>OY744520.1:109350119-109402619 GCA_963556195.1 Sepiola atlantica | reverse complement strand
ATCCACAGAATTTCAGCTGGTCTTCTAAAAATCAAATCTTCAATATCAAATAGAGCTTTTATATATAATTATTTTTTTCATTTATACAGGTGCACATAATTCGCGACACTGGCATGTCGATGTTATCGATTAACAGCTGTTAGAAACTGAGATCTCATCAGGCGAAAAGAAAATCTAGTCCTTCCTTCATATTTTCTTGAAGGATCTGCAAGCAACAAATCAAGGGAATACTATGGATTCAGAAACCAGGGTACGGCTCCCCGTATTGAACAACCTAACTGGTTTCAAAATGATTTAATGAACATAGCTGGGACATTAATTAAAAAAAAAAATTAAAAAAAAACATTTCAGAGAAAACTTGAAAGTTAGGGAAATTAACAGTTCAGAGTACATACTAGCCAAAGCTGATAAACCCCCAGATTTCTATAAACTAAACAGGAATACTACAAACTGCTTGACCATAATATGACTAAGAATTACAGAAAATCTTACGTAGACTTAGTCCAAAAAATACACTTGGACAGTAAAATCATAACTTATAAATTAAAAATTAGTGATCGAATAGGTAGATTAAGGGAAAAAGAACCATACATTATACTCAAAGACCATAAGCTTGATTTCCAAACAACAGCTGCTAGACTTATAAACCCTACGAGACAAAAATAAAGAAAATTAGTAAAAAAAAATATTAGAGAAAGTTAACGGACAAATTAAAACAATTATAAACTAAATCAATGAGTAAATACAACTGAAACCATTAATTGGTTCTCTAAAATTGAATACAAAACGAATTGTTCATTTATTCAATTAGATATTACAAATTATTACCCCTCCATATCTAAAGAACTTTTCGAGAGTGTTATTGATTTTGCCACCCTTCTCTCTGATATTTCCGAAGAAAAAAATCAATATTGTTAGAAAATGCAGAAACACGGTGCTAATTAGCAAACAAGAACAATCAATAGGGATGTTTCGATGTTTCGATGGGTCGCTGGATTCTGCAGCAGTAGCTGACCTACTTGGACTTTACATATTATACAATATTACAAAAGGCATTGGCATTAAAGACATGATTATACAGAGATGGTGGCCTACTAGTTGCCAGAAACTTAAACGGACAAAAGTGTGAAAGAGTAAAAAAGATTATCCTTAAAGAGATGAAAATTTAAGTCTCAAAGTGGAATTAACATCAAACATAAAACTAGTTAACTTCTTAAATGTTACATTTAACTTAAACAAAAAAACGTATGAACCTTATACTAAGGATAACGCTAATCCAATTTATGTCCATCGACTCTTATTCACCCAAAACCATAATTAAACACATTCCCAAATCAATTGAAAAGAGAATCAGCAATAACTTCTCTAATGAGGGAAATTTCAATGCACACAAGGCCTTTTTATAATAAAGCACAAAAAGAGAGCGGATACAAACACACCTAAATTAAATATATTAAGCCTACAACGCCCAACAATAAGGATAAAAATAAAAAAGAAGTTTAAAGATCATCTGGTTTACTCCCATGGTTAAAACTAAACTTGGTAAAAGATTCCTTTATTTAATTAACCTGCACTTTTCCCCCAATAATATCTACACAAAATCTTTAATAAAAAACACCCTCAAATTGAGTTACAATATTAAATAGCAACAGAAATACTGAATTAAATAATTAAAAAACACAAAAATTAAGACTTGCAACTGCATGAATAAAACAGAATGCCCACTGCAGAAAAAATGCCTTTCAACCCAAATAGTATACAAGGCTACAATTTCAAGTAGAGAAAATCCAACCCAGAAAAAAAACTCTATAGTCTGGTAATACCTTCAAAGAAAGATACACTATGCTCATTCAATAATTCTGATTTTTCAAAAAGAACTTCACTCTCTAAATACTACTGGGAACTAACCAATAAAAATCAATCACCAATAGTTAAATGGAACACTCAGAAAAAACAGTACCTGTGGTTCCCTAAATCCACCCTGTTAACTATGCCCAAGTGGAAAATTGATATAGTGATATTTAGCGACATTGGTAAACTTCTAAACAAAACACAAGAAACATCAATTAATTGTATGCACAATAGATAACACCTTCTTAGTAATATACATATAACTTCTTGAACCAATGTTACCATTAGAAAATGAAATAAAAACTTAAAACTGTTAATCCTAACCAAACCCATCATTTTAAAGTCTCTACCTAAAAATAAAATAACCTAAAATTAATAACCTCCTCAATGGAGAAACCATTTTGATAGCAGATGACACTGACCTATTGGTCCTTCTATGTTATCATGCCCATAGAGATGATGGTTACAACATCTTCTTCACGCCACAACCAAATGATAGTACAAAAAGTGTGAAAGTCTGGAATATCAAAGAGATGAGGAAATCTTTGGGAGATATGGTCTGTTCCAACATTCTTTTCATCCATGCATTACTGGATATTAATTCTACATCCAGTGATTATGGAATTGGGAAGGCAGCATAGCTTCAAAAGGTGATGAACAATAGAAACTTCCTCAAACTGGCAGAAGTGTTTGGCAAGGATAACAGCGCAGAAGACGTTATTGAAACTGGGGATAAGGTTTTAGTGTGTCTGTACAATGGTAATGATGGGGAAAACATCAATCATCTCCGACTTTGTGAAAATAATACAAATAATAATGAAGCAGAGGATCGAAATATCGTCAAAAAGATACACAACGCGCGAGCCGTCAGTTTTAGGGGAGGCAGACATAAACAGAGGCTGACGATAGTCCGGTAAAGGAGACAGATTATAGGTCCCCTTTGTTTGGATTTGAAACTGATTTTATTCTGATTTGTAATATACAGGGTGTTTCAAAAGTCTTGGGAACATAACGATTTTTAATAACTCAAAAACTATTAGGAGTTGAAAAATGAAATTGGTACCGTTGGAAAGGTTAAAGTTTCAAGTTTTGTGGGGAATCTTCAAAGTTGCTCAATATGAGCACCATTCGTCACACGGCAGACATCTAGTCGATAGTCCATTTTCTGCCAAACGCGTTCCAGCATCTTGACGTCAATGGTTCCCACAACTGCCGTTACTCGAGCTTTTAGTTCGTCAATATCTCTTGGAAGGGGCGGCACATAGACTTGTTGCTTGACAAAGCCCCAAAGGAAAAAGTCACACGGGGTAAGATCTGGAGACCTAGGAGGCCAGGGCATGAGAACGTCATCACCTCGCACAGATCTCTCAATCCATCTACCAGGCAGCCTTGTGTTAAGAAACTGCCTTACTCTAAGACTCCAGTGTGGTGGTGCACCATCTTGTTGAAAAATGAAGTCATCAGATTCTGCTTGTTCCAACTGAGCCATTAACCAGTCTTCCAGCATGTTGAGATAGGATTCACCAGTGATAGTTGCCTCTTCAAAGAAGAACGGTCCATAGACACCTTTCTTGGAAATTGCACAAAACACGTTCACTTTTGGTGAATCTCGCTCGTGCTCAAGAAGTTCATGAGGATTCTCAGTACCCCATATGCGAGTGTTATGCTTGTTAACTTTGCCATTCAGATGGAAGGTCGCCTCATCGCTAAAAACAAGCCGGTCATCAAAGCCGTTATCTTCCAACTTCTCTTGCATTGCAATGCAAAAGTCACGGCGAAGTGGCTTATCGGTGTCCTTCAACTTTTGGACCAACTTGAGCTTGTAAGGTACCATTTGCAGTCGTTTCCTTAAGACACGCCAGACAGTTGCTGGAGCAAGCTGAAGTTCCCTGCTGGCTCTTCTCACTGATTTACGGGGGCTCCGCTGAAAGGCTGTCCGAACTTGCTCAACTGCATCTTCTGAAGTTGAAGGGCGACCTGTTCGCTTACTTGGGCACAAACACCCATCTTTCACAAATTTAGCATGCCATCTGACAATGGATTTCCTTTCAGGGGCTTCTTTTTTAAATTTCCTGCGAAATGCACGCTGAACACATGTCCACGATTCAGTCTTTGCAAATTGGAGGACGCAAAATGCCTTGTCTTGTTTAGAGAACGCCATTACTGCACCTGGAAAGATAACACGAAAATCATTAGTATGACCAAAAACTTGATTAAGCAAGCTTTAAAATGGCACCAGTTTCATTTTTCTACCTGGAATAGTTCATGAGATATACGCATTTGTAATGTCCCAGGACTTTTGAAACACCCTGTATATATATATATATTAAATTTATTTATACGTACATAAAAGTAATCCATGGACACGTGTTTCTGGCTCACAGCCGTCATCAGCATGGCTAACTTAGACAGCGATCGAACCTTCGATATTGATGTCTGTAGTCCAGCGTTCTACCACTGGACCAAGACGCTCCGTCTAGAAATATGTACGATTTTTATCGCTACAATCACCAATAAAGATAATTACATAAAAATACATTATATATATATATATATATATATATATATATATATGTATGTATATATCGTTAACCAAATTGAAAAAGTTATTTCTTTATGAAAATATTACCAATGAGTATATAAGTAGAAAAATATACAAGAATTAGCAAGTGGGAGTCATATGTGCTTAATTAAGATTAATTAGTAGTGTCTGTAGTTTATAAAAACCTATTTAAAGTTTATATAAGAGTACTTCCCTAACGATGGTTTCTAGTGAAGATACTCCAATGCTTAATTGGTCCTAGAGATTATATTAGACACCCTTAAGTCGATAACCATAAAATAGCATTCATTTCTTAATCTTTTACTTCATCCAGTTTCAATATCACTAAAATAGTCCAAATTAATTAATTAATAACGATGGGTATCAACTATTCGGGATAGTACAGTTTAGCTAAATAAATCAATTATTTAAGGATGCCATTGTTCTACTCCTAAACGTATGCATTTCCTAAAAGTTAGACACTTACCTTCAAGAGAGCATTCATCTGCTTTTTAAAAATTACATTAGGGTTCAATTGCAGGGTTTAGATTGGTATTCAATCCACCATTTTTTATTTTCCGGTTTATTTTAGTATTGTTTAAAACTATACTAGTGGAGACTCTGTTTATTGATGTAGAGAATAACAATTTTACTGCTTCTTTATTAATAATATTCAGTAGCTTGCTATATATAGGTAAATTGGTTTCTACAATCCAGTAGAATTCTCTATGAATATTGTTAAGTATGTGTTTACTGTATAGGGTAAAAACAATATAGAACCACGACGCCTGTTTTATTCCTACTAGCACTGGCTAATGTGGGCTGGCGCGAATTATGTCCGATGTTTACGTCTCTAATGTGTCAATAATTAGTATGGTTTCTGTTTACTTTAGATTTAATGTTACCCATAGCCATATTATGTGATATGATATAGAATGGTCTTCTGTTTCTTATGCTACCTCGCACTATTAACTTCCATTCGTTCTTAACAAAAATAAGGATCTAATATATATATATATATATATATATATATATATATATATATATATATATATATTATGATAAATAGTATTAAATACGTATCCACATACACATGTGTTTCATCCTTTTCCGGGAATCATCAATGTAGAGGATGATTTCTCTGCCAGTCACATGATTCGAAACCCTCAAACCCAAGTCACAATTTTGACTTTTGTTTGAACGCTTAGAACGATGCAGCCAACAAATCAACAACGTCGAAGAAAGAGAATTAAGATCTATTTATGTCTATGCAAGCGGACATATCTAGAATGATGTCATAAACAGTGTTCAACGACACGTTAGGCCGGAAGTTAGCATGACACATTTAAATTTGGCAGCCTAATTATAATTCTCTTAAAGGGCCCGTCTTAGCATTAAAGGGCTATAAACAATATTATGATAACTATAATTAAATTCTTATCTACATCAACATGAGTTTCATCCCGTTCCGGGAATCATCAGTGTGGAGGATAGTTGCTCTGCCATTCACACGATTCGAAACCCTCAGATCCAAGTCACAGGCATACCTTTTTAAGAAAAATATGTAGTTACATGTTGAGAGGGGTTGTCTCCAGTATAGTCTGAATATATGTTATTATCAGATAGTATTTGAACATGATGCTGTATGTGATGTTATAAAGGATGCTGACGAAGGACGATTTGGAATCTTCAGAACATTAAGACTGAATAAAATATTTCCAAATTGTCTGTGAAACGATCGTACGCCATATAATTCGTTGGTTTTGAATTCTTCGATATATATAAAATGAATAAATGATAAAGATAGCATTTTATCTTAAAAATAATCCTATCTTGAAAAGTGATTGCTGAATATACGAGATAGAGCAATAATAAAATGAAATTAGTGATGAGAATAAAAATTCGAAAAAAGAAAAATATTTAGTGAATCATCAAGTAGTTTAAACAAGGAATATATGAATAAACTTTTTTTCCTTTCACAATATCAGCAAATCCATCGCCCAGCAATTTATCTTCCTAGGGCAGATAAAAAATGTGATTGTAAGGCCTTAAACGACCAAATTCAAAAGGGTGTTTTGGAAATTTATACACTTATATTTTCTTTGATGAGTCACACATTTTTTTACCAATGAATTTTAACATCGGATTTGAATTTTAACATCGGATTTGAATTTTAACATCGGATTTTAACCTCTATATTATTCTAACGAAAATTTTGAAAAAACAACATATGGTGCAATTTAAATGATAAAATCATTTACTTAATTTTTATTTTGCAAGCTGTCGTTGAGACTGTCTTATAATGTTGTTGTTGTTGTTGTTGTTGTTGTTGTTGTTGTTGTTCTTCTTCTTCTTCTTCTTCTTCTTCTTCTTCTTTATTTCGTTGGTATAAACCCCGAGGGGTCGAATTACGGTAGAGGCAAAAAAAAAAAACACGTCAAGTTGTAAGGGGTGTTAGAATAAGTGATATCCAGTCGATGTCTAGCGCTTGTTGGCGCTTTTTGAATAAGGAAATTGACATCTTTGAAGCACACACGAAAATGTATTTAAGTGAAATTTTGAAAAACCAACACATGGTGCAATTTAAATGATAAAATCATTTATTTAAATTTTTCATGCCAGAAAGTTAGATCCTTTATTTCATGTTATATCTATGTTTATATATAATTCAAGATATTTTCGTATCTCATTCTCGTTGAGGACTTACATATTAGTCTTAGGAGAGCATAAAATAAACATTTGCCCCGGGCATCACCAGGTTATCCTGTACGCTACTTTCCCAAAAAGCTTATGTCGTAAAACAGATAAGCCAAACCGAACCATTCACGCGCGTGTATATGTGCGCATGCGTGTGCGGCGCACTCGGGGTGGATGACATTTGAGTTAAGGACATTGCAATTTGCCGGCGAGTCTCACATTCAGCAATGAAAATAAACACCCCCCTCTCCTGCGTCAGAAACGGAATGCAGCAGAAATTGTGTCTCCGAGTCAATATGTCGTGTGTGCCCATTCCAATATGATCAGTTTATTCTCTGTCTTTTTTCCCAGTTGGCACCAAAGACGCTCGCAGAAAATTCCAACAGAGGCAGGGTGTGAGAAAGAAGATGGTGTAAGGAAAAAAAAGGCAGAATAGGTTTTCTACGCCCCACACCGCTCTGCTGTATCTTTTGTCTTCAACCGAAGATATCCATCTAGACTGAGGCAATTGTTGTCTCTATCCAGAGCCATCAGCATTCGACTGAGCGTTTGACCTAGTTTCAGTGTAGTTTGTCGAACATTTAGCAGTAATATTGAATGAAAGTCATTTTTCTGACTTCCCATGTACTAAATTGGTCTCTGGTTTTCCAAAGGAAATTAATATTAGAGTATTGATTTACTCCTCTCCAGGAGTTAGGCACAAGGCCAGTTTTTTTTTTTTTATCTTTCTCCCACAAGTAAGATGTGACCCAAGGTCGGGTCGGGAAAGTGGGGTTTAAAAATTGCCTGGGAAATTAATATTAGAGTAGTTCTACCATAACCAGCTATATATATATATATATATATATATATATATATAATATTTTTAAATATTAAAGTGTTTTTTGTAACTACAGACGATATCGTGTCGGTTTTTTTACCCTCATCAGTGCCGGAGTGGCGGTTGTAGGCGGTCGCATGGGATCGAACGCCGTTTGTAAATTCAGCTTAGAATCACAAGCCTAACGTCTATGCCGACGCGACTGTGAGAAATCGCCACAGACACTCATTGAAATTAACGTACACTTAGCCGAGAAGCAGGGGCAGGCATTACTGTTGTCGAAAGTGTTCGACGCTCGAGCGGAACTTTGCATACTCGCTTATGACAACAAACTTCTCAGAAAATTGTTGTCAAATGCAAACCATACACCATCAGAGCAAAACTTTATGCAAAAAGTTTATGAAAAACCCCCCAAAACCAATGGCGTAATAGAAATTGACACATTTAAAAAAGGATTTCAAATCAGTCAGATACGAATTTTCAGAAAAAATCGCTTGCACATTAAAACGGCCAATTGGGTCGACTCTTAAAAGTCAGTATAAGATTCAGTTAGACTAACTGAGATGATATATCAAAAATAGACTCTTACATTTAGCATTCAAAAACCGATGCTTTCTTCCATTTGGTAGAGTTTTTAAATCGGAAGAATTCAAAAAGCAAATATGTATATGTCGTTAAAAGTTCGTAAATTAATACAAAACAAAAATCCTTTAAAAAGGATAAAAATGTATTCCATCTCAACAGCAAGCAATTTGACAGGGTAACGGCGTTGGACTGTCGGTAATGACGAAGGTCCAAGGTTTGAATCGCTGGGTTGATGCGTTCGCTGCGTCTAGCCACCCTGAGTCTTGAAAAGCGTTTCTGTGATACAGCGAACAGTCTGTTTGTGGATGACTAAATATGATTCCCTTCTTAGGTTGAGCTTTCTGGTAAGTGAACTCGCTAACTGCCACTAGCGTATAACGGAATGCTCGTTGTGTAAACAAATGGAGCTTTCGGCATTTTACAACGCTTATCTCAACTGCAGCCAGATGATGGTCAAGTGGTTAGAAGCAACGACTGTCGTCTTTAAAAAAATATTATATATATATATATATATATATATATATATATATATAAGCGTCATTAAAGACCACAAAGTTCTCTCTCTTCGCGATCTTTCTTCGAGAGACAGAAAGCGCTAGAGGAATTACCCACGACACAACGCTAGATGCCATACTCCACCAGTTAAGACCTGAAAACCGAACAATCTCTCGGCGCGTCGAGAAATTGACAAGAAATATCGTGAAGAGAGAGAACTCCGTGGTCTTTAATAGCGCTTGCATAAAAAAATGACTTGCTGCCGGACTATATATATATATATATATATATATATATATATATATATATATATATATATATATATATATATATATATATATATATATATAAAGTCGAATATGATTTTCGTATTGGGGTTCGAACCATGTGACTGGCAGAGATTGTCTCCTCCCATACTGATGATTGCAGATTTGGCATGAAACACATGTGTATATGGGTTTATTTGAAACATATTATTTATAAATAATTATTCAAAGCTCTTGCTAGATGTAGAACTTTAAGTAAGCAAACAACAAGCTGAGTTCTGTTTTCAGCTTGCTATATGGCCGCCGAATTTGCCATTTAGACGTTAATTCACTCTCCCATTTGTATACAATGCGTGGTGGGCATAATGGTACGCGCTCCGACTACTCAGTCAAATATGACTTTCGTATTGAAGTTCGAACGGTGTAAGCGGCAGGGATTGTCTTCTCCCATACTGATGATTGCAGATTTGGCATGAAACACATTTGAAAAATATTATATATATATATATATATATATATATATATATATATATATATATATATATATATATTTGTAAACACTATTAAAACACTTCAATATTTAAAAATATATTCCCTTTTGAGATTAATAGTCTTAAAATTAGAGCACTGTTTGGAATTACAAAGTTTGTCGACGTCTACGTTAACTTCAATTACTGTCTGTGGCAATTGACGTTAGGCTTGTGATTCTATGCTGAATCTACGAACAGCGTTCGATCCAATGCAACCGCCTGCAACCCCCACTCCGGCACTGATGATAGTACGAAACCAGAAACGATATTGTCTGTAGTTGCAAAAACGCTTTAATATTTACACACACACACACACACACACACACACACACACACACACACACACACACACACACACACACACACACACACATACACACACACACCACACACACACATATATATATATATAGTCTCGGAAGTTTCTCAACCATTAAAACTATATATAAAAAAAATATATATTAAAAAAAAAACAAAAAAAAACAAACTTATAGTCTCAAGTCTTCCAGTGGAAAATCACTCATGTAAGTCAATTTATTTTTTACAGTTATTATATTAGTTAGTTTCTATATATATATATATATATCAAGCTTATTGCTCTCATCAGTGTAGGAAAGTAACAATTTCAGCCTAGAATCTGCAAGCAGCCGGCATATCCACTCGGCCACTGGCAACTGTCACATAATTAATGGAAATTAAGATCTATATGTACCTAAAAGCGGGCACAGGTAGAAGACTAGTCGAGAGTGTTCGACGAACGTATTCGAAACTTTTCATTAGAGCTTTTTGACAGTCTATTTTGAACATCCCCGACAGTGCTCGACTTTAATTTCTTAAAGGAGCTTACCATGATATTTATGAATAAATATTAAATTATTAATACCTAGAGACGCTAAATTCTAAATTTCGTATTAATAAAATCAATATACTCGAAGAAAAATTAATTCCTCGAATTAACGATATTATCATTGAATCAAGCATTGTTTAATCAATATTTTCACCAAAAAAATAATATAATTATAAGTATTTTATGTGATTTTAATGCTGAAAGTTTACGGAAAATTTTAAAACGCGATATTATTATATTTCCCCTTCGAGCATGAATGTGTAATTATTAGCGTAAGAATTTGTTTTTATAATCTTGAAAATAAAAATGAAATTGAAAAAATTGAGAAACTGGGCCATTCCAAAAAAATAATTTAAAAAATGGGATCATTTCCACTAACAATTTAGTTGAAGATGTATTGATGCCAAGTATTGTAATAAACAGATGAGATATGCACCGCAACCCGTCGTCATCAAAAGGAAAAGAAAAACAACAGCGTTTGTTTACATGACAAAGAAATGTAAACAACCTCGTTTTCATTTCGTCTATTTTGCTTAAATTTTGGATAAAATTGATTGTTAGTCTTAATTGTATTTCGTATCCTGAAATAAAATTCTGATTTACTTTTTAAAGTTTGAGAATCTAATTTTAATTCAATGTTTTAATCGCTGGCGGCCATTTTGTTTTTCCATACACCAAAAATATTTTTACGACGTAAAAGTTTTATTACCTACAAAAAAACAAAGTTTTTGATCCAAAATAAACTTTTTATACAAAAAATCGTTTAAAACAAAATGAAACGGTTAAAACTAAAATATATTGATCGACATTTAAAGCATTTTGATATCACATTGGGAAATAAAACCTCATTGTACCTAATGAAATATTAGATGGCATTAATAAGTAAAAAAAGAAAGAAAATATGGTATAATAATTGTGCAATTTCTATAAACTATTACAAAACCATATCTCTTTATAACTGTAAAAATACTAAAAATCATATATTATAGCACTTGTGCGTTCCCATATAATCTCTGAATGTCGCTAACAATCTTGTTTACATTTCATCGCTTACAGATTTTATAAATATTCTGACATTTTTTGGATAATTATGCAATTTTTAGTAAAAAAAGTATGTACATTTTTTTTATTCAGTGTCTTAAGACTTTAAGTTACTTATTATCTTTGAAATAATTCAAGAAAATGATATTTATCTTTCAAAGAGATTTTTTTAAAATGAAGTTTTTGAGGTTTCAATTTCACTGAGTTTTTGTATTTTGTAACCGACGTGAGAGTAGTTTTAATTCTAAAATTAATTTTCACGCGTAAAATTACAGTTTTTTAAATTAAATATTAACGTTAAGCTTTTATCCTTCAAACACAATCAAAATTTAAATAAAAACTATTAAAAATAATTATGATAAGCCCGTTATAAACTCAAACACATGTAAAGGCTCTACCAAGATATTTCAGTTGTTAGAAAGCAACCATCCTCGGTTGGAAATCAGAAGTTTAATTAACACTAATTCAAATTGTACAAGACGCGTCTGAAAAAAAAACTTTAAAAAACTAAACAAACAAGCCAGGAACAGTAAAAAGAAAGAAAGAAAGAAAGATAAGATGTGTATCAGCATTTGACGTAACTGTCAAAAACAGGCAAAGACGCAGCAGGTTTTTAAAAAAGTAAGGAAGGAAAAAAAGGAAGAAATAAACGTGAACATAGTAGGCGTGCAAAAACAAATTGAGGCGTGCGTAGAAAACAATGGGGGGGGGAGTAGGAGGGAAAGGTGGAGGAAGAAGTCAAAAGAATGGCTTATTAACCATCGTCATATCGAACTAAGTTCTGTTCAAATAAAATGTTTTTTGCAATGACGGTATTAATGTTAAAGAACCCGGGTCTCTGAACAATTCCATTATTGTGCCTCTGGATAAGACAAGACTCAATAAGACGACGGAGTTTAACATCATGTATATATTTTATCGAACTGGCCAAACGTGTGTTGAAATGATGACTGTAGGAAATCATGTGAGCACATAACGCGTTCGAGGTATTGACGTTCTGAAGAACTCAAGGAGGACAGATCCAATATTGACATACTAATGTCGATTGGTCCACTTTTAGCGAAACAAGTTCGTAAAATAATTGCACTAAAAAGTATCTGTTTTGAAAATGATTTTGTAAGATAAAATAAAATCTTAGTTTTAGGAATTAAAATGAAGCTTGGATACTTAAATATATATATATATATATATATATATATATATATATATATATATATATATATATATATATATATATATATATATATATTTATTTATTTATTTATATATATATATATTTATTTATTTATTTATATATATATATATATATATATATGTGTGTGTGTGTGTGTGTGTGTGTGTGTGTGTATGCGTTTATTTAGACAGCATGTTTTCATTCGAGCAAATGTTATTGAATAAAAAATAAAATAATAGTTCATTTAGTATTTAGGTCGAATTTGTGTATGTAAGTACCGTGGGTTTCTTGATTCATTTTTCTTTCTTTTTTTTTTTGAGAATGCATTGGATTTTATTCATAGAATAATCATTAGGCGGGGTAGTCTTTTGTGTATTGATTTACTCCTCTCCAGAAGTTAGGCACAAGGCCAGTTTTTATCTTACTCCCACAAGTAAGATGTGACCCAAGGTCGGGTCGGGAAAGGTAGTCTTTTGTGTAGGGTAACTATTTGTAGCAATCAGTAGCAGCTAGAATCGGGGAATTCATCTACCCCAAGGAGACACTGTATAGTTGTAAAAATAGCCTGGATCGGACTCGACAGTATTCCACCCAAGCGCCAATAAACCAAACGTCTTTCTAGAAGGAGGAGTTAATGCCTGTGGAGGAGGTACCGCGAGATCGAACAGAATCATCCGCCAATTTTATATTACGCCGAAGGCTTAAAAGTCATGCGAATTAGCGAGTTTGGCAATGACGGGCATGAGAATTGCTCGTAAAAAAATCATCATAAGCGGACAGCGATTATTCATACGTGCTGACGAACCGACGGAAATCCGTACATAAAAAGTACAAACCGCCTCCTCCACCCTTCTCTGTCAAAGCCATATGCTGTGCGCATGCGTACTTACCGTTTCGTTTCCCACGATACTGTGTCTGACTGTGGCCTACATTTGATCTGTCTCTCTAAAATAAGAGGCAACAGTTGACGGGAGGGGTAAGGAGGGGTAGGAGCCAGCGGGACCTGGGGGCTTTAGTTTGGACGGTAGCCTTTTTTTTTTTAGGGCTGTCTGACATGCTTAGACTAATCCCCTCAACCTTTACCGTCTCAGCTTCTTTAACTTCATACCTTACTTTCTTAAAACACACACACACACACACACACACACACACACACACACACACACACACACACACACACACACACACACACACACACACACACACACACACACACACACACACACACACACACACACACACACACACGCGAGCGCGCGCGCACGCACACGCACACACACACATGTTTTTAAAAGAAATGAAAAAAGAATGTGACGCGCAAGTGGGGACCAGGGTTATTTACCGGCTTTACAACGCTGTAAGGAGACGGCGGGGGGGGGGGGGGGGGGGGTCAGCTGTGATCGGACCCGTCCGTGTTCCCCAGTAACGACGCCCCAGGCGATAAACCAACCCTCTCTCAAAAGGAGGAGATAATGCCCGGGAGGATGGCCTCCTAAGACCGAACAGAAACGTAATTCGGATCCACGGGTCAGGCCCTCAGTACGGCAGACCCCATATGAGCAAGGGTGGAACAGATATTACACGTTGAATTATTTATTCGCAAATAAAAAATTATCCTCCCCCCCCCAAGGTGTAACTAATGTGTGCGTGCGTGAGGCGTGTGTGTGTGTGTGTGGGGGGGATCCTCTGTCTATCCTCTTTCACTTACCTAAACGTATTTTGACCCATTCGTCCAAGCGTTGCCTATTTCATTCTATCACCATTTGTCCACCTCTTTCACTTCAGCAGTCACCACAATACCACATTTACTCACTGGACTACCCTACTTAAAATATCGCCAATGGTTTAAACTCACTTTGTTTTATCGTACAATTTTATGAAAAACAAGATTATAATATGAAGATAATAATTTTGAATAAATCGACAAAATGCTGAGAAATGTTAGTGAAACGTGAATAACCACATAAAAATACTTTATCGGAGTAAACATTTTAGTACGAAGCTATATATATATATATATATATATATATATATATATATATATATATATATATATATATATATATATGATAATTTTATTTACACAGACATGTACAAAATCTGCGACACTGGCATGTCGATGTTATCGATCAACAGTTACTATAAACTGAGATCTCATCAGGCAGAGTTAGAATCCGATCTTAACCTCAGATCATATTTGGAGGGAATCACTGTCTCTGCCTGATGATATATATATATATATATATATATATATATATATATATATATATATATATATATATATATATATATATAAAAACATTTAATTTAACTTATACAGCTGCAGTCACATTTCAGTGATTACACTTCATTAGAGCTTAAAAGTAATTATGAAAAAATAAATTTGGACAATGGGTAGATAAGAAAAAACAGAAATCAGAAACAAAAACAAACAACAACAACAACACAAACAACAACGGCATAGCAGGTTGCAAGTTATGCATTCGAAGGTGTGGCTTATAACCCGCTGTGCTGTTATTGTTGTTGGTGTTTGTGTGTGTTTTTTTCTGATGTTTGATTGTTTTTCTTAACCTATTGTCCGGATTTATTTATTCATAATTATTTTTGGCCTATAATGAAGTGTAATCACTGAAACGGGGCTGCAGTTGCGAAGCCAAATTAAATGTTTATACAGCTTTACCTAACAGCACTTTTGAAAAAAATATTGGTTTTAAGTTTATTTTATAAATCATCTGAACTTCCTTAACTAATATATATATATATATATATATATATATATATATATATATATTTATATATATATATATGTGTGTGTGTGTGTTTGTGTATGCGCGCGCGCACGTGTGTGTGTGTGTGTATGTGCGTGAAAAAAGACAAACGGAAAAATAATTTTTAAATACAGGAAAAAAATCATCAACGAAAACGAGAGATTTTACCGGTTTCGTTCGGATCAACGAGCGTCTTCAGAAATGGTGAAGATTTCGAATTTATTTGATAACGGTAAAAACATAGGAAAAAGGAGAACGCACAGAGAAAACGTGATTGGCGCGCGTTTAATTATTTGAAACAAATAAAAGAATAATAAAACGCGCGTGCAAAGAGACGTTAAAAATAGAATAGATAAATAAATAAATAAATAAATAAATGAATGAAACAGTTTTTTTTAACGAAATTGCAAAAAAAAACAAAAACTTTTACCCACAATTTTGATTTAAAAAACTGTACGCGCCTCAAGACCGAACACTTTTTCTCACGTCGCAAATGCACCGAAAGCGCTATAATACTTCTCTAATCAACATCTAACATAAACCTCAGACTCGGATCTTATTCCTTAATCAAACATCTGGCAAACACCGCAATGATACACTGCAATCTATTGCGCCATTACGATCCTGAGAGAGAGAGAGAGAGAGAGAGAGAGAGAGAGAGAGAGAGAGAGAGAGAGAGAGAGAGAGAGAAACCAACGAAGTAATTTTCATTTGACATTTTGGTAATTAAGAGGCAATTAAAAAAATAATGATAGTCATAGTGTTATTTGATATATTCCAATATGGAGGAAATATACTGTGCATGAACATCGTCCATTTTTTTTTTTTTAGGAAAAAACAACAAAAAGGTTAATTGATATGGTCTTTAAGATATTCAACGTCGATAAATTTTATTTTGTTTCAGCATAAAAACTTAAATGAATTCCTCATTAAAACTGGTTATATAACGAAATGAATAAACATAAGGGTGGAACGTCGATTGGTCAAATAATCCACTTTTATATTACTGAGTAATTCGAAATGGGTACTTTGTACTTTTCATCTTTATTATAAAAGAAAGAAAAAATACATAAAGAATATTAAAGTAAAGAAAAAATACTTTTTTTTTGTAATTTAGAAAGATTAGAAGAGGTTTATTTCTTTTCTATGACAAATTTTTAATTCATCATCATCATCATCATCATCATCATCATCATCATCATCATCATCATCATCATCATCATCATGTTAACTCCTTGGCCTTTTGACTAGGAGCAAAATTTAGTATCTGTACTGAATATGCACTTAGTTTTTATGTTCTCTGTCAGTGAAAGAGTAATCCTTCTAGATCGAGGCAATTACAATTTTTGTTCCAATTCAGAGTGCCCATATTGGGGGAGTTGAATTCTCCCCACGTTAAATATTGACATTGTGCCTAACTCTGCTCTCGTGGGAGGAAGTAAATAGGAACATCAACAACAGCAACACATTTATTAAAAAAATAATAAACGCATGTATTTAATTATAAACAGATTATAAAATATTAATTCATTAGAAACTTGAAAATAAATAAATATGCAAATGAGAGAATGATATCATGATGAACCAACTACATACACTGACCCCCCCCCCCCAAAAAAAAGGTGGGGTCAATGCCTGCGAGCATGATATCATGAAAACAGTATAGATAGTACACTAACTCCCCCCCCCCCCACAAAACTGGTAATCATGAGGAAATGGTATCGTGAGGAACGAATATATACTCTACGACCTCCCACCGAATAGGAGGTAATGCCTGGGAGGAATGTATCATGACGAATGAAAATATACTACAGAGAATTAAATAAGCATGAACCGTTTTAATGTCAATACAGTTAGAATAGGTGGAAAAACTTTTGCATTTATTTATTGATAACATTAAAAACCATGGCAAGTTTCATTGTCCACGTGAAACGCTTAAATGAAAATTGGCTGGAAAAATATAGTCGCCATCTTTATAAACAAAAATGAATATACTGGCCAAGGAAGACCGATAACTTTCATAATTGTCTAGTTAAAAAAAGACATGTTTATTATAAACTTAAGGTATCGTTCTTCCTTAGCTAGTATTATGGTGAACGAACATACACTAGACTGCCCCCCCCTTGACAGAGGATAATATCATGATGAACGAACACTACTTCCTTCTACCCAAAAAGGAGGAAGTCATTCTTGCGTGGACGGTCTTATGAGAACGGAACAGATACTACACTACCCCTTTTTTTCATTAAAACGAAGAAAAAGAGACGAGCAAGTAATTATGGGAAAGAAAAGAATGGGACACATTAGTATCACACATTATAAACATAAAGAATAAGACACTTGGCGATATTAGCAAACATAACAAGTGTTTATTAATTCAAATTGACCAACTAAAAGTTCTGTTCCGCTCTGGAGGAGTTTTTGATAGAAGGGCTGGTTTTGTTAAGACCGAGAATGGTTGATCAGTCAGGAGTAAAAAAATTGGCAATTACGATAGTTCAAATTACGACATATTAAAATATGGATTTTTTTTATATATAGGGCACATACCTTTTATAGAGTTTTTTTTTTCGTGTGATAGCTGACACGCTGAGTGGAAGATATTATCACAAACTTTTTTATCCTGATATCCGTCCTTCGAGAAGATATTTTTTTAGTGTGGCAAGTTATAGGTAATCTCGTAAACCTTGTCGGACTGGGGTTTTCTTTGTGATGTCCGAAAGACAGCGGTAAGCTTCTCGCTGTATTTTTCTCAGTCGATAAATTTTGAATTCCACTTTTACTTGTATGCGGGGATATATTGTCTCGATTTGAAGTGCTGGGTGGGCACCGAATCTTGACACGACTTCACTCGTCCGCTCCTGAAATCTGGTTGTTTCTGTTCTCTTGCCCGGGGATTTTCCGCTATTTCTTTAGAGTCTTTCATGCCTAGCAACAGATTTCCTCCAATCTAATTAGTTGTCCTACTTGCGTGGGCTGATCTCTCGGCACTTGTGTCTAGCTGTCTAGACTACATCCGGTAATGTGTGTTTGCTTATTGGCGAATTACACCTTTTTTTTTGTAGGGGAACATGTGCCAACAAGTTCTCTACTCTTCTTTTCATGCTTTCTGGGGCAAAATATGTGGATATAACAACAGTGTTCAACCAGAGAAGGGGGATACTGATATAGTCATCCACAGACAGACTGTTTCGCTGTATCACAGCTCTTCAATGCGGCTAGACTAGCACTCATCCCAAGTAATAATGGGACGATTAATAAGAATGGTAAATCGAAAATATCGTAACTTTTTGGGGTATGGAACTGAAAATATTTAGCCTAATTTCCGATATTTTTTTGTTCTGAAATCATTTTTTTTTATTGCTGCTGATAATGATAAAATGATACATATTTATTTTAAGCTTTCAGTAAAACTAAAATCTATAAATCTGAATAACATTTAGAAACGATGTAAATTTATTTAACTGTGTAAAAAAGAAAATGAAACTTTACATACATTCGTTATGTTCAGTAAAAGTAACTATTAAGGTTAACACGATAAGCCTCGCTGTGTGCTTTTCTTGTTCCTTTTTTTGTGAAACGTGTTCGGCGGATGTATCTTTTTTGTTTCACTCAATGGCGGGATAATGGTCTTCAAATAACCGTTCATTAACTTTCCTCGCCTTCTGTTGAACGCCACAACACCGAAATTTTATTTGAAGAAAAATCAGATCGACCAATGTTCGCGTACTTTTTTTTCCGTATCTATCTAAATATTATTAATCAAACCATAGTGTTCTGTCTAGCGTAGAATAAATCCCTTAGCATTTATCTTCATTTGGAGACTCTTTTTTTCTTAAGGGATTCTTCCAGTCCCGACACTGGACAGAAGCTTCCGAGTTCCGGTGCCCTTTTCTCGTTCTATTTAGCGGCCTTTTCACCCGACCTTCATGGAGAGATTTGTAAATATTCCGACATTTTAGGCATCTCAGGTAAGAAATATTGCCTTTCTTCTCCCTCAAAATAGAATTAAATACCGCTAGTATTATTTTCTTTTAATGTTTCTTTTATTTAAGTGGACTTTGTTTGCCTTTTAAACCACGTGTGAATCTCCATTTACCGCATGTAACATGCCTATTTCCTAGCATAATTGTATTTCTTTTTTCTAGTATTATCTTTTATGCTCCTAATATTTTCTAATCTGTACATTTATTAGCTTACAGCTCCATTATACTTTAAGCAACTCTCGTCCTGCATCGTCTTTATTTTTGTATTTACGGGTTTTCTGAAACAATGTTTTTTTTAAATTTATTTCTTTTCAGTTTTTACCTTTGTCAATGAAAATTACTATGCGGAAAATATTACGTCGTGGGCATGTGTCGAAAATATACCATGCCTCAGAGTTTTGTTTGTCGATAGGAGTTTATGCTAGCTGTCCGGGGTATTAGACTTTCGGCAACTCCCCGTCCTACATCGTTTTTATTTTTGTATTTACGTGTTTCTGAAACAATTTTTTTAAAATTTCTTTTCAGTTTTTACCTTTGTTGATTAACAATAAACCTGTGTCTACAATATACAATGCATCAGAGTTTTATTTGTTGATAAGAGTTTATGCTAACTGTCCGATGATTGCACGTTTTTTACAAAACAAACGCATTCCGGAGACAGCAAACATAGATTATAAATTTAATAAAATTATAATCAAAATTATGTCATATTGACATAAAATAATTGCATGTTGTTGTTCTTCCAGCTTTTTTAAAAGACATTTTTAAATTTGTAAAAGAGAAGTGTCGTTTTCACTTCAAGGTAGACATGAATGAATATTACCATAGGAGAAAGGGAAA
The DNA here is from genome assembly GCA_963556195.1 of Sepiola atlantica. Lineage (NCBI taxonomy): Eukaryota > Metazoa > Mollusca > Cephalopoda > Sepiida > Sepiolidae > Sepiola > Sepiola atlantica. The sequence goes on along the minus strand of OY744520.1, from coordinate 109,382,177 downwards.
CAACACCCTTTTATAAACAACAATGATATGTGTTTATCTTAGTTACCTACACCGTTGGGTGTAGGTTGGTGAATTTAAGTGTCAGAGTGAAGAAAGGAATTAAGTAAGAAAGTTGGTGGGCTGCCGAAAGTCTACGAGCAGTTTATCTTCAAGTGAAGATAGCCGGTGCTCGGATGTCCAGTTGAAAGAGAGGCAAGAGAGACGACGTCTTTCTTCAGCGGTGCCAAGAAACTCGCTGACTGCTGTCCACAATTCCCAAAGGAGCTGTAAGTAGCTCTTCAAGGGTCGGTTGAAATTAGTACGCCTTGGGAGCTGATTGGTTATGGTGTGACCCAACCACCTCACAGGGGCTACTCTCCGTATGAAGAAAGAGATGTAAATGTTTATGACTGCTACGCTATCAATCCAAATTATTTTCAAATGAAACTGGGAATTAGTTGAACACAACTTATTTTTATTCAAACCTAAATTCTTAATGCTGCTAGGTGCGCAAATTAAAGTTTTTATGGTGTATTTTTTCTTAGAAAACCATCATATTTCTAGAGATAATAATATTCTCAAGAGTTTGGTGTGTTGGTAATTAAGTGCACGAACAGAACACCTCACATTAACCACTTGGTACCTATGCAGTTTACGGACCAGGCCGAAATAATGACGTTATTATTTAGAAACCCATTTTTAACATGGGGAGGGGGCTTTATTAACTTGAAAATCGTATCTAAAAAATAATCCGATCCGTAAACTGCATCAGCAAGAACCACTTTACCTTTAATGTTCCTTGTATTAAAGTCCACGTGTTTCTTGAGGTTTCGAGATGTTTTAGAATATCGTTTCAACATATTAATCGAAAACTTTCGTTTTTAAATGAGAATTTCAGGTGAAAACAAGTAATAACGATAATCTTTTCCAATCTTTGAAACAATCGGTTTAATATAGATTTTAATGTTAATATGTTTCATATTGAAATATGGTGCTGTTGTCTTTATTATTGATATTTTGTAGGACGTCATTTATGTAAAATATGCTAAGATGTTTAATTTAAAAAAAAAATAGCAGACTGAAGTTAATGAAAGAAAATATACATCATCGCATTCATCTTTGCCTTCTACCTACCCCAAAATGACGGAGTTACTATCTTTGAGAGTATCTCTGAAAAAAAATTGACAATATCTTGTCTGTTCACCCTTCGGCCAGCATTCCTGTCTGTGATGACTTCAATTTTCACAACGTTGATTGGCTAGTCAACTCAAACAATTATTAACGGAGGCTTTATCACGATTTTTCCCTTGCTTATGATTTTACATAGATTGTCGACCAACCTACTCGTGTACCCGATGCTGACGGACATTTTGTAAGTCTCCTTGGTCTTTTCCTAACAACTTGTAATGAACAGTGCCCATCCATTGTTCTGTCTCCGCTGAGATCTACCGATCACTCAGTTGTCTCAATTAAGATCAAAACAAAGTTCAGTAAGACCTCTGATACCTCTTACAATCGCAGAGTGTATAGATACTCGGTGGCTTACTGAGACAGCTTCAGATCTTTCATATCGGAAATTCCTCTGCATTCCATTTTCAAAAAGAATGTGTCATGTATCGTATCCGATATAACTGATTGGTTAATCGATGGTATTCAGAGTTTCATATCTTCCAAGAAATTCCAACAGAATCCAAACTGCCAGCCGTGGTACATCCATGGATGTGCCGCCGCTATTGCTAACAGAAATCACTATTTCAATTGCTTTCAACGAAATAGAAGCTCTGAAACCAAAGCCGCGTTTAGGACTGCCTTAAACCACTGCAAAAGGGTTATAGAAAACGCTAAAGAGTCAGATGCCCAATCCGTTAAATCTAGAGTGACTGAAATATAGATGGAACAGAGTTAGAAAGAAATCTTATCATCTGACAATCCACCCCCATTTCACAAATAAACGCGGTAGCACCAACGTCGGTTGGTACCATAGAAAATGGTCGTAAATAATTTGAAAATATGGAAAGACCAAGGAATGAAATTACCATGTACATCTCGACTGGAAGGGAACGGTTAGTAATGGAAGTAGTTTTGCTTAAACATATCTGATAAATATAAGAATAATCGGAAAGTACTGTTGAAGAGGTTTTCAAAAATGCATTTATTAAACAAAAAGAATCAAGGTTTACAGAATTTTACAACTCATTCTCAAAGTGTTTCCTTTTGACACTCAGCATCAAATCAATGCAGAACCGGAGCAAGGACCCTTTAACAGCTTCTTTTTACGTTACACTTGTCTTATGGCCACAGTAGGAGAGTCCCCATTTGTATAATAGCATCCAACGAGATCAACTTTCATCTTCACATCCATATGGACGCTCTAAAAAATAAATGAACAATTTAAAATCATGAATGAATGCACAACAGTCATAAAATTAATCAAATCGATTAAATCAGTTTTTGAATAAAACTACTTGATTCGAACTTTCTAGACTTAAACTGTCTACCATGAAAAAATCAATTTACCATTTGTGAAATCGTGTATAACATACCCAACCGGGGTCAACATATTTTTTTTATATTAACGAGTCATCGCTCACCAGAGCCAAAAAGCAACTAGAGGACAAAGATGAATGGTTTGTGTTAGGTAAATGGTGAGATAAACTTCTTGATGATTGCAGACCATGATTGGATATGGGCAGAATTTGATCACTTAAGGTTAAGGCTCAACAAGAATTTGTTAAAATTGGACTTGAAAACGAGCCCGTGACATTGCGTTCCGCAGACGGACAATTCTTGGAAAACAACTCTGCTCATGGAAGTTCCGTTTAACTCCAGGTACACATAGGAAGAAACATTTTTTTTAACAGTGGCTGTAACTAGACGAGTTTTAGCTGTGAATGTTTTACAAGGTGGAGGCCACAGATTTGAGCATCTACATGAAAATAACGAGAAAGTAGAGAGAGGCCTGCAAGGTGTCTTCTGTGGAAAAGAAGCCGTAGGGAAGAGAAGAGGATATCCTCCACTAGATTTCAAAGTTGATTCTGTACACTGACAAGGTAGGAAAGAGTGCTCTGAGCAGCACCTATGGACTCCTGGAATCCCACAGATACTTTAGTGGGGAAAGGGGCGAAACAGGTTTCTTTTTATTTTGTTTACTAGGTGTATTAATATTATTGGAATTTTCAAGATTTGATTTTGCATTTTATGTTATGGATATAACGAACTTGATTTGTTGTTAGTTTTTACTAACCTAGAAGCAAATATTTTATTACAAAAAAATTATATATGCATATATGGGGTCTGCAGATGTTAAAATAGTTGCCAGGGAGTCTACAAGAAAAATGGCGGCAGTGAGGCATTTTTTGTATATCATTCTCAGATAACGAGAGATAAGGAAAGAACAACAAACGCTGCTGGCAAATGTGATCTTCCGGAATGAGGGTTACCGCTGTGCTAAAATAGATTCCGTGTGGACGGACGATGCGTTAAATTTAGGAAATTTGTTTTTTCTAATTACAACGTTACTCAACATGGGACCGTATGACCTAGAGTGGTAAATGGTTAGCGGTTAGTCTAATGGTTACGCCCGCTCGCCATGGAACCGCACATTCCGAGTTCAAAACCGATTAAATATGCAGAGTGATTGGAAAGTAACTCCATATCATTAAGTGCTCGTAATCTATTCTTACCAGAAATGAATATGATAAGAAAGTGTATAGCATGGAGTTTTATTTAGAATTCAATATGGACGCTAGCATTCGCCACTAGTTTTTCAAGTCACTTGAGAACTGTATCAAAGGAGATGTAGCAGTTACCTCCTCCTTTCAAAACATAACTACACCGGTTTGCCGGTAGGTGGCGCTTTATCACCAACAGGTGGCGCTGTAAAGCGACACCAGAGTTATCTGCCCTTCGGACTATAAAACCCGGAGCCAAACGGAAAATCTCTCTCTTTTTCACCGACCAGCATCGGAGAACAACGCTGGCACTAGCGCTCTCCTTACCCAGCCTCGACAGACGTATGCTGGCACCTGCGCCCCGTCTTTCACTCTTCTCTGGTCGACAGAACGACGCTAATACACTAGCGTTTCGTCTCACGCTTTTCTCTTCAACTAGTCATTGGCATATCAACTACCAACACACGTGGGCAAACAACGGTAAGAGTTCTCAACTCGTTTTCTTTGTGTTACGGCTTTCAAAGACTTTTCCTACGCCGGACTCATTTCTTCTTATACCTTTTCAAGAACTGTTTTTCCATCGACACACATGCATACATCACACACTTCATCATTCCACGTACACACACGTTCAATAAACGTTATTTGAACTACTTCATTTTTGTTTATTAATTATTACTCTGTCTTTGCATGCAACAATTGCTTGATTTACTGAACACGTTTATAATCGGGGGAACACGACCGCTCGATCCGAACAATTGGTGACCCGACGTGCAAGCTTTGTTGTATCTGACGGAGTAATTAATTTCGTACTAGAACACAAGAAAAAAAAAAAAAAAAATTTCTCGGTTTTTCTTCCGTGGTGAAACGAATTACGCACCCATCTTTTTCCTTTTTTTTTCTACCCACGAGGTAGAAATATACAAACAAACAAAAGAAAAAAAGCCACCGTCTCCATTTTTCCTGGCCACGCGGAAATACCCAAACAAGAAAAACAAAAACATTTCTCGGCTTCTCCGAGTATAAAACAAATTACAATTTCATTTTTTTTTTTCTTCTTCCCTTTCTTTGCCCACGTGTCGGAAAATTATATACAAAAAAAAAAGACAAACTTTTGCCAATCCTTTTTTTTTCTTTTTCGACGAACAAAAGGACCTTACAAGACGCCACTTCCTTTGTTTTGAACACGTGGAGATAAAAAGAAAACAAACGCTCACGCTGCCCATCTTTTTCGTGGCCACATGTTGATAAAAAAACTTCAAAAATGCTGCCATCTTTTTCCGGATCACGTGTTGATAAAATAAATTCAAAAATGCCGCCATCTTTTTCCGGACAACGTGTTGATAAAAATTTTTTTTAAATAACGCCATTTTTTTTATCTCTCGGACCACGTGGAAATGAAAATTCAAACAAAAAAAAAAAGAAAATACGATTTTTTTTTTCTTTCTTTTCAACAACAAAGGAAAGAGAAGCCACCATTCTTTCTCTACGTGGAAACGAACATTCAAACAAACTAAAACGAAAACAAAAAACGTCATTCCGTGTGTTAAACAAATTACGGCTCCATTTTTTTTTTTTTTTTTTTTTCTTTTCTTTTTCCTTTCTACCCACGTGTTGGAAATATATATATAAAAGAAAAGAAAACAGACAACACACGATGTCGAACATCACCAAGCCTCAAGACTTAATACTGGTTGTAAAAAGTCAGGCTCAGCAAGCACCAACATCACCCTTCAAGGGCTACCAACCCTCTTCAACAACTGGACGTTCGTTGATAAACAGGAGGACACATCAACTCGAACAACCAACTCTTCCCGGACATTCATCAAACATTTCCGGACATCACTGACAACACTATGGAAGAAATCACACCAGTTCAAAATGAGTACAACTGCACAAGCACGACTAAATACTCAACAACTGGACGTTCGTTGATCAACTGGGGGACACATCAACTCGAACGACGCACCAACACCAGTACAGACCCACTTGTACCTGGACCTGCTAACTCACTTGCAGACATTTGTGCATCTGATTTTGACAATAGTGTACCACCAATCTCAACAACTAGATATTTGTTCATCAGCTCCAGAACACGGACTAATTAACATGAACAACATCAACACCTGCACAGACTCACTTGTGCTCATTCATCAACTGCACAGACTCACTTGTGCTCATTCATCAACTGCACAGACTCACTTGTGCTCATTCATCAATCAATTGCACAGACCCACTTGTGCTTATTCATCAACACCTGCACAGACTCACTTGTGCTCATTCATCAACATTGCACAGACTCACTTGTGCTCATTCATCAACAACTGCACAGATTCACTTGTGCTCACTCATCAACAACTGCACAGATTCACTTGTGCTCACTCATCAACAACTGCACAGACTCACTTGTGCTCACTCATCAACACTGCACAGATTCACTTGTGCTCATTCATCAACACTGCACAGATTCAGTTGTGCTCGCACATCAACACCGCACAGACCCACTTGTGTTCACTCATCAACAACCGCGCAGACCCAAGCACCAAACATTCCCGGACAACACTGACAATTCAACGTTCGTTCATCAGCTCCGCATCACGCAGACTAATCAACATGAACAACGCCACCAACAAGTGCAAATTCACTTGCACTCAACATTTTTCGACCGCAAACTCACTTGCACTCGAACTTGATGCAGACCCAATTGCATGCAAACAACACGCAGATCCACATGCGTTACAAACACTCCGCAGACGCACTTGCGATCAATCATTCAATACAGATGCAGAAACAGAAATAAGTAGCGTGCACACTACTTTTTTCTAATCTTCAACAGCAAAACAGACATACCCACAAAGAATGCTTCTCATCTACAACTGTATATATTGAATAATATTTTCAATATTTTTCAATCTGGGGGGGAGTCCTTGTAGCAGTTACCTCCTCCTTTCAAAACATAACTACACCGGTTTGCCGGTAGGTGGCGCTTTATCACCAACAGGTGGCGCTGTAAAGCGACACCAGAGTTATCTGCCCTTCGGACTATAAAACCCGGAGCCAAACGGAAAATCTCTCTCTTTTTCACCGACCAGCATCGGAGAACAACGCTGGCACTAGCGCTCTCCTTACCCAGCCTCGACAGACGTATGCTGGCACCTGCGCCCCGTCTTTCACTCTTCTCTGGTCGACAGAACGACGCTAATACACTAGCGTTTCGTCTCACGCTTTTCTCTTCAACTAGTCATTGGCATATCAACTACCAACACACGTGGGCAAACAACGGTAAGAGTTCTCAACTCGTTTTCTTTGTGTTACGGCTTTCAAAGACTTTTCCTACGCCGGACTCATTTCTTCTTATACCTTTTCAAGAACTGTTTTTCCATCGACACACATGCATACATCACACACTTCATCATTCCACGTACACACACGTTCAATAAACGTTATTTGAACTACTTCATTTTTGTTTATTAATTATTACTCTGTCTTTGCATGCAACAATTGCTTGATTTACTGAACACGTTTATAATCGGGGGAACACGACCGCTCGATCCGAACAGAGATCACAAAACCACCCACTTCAATAGTTAGATGACACCGGGCAAATGTTATATAACATCATAAAGCGATGATGTTATTCACTAAAACAGGTTAAAGACATATATATATATATATATATATATATATATATATATATATATATATATATATATATATATATATATATTAAATAAATATTTGTTATTATTATCTATAGGAATTGATGTTTCATGCTTATTCAATCTTCAGTGTAAGAGAATCCTAATTCTTGCTGGTCGGAGGGCACGAACCCGGTTTCAAAGGCACCACTGACTCGTAGTCCGGTTTTCTACCCCTCACGGACATTAAGAGAAATTAAACTCTATCTACGCTAAATCAACGAACGCACATAGTAAGCAGTCGAACGGTGTTCAATAACAACAACAAAGGGTCGAAACATCGCATTTAAGCCATAGTATGGCTGCCTAGTATTAAATTCTCTAACAGGCACACGTCCTTGTAATAAGAGGTCTATAACAACATTTTAAAAATAAATATTTATTATTATTACCTATAGACATCGATGTTTCATGTTTATGCGATCTTCAGTGTAGGAGAATGTTAAGTCTTGCTAATTAGAGGGCACGAACCCGATTTCAAAGTCACCACTGATTTGTATTCTACTCTTCGGCCACCACTAATTAGCACAGAAATTAAGAGAAATTATATATATATATATATATATATATATATATATATATGGGGTAAGGTACACGATAAGTCATGAAAAGGAAATGCCGTGGTAGACAAAATGTGTGAAAAAAAGAGACAAACGGAAAACAGGTTAAAATGCAGGAGAAAAACAAAAACAAGAGATTTGACCGGTTTCGTTCGTATTAACGAACGTCTTCAGAAAAAAAACTTGTTTTTGTTTTTCTCCTGCATTTTAACCTGTTTTCCGTTTGCCTCTTTTCACACACACACACACACACACACACATATATATATATATATATATATATATATATATATATATATATGTGTGTGTGTGTGTGTGTGATTTATGTATTCATCAACGTTTCATCCTTATTGAAAGACTTCCTCAGGATGAAGAAAGCAATGTAGAAAATCATACAGAATATTAATTTTGATTTGTCAGAAAGTATCCAGACTTCGGCATGGTTGTTGACGTGAGCAAGCAGACTAAAAAACATGATTCTGGTAATAGCGTTATCAGCAGTGACCTGTCTCATTCAAAGGACGCGAGATGAATGGGATTGATGGTTTCGACTTGTTAGTTCATGGCTATTTTAGCTAGAATATGTCACAACCAAGCTTGGCAGGCAGTAGATAGGGGGCCAGGGGTGGGAAGTATGAATCTGCCGTTTATTCTAAACTAGCAAATATATGCTCCCTCCGGTCGCATATTTTTGCTAGGTCGGGAGCATGATATCCTAATGAAGAAACTGCATACATTGCCCCCCCCCCACACACAGGAAGAGGATTATATCATGACGAACGAAAGCTATCCCTCGTCCCAAAAGAGGAGTTAATGCCTGGGAGGATGATATCGTGAGGAACGAACATATATAATACTATCCCCTCTCCCTCCAAAAAGAGAAGGTAATGCCCGGGAGTAATGTATTATGAGGAATGAAAATATACTACACAAACCACCAAAGGAGAAGGTAAAGCGTCGGAGTACCCCCCCCCCCCAACACACACACCAAAAAAAGGATGTGGTTATGCTTGGTCGGAAATAACCCCTCCAAGATAAAGGAGGTAATACCTGGGCGCATCACCCCATAAGAGGAGAAGGTAATGCCTGCGAGTATGGTATAGCAAGTTTTATTGCACACGTAAAATGCCGAAATGTAACGCGGGCTGAAAAATATAGTTGCCATCTTTATAAACAAAGAGAAGTATGCAAGTTAATGAAGAACGATAACTTCCTTTCATAATTTTTAAAATTTATAATTTATAACCGTGAGTAATCGTTTTTCCTTAGCTAGCCTTTTACTTGACTTGTTTAGATGGCAACTATATTTTTCCGATCTAATTTTTTATTTTGGTGTTTCACGTGTACGATGAAAATTAATATAACTTAGGGTTTTTAATGTTTGCTTATTTTTATTTATTTTTTTTACTAAAACAGGATTTAAGTAAAAAAAAAAAAAAAATAAGGTCATTATGAGTAATGCCGAACCTTATTTCAGTTTAAATAATTTACGTGACTGAAATAGGAATTAAAGCAAATGAAAGGAAATTACCCCTTTTCCTAAAGAGTAGGGGTTAATTAAAAAAGTCACCATGCCTGTTTTTTAAATTTTATTTATATAATATTGGGGAGAAATTTATTAAGAATTTATTAAGAATTGAAAGAAAACTTTAAATTAAAAAAAAGCTTAGAATTTAAACAGAAAGTCCAATTTTATTGGTTTGTATTTTAAGTAAAAGACGTTTTTATTTCAGACTTTATACTTATATATTTTGCTCTTTTATTTCGTAAATAAATCATGTACTTCAAAAACAATAAAAAAGAAAATCTACTGTCGCTAGAAAAGGGGAGGGTGTGAGAGAGAGAGAGAGAGAGAGAGAGAGAGAAAGAGAGAGAGTGTGAGAGCGCACACACGCGCGCGCAAGAGAGAGAGAGAGAGGGGGGGGGAGTGAGAGAGAGAGAGAGAAACCAATCACTTCCCTTTTCTGTGAACTCAGTATATCTTTTTAGCTAGCTTCATCTAAATTATCTCCCTTGATATTTTAAGAATGTTTTTTCGTAATTTATTAATTTAATAAAATTTAATTACTTACATTAATAACTGTAAATTTATACAAAACTATTTTGGATACACAGGGACAATAAAATAATATAATCATAAATGAATAACAGCAAACATTAATTAATTATAGACGGTTAAAAAAGAAGTTATGGAAATTAGATAGATATTTGAATGTCTATATGTGTTTCTTTAGTACGTTATATACCGTATTTGAAAGTATAATGATGTATTATTGATTAAAATAACATCAGCCCGTTTTGATGGTAATGTTGGAGAGGAAAGCGGAAAAGGGGAAGAGAAAATATGATAATAACGTAGAGATGTAGAGAATTTTTTGGCTGATTTTGAAACGCAGAATATGATTGAAAATAAAAGTTTTGGCATAGAGAGAGAAGGTGGTATCACATTTATTAGTTTAAATATTCAAAATGGATGTATTAATTTAATCCTATTTATTTGATTATTTTATTTGTGTCTCATTAATTAATTAATAGGTTTCCTGTAATATGCATTTAGGCGTAAAGAGAGATAGGTATCATACCTATTAGTTTAAATATTAAAAACTGGATGTATTAATTTATTTCTATTTATTTGATTACTCTATTTGTGTTTCATTAATTGATAAATTTCTTGAAATGTGTGGGAGTATGTATAAAAGTGGGTTGGAAATAATATAACTCTTTTGTTTATTTATGTATAAATATGTTTATTTATATTTATTTAGTTCATTATTTGTGTGTTATTAATTGATTCGTAATTATTCAGAAGTCTTTATGATTATACAAGTTTGTGTATATGTAATATGTGAATATAAGTAAAAGCGTGAGGATATAATATTTATAGTGTTTGAATTATGTGTGATTTTGTTTATTTACTCCCGTTTGCTTTATTGTTAGTGTATTACTAATAAACCAAAATACCATTGATATAATTATGGGCATAATTTTTAATTTGAATGTAAAAGCGTGGAGATTTTTAATATTTTGAAATGCAAATTTTGATTAAAGATAAGAAGTTTTGGCATAAGGAGAAAAGTGGGGTATCATATCTTTTAGGGAGTGTATTAGTTTATTTCTATTTATTTTATTATTTTATTATTTTACATGTATCTCAATACTTAATTTATAAGTTTCTTGCACTATTTGGAGAAATATGTACAAAAGTGAGTTGGACATGGTATAACTAGTTGACTTATTTATGTATAAATATGTTTATTTTTATTTGTTTAGTTCTTTATTTGTGTATTATTAATTGATCAGTAATTATTAACAGTGTTTATGATTATACACATGTATGTATATGTAATATGTGAATGCGAGTAGAAAGGTGAGGCTATAATATTCATAGTGTTAAATTATGTGTGAAAGTGTTTATTTATTCCCATTTATTTAATTATTAGTGTATTATTAATCAACTAAATACCATTAGTATAATTATGAGCATAGAAAATGTATGCATGTGCAATATGTATAAAGAAGACGAGAAGAGATGGAAATGAGATTTAATTGGTTTATTTAGTTTTGTGCGATTGTTTTTTTTATTTATTCCGATATATATATATATATATATATATATATATATATATATATATATATATATATATATATGAAGTATAAAATAAAATATTCCAAATCGTCTTAGAAACGATCGTATGTAAAATATTTGTTGAGTTTAAATTTTTGTAACTGATATAAATAATGTACTAATTTTATTTATCTCGGCCTACTCTCTCTCCCCCCCTCTCTCTCTCTCTCTCTCTCTCTCTCTCTCTCTCTCTCTCTCTCTCTCTCTCTATATATATATATATATATATATATATATATATATATATATATATATATATATATATAAATATATATAATATTAAATTATATGTAACTATTTTACTTACGACGTCGTTTCGAGCTTTCAGCTCTCATCAGTGCAGGAAAATGACAATCTTGGACGGTCACGGCGCGAACCCGGTTCACAGAGACACAGATTGAATCTGTAGGCATTTGCTCTATTCTTTAGGCCATGGGAGGCTGTCACTTGATACGAAGAAAGTGGCGAGCGTAAACATCAAGACAATCTGATAGAACTCAACTACAGAGTCGGAGTATCGTATTGAAGAATAGGTGAATGTCTATTTTTTAATCTCGCCAACAGTGCTTGACTTTAGCTTACTTAAAGGGGCTTCTAATAATGATGATACACACACACACACATGCATACATATATATATTTAAGTGGAATTTTGAAAAACAAACACATGGTGCAAATTTAAATGATAAATCATTTATTTAAATGTTTTTTGCAAGCTTTCGTTGTAAGACAACTTTGTCAGGCGAGACTTTCCTATACTTTCTTCTTTTTCTTCTTCTTCTTCTTCTTCTTCTTCTTCTTCTTCTTCTTCTTCTTCTTCTTCTTCTTCTTCTTCTTCTTCTTCTTCTTCTTCTTCTTCTTCTTCTTCATTTCGATGGTATTATCTCCGAGGAATCGAACTACGGTAGAGTCAGAAAAACACATCGATTTGTAAGGGACGTTATATTAAAGTAAAGTCCGATCGATGTTTAGCGCTGGTTGGTGCTTTTTGAATAAGGAAATTGACAACATCTTTGAAGCACACATGGCAAAAAAAAAAAATCAAATAAATAATTTATGATTTAAATTTGCACCATTTGTTGGTTTTCAAAATGTCACTTAAATATATTTAGATGTTGTCAATTTTCTTATTCAAAAAGCGTCAACCAGTGCTAAACATCGACCGGATTTCACTTTAATATGAATATTTTTTAATGGGCGGTGTAGTGTAGTATCGGTTCTGTTGTCATAAGACTTCCCTCACAGGAATTACCTTCTCCGTTTTGTTCGGATCGAGAGTCGTGTTCCCCCGATTATAAACGTGTTCAGTAAATCAAGCGATGTTGCATGCAAAGGCAGAGTAATAATTAATAAACAAAAATGAAGTAGTTCAAATAACGTTTATTGAACGTGTGTGTACGTGGAATGGTGAAGTGTGTGATGTATGCATGTGTGTCGATGGAAAAACAGTTCTTGAAAAGGTATAAGAAGAAATAAATCCGGCGTAGGAAAAGTCTTTGAAAAGCCGTACACAAAGAAAACGAGTTGAGAACTCTTACCGTTGTTTGCCCACGTGTTGACGGAAGAAACGTGTGTCGGTAGTTGTTTTGCTGAGACAAGTTCAAGAGAAAAGCGTGAGACGAAACGCTAGTGTATTAGCGTCGTTCTGTCGACCAGAGAAGAGTGAAACGGAACGCTAGTGTCAGCGTCGTCCTGTCGATGCCAAAAGGCAAGTGAAACGGAGCGCTGGTGCCAGCGTTGTTCTCCGATGCTGGTCGGTGAAAGAGAGAGAGATTTTCCGTTTGGCTCCGGGTTTTATAGTCCGAAGGGCAGATAACTCTGGTGTCGCTTTACAGCGCCACCTGTTGGTGATAAAGCGCCACCTACCGGCAAACCGGTGTAGTTATGTTTTGAAAGGAGGAGGTAACTGCTACAGTTTTTAAGGATGTGTAGGGGGGATTTATCCCAGAATGAAAAAATCCCCAAGACTCAGAATATCTTTTAAGGAGGGGGTAGTGTAGTATCAGTTCTGTTCTGATAAGACCGTCCACGCAAGAATGACTTCCTTTTTTTTGGGTGGAGGGAAGTGGTGTTCGTTCATCATGATATTATCGTCTGTCAGGAGTGGGGAGCACTATAGTATATGTTTGTTCACCATAATACTAGCTAAGGAAAACGATAACTCATGTTTATAATAAACATGTATTTTTTAACTAGAACATTATGAAAGTTATCGTTCTTCCTTAGCCAGCATATTCATCTTTGTTTATAAAGATGACGACTATATTTTTCCAGCCAATTTTCATTTAAGCGTTTCACGTGGACAATGAAACTTGCCATGATTTTTAATGTTATCTAAATAAATAAATGCAAAAGTTTTTTCCACCTATTCTAACTATATTGTCATTAAAACGGTTTATGCTTATTTAATTCTTTGAAGTATATTTTCATTTGTCATGATACATTCCTCCCAGGCATTACCTCGTCTTCGGGGGACGGGAAGGCCGTACAGTATACATTCGTTTCTCACGATACCATTTCCTCAGGATTTCTAGTTTTGTGTGTTCTATCTATTCTGCTGTCATAATATCATCCTCCCATGCATTAACCCCTCCTTGGGGGGGGGGGGGGGGGTCAGTGTATGTAGTTCGTTCATCATGATATCATTCTCTCAGCCTCTCATTTGCATATTTATTTCTAATTTTTCAATGAATTAATATTTTCTAATCTGTTAATAATTAAATACATGTGTTTATTATTTTTTTAATAACTTTGTTGCTGCTGTTGTTGCTGTTCCTATTCCTATTTACTCCCCCCCCACGAGAGCAGAGTTAGGCACAATGTCAATATTTAACGTGGGGAGAATCAAGCTCCCACAAAATGGGCACTCTGAATTGGAACAAAAAATTTAATTGCCTCGATCTAGAAGGATTTCTCTTTCACTGACAGAGAACATTAACATTAAGTGCAGATTCAGTTCAGATACTACATTTTGCTCCTAACCAAAAGGCCAAGGAGTTAACATGTTGGTAGTGATGATGATGATGATGATGATGATGATGATTGGTCTCGAATTACTCAGTAATATAAAAGTGGAGTATTTGACTAATCGACGTTTCACCCTTATGTTTATTCGTTTCATTATATAACCAGTTTTAATGAGGAATTCATTTTAATTTTTATACTGAACATTTTTTTTATCGCCGTTGTATATTTTAAATACCATATCAATTGACCTTTTCGTTGTTTTTTTCCTAAATAACAAAATTTGACGATGTTCATGCACAGTATATTTCCTCCATATTGGAATATATCAAATAACACTACGACAATCATCATTTTTTAAAAACTTCTTCTAAATTACCAAAATATCAAGATTACTTCTTTGGTTTCTGTAAAGAAGACTACAGCGTAAGTAATTGCTGCCCGGAGGGCGGGTAATTTTGCTAGTATAAATATATATATATATATATATATATATATATATATATATATATATATATATATATATACAAGACCTATCTACTGATTTCAGTTCACTATTTGTTACTAATGAGTCACCACTTATCAAGGCAAAAAATAATTGAGGATAAGGGTTAATGATATGATAGATTGACAGTTAAAACGAAAGGCACTTGATGTCAGTATTTCAATGGTGTTTGATAATCTAAATCAAATTGTTAAGGTGGGAAAGCTTGATAAATAGATTTGTAATGAGTTCAATGAAAACATGTAGTAGAAATTACCTTCTTATTATTGAGTGCTCATAATTTATTAGCGAAATATAATTCTTACAAAAAATGAATATGATAAAAAAGTTTATAACCTGGGAATCTAATATTAGCGTAAACTCAAGCCGCTTGGGAACCGCATCAACTGATTTAACAAGGAACTTTTAAAACTTTTTTTTCACTAATTATTCACCAATTATCAAGGCTAAGAATCATTGAAGAATAAGCGTTTGTAAGATGGATATATTGATAGTTAAACGATGATAAATGGTATGGGAGGATTGCAAATCTGCACTCAAAACAACACCTAACCCAGAAAACATCAAGTTATTTCTAATAATATAATATATCAAGTGGTGATTCATTAGTAAAAAAATTAAGAAATAGAAAAGAAAAAAATCCTTGTGAAATCAGGTGGCGCGGTTTCCAGGTGGCTTGAGAAACTGGTGACGAATGCTGACGCCTATATTGATTTCTAAATAAAACCCCAGGCTATACACTTTATTATCATATTATTTTCTTTTAGGAATTATATTTCAGTAATAAATTACGAGCACTTAATAAAAAGGGAGTTACTTTCCACAAACCCTGTATATCGTTAAATTTGCAAAATGAAATCTACCGGTTGTGAAAACGCAGCCAAAGTTTTTACGACCCGACGTTGTGAGGCGGGAAGCTGATGGGTCCTGGGGTTGAATTAAACAAACATCTAGTGTTATCAGTATTTAACAAACTTTTCCAGCGTAGTCTGCACAGTGCCAACACCCGGGGTGGGGCGTCATTAGTACCTATACGCGGGGGTAGTACATAAAGTTACATCTGCGAGGCTTAACAAGAGTGTATACAATTGAATCGCGGATCAAATTAAAAAAGAAAAAACCCCAAAAACTCGTGTATCACAAGACTAAAATAATAATGACCCCCGTCTCTCGAACAACTGGTAAATATATTGAGATAAGCTTTAAGTACCGTGCGGAGGCGTATCCAGGTGACTGTTTCTGTGGTGATGGGGAGTGGATTATGATCTTTTAGCGGGGGTGTTGGCCTCCTCCTGTGGAAATGTTCTCACTCGTTGAAGTAAAAATATCTATTTGATTAAATTTAGATTTAGCTAATAAAATACAACACATTATTGAAGTAAAAAAGAAATTTGTTGAATCAAAATTATTTCCTCTAATTAAATTTCAGAACAAAAAAAAAGCTTTGTGATAGATAATGTGTTACCTGTAATATGTTTTAACTTGAGTGTACACCCTCCGTCAAAAAATACGGAAACCATTATGTTTCGCCAGTGTTCGCACTAGCTTTTTATCTAGATGTATTACTAAAATATTCATATTAAATCATAGAATTACGTCAGTAACTTAATTTTTCCAACTCCATTCTAGAATCACACCTCCTACTGGTGAAACGATCACTAAAGTGTCCCCAAATATCATTGGACGGCGATAAAACAAAGACCGTTGGACATTCATGACTGACACTTGGTGGGCAAGTCAGGCATAGATTGAAGTTTATTTGTACCAAGTATTGTTGGATTACAGAAAGGATTGTGAATTTTATTAACAGATTTTTTTATTCTATGGATGGAATTTTTTGGGTCCCTCCGTATTTCTATTATGTCAAAGTTTTAAAAGGAATGTTAATATAACGCTACAAAGTAACGTATCCGTGACGTTACCAAATAACGCTGTGAGGAGTCTATAGAAAAGCGCTATGGTAACGTTTTTTCAACTTCTGTTCAACGTCATCTTTTCAGCTAGTATAGCAATAATATATTTTCATTCAAACGATGACATCATTTAAACACAATAACAAAGCATTAAATGTACTATTAAAATCAATATATGACATATTACGCCATTAAAACATCATTAAGTATAATTTAATACATCATTAAATGCTATTCATAAATCATAAAATACGTTAAGAACGGCATAAAATACAATGCATTAATTACAATATATGAAATACGCTATTAAGTACAATTAAATGCGTCATCAAGCACGCGATTACATTATACTAGCAGGGCTCACTGGTGTTGCCCGGTGTCCTATATAAGAGAAGTAGAAGAAGGTAAGTGTGCAAAATCTTTCTTTTATTTCTACACATGCTCTTAGGATGATGCTATAAGCGAGATGAATATGTTCCAACGAGTACAGATTGTTGTTAATTCGTTGTACGTAGGACGTTGTGTGGAGGTCGTGGACCATCCGCGTCGCCAGCCTCTGATCTCGCTGGAGGTGCTGAATATCCCAAACGAAATAAAGCCTGGACGCCATTTGTAAAAATAAAATCACAATTTGTAATTTATTTGTAATCAAGTTTAGCTGTTTGCTAAAATGCACATCGGGAAATTCCAGGTGTGCACGCTATCCGGACAAAAATTCCATCCGAGTTTTGCATATGTTTTAATTCTACAATACTCCTCCGAATTTGTCATCCGGCTGATGCCTCATAGTTTAAAGCAAATAATTATCCAAATTATTCAGTTATGTATTAGCGAAATTGCGTTATTTTTTTTACTGCAGGGTTATCTTAAAGTGACCCCAGAGCTGTGATAAGCTCTGGGGTCACTTTAAGATAAGGGTTAAAGAGATCGTCAGAGAGAGAGGGCCGGAAACAATAGGTGGAAAGGGCAGAAGATTACTAAGAGGAGTTGATATTCAAGAGGGCGGATTAATAAACACTTGTTTACATTACATTTGAAGACGACCATGCTGTAGTCGGTTGGGAAGCAGTCTCCTGGTATCTTGTTCCATAATGGGATGTTATAGGAAAGAAACTTTGTTCATGGAAGTTCCGTTTGGTTTTTGGTAAAGAGAGAAAGAGAGAGAGAGAGAGTCAGAGACAGACAGACAGACAGACATACAGATAGAGAGAAAGAGAGGAGAGAGAGCAAGAAAAGAAGACCCTTAGCTGTGGTTGTAGCTAGACGAGTTCTTGCTGTGAATATCTTACAGAAAGGGCCAGGGATTAGAGCGCAATTGAGAACCTACTATGAACATAACGATACAGTAGAGAGCCACTGGCAACATTTCTGTGTGAAAGAGGCTCTAAGGACGAGAAGAGATCATCCCCCACTAGATTGCGAAGTAGATTTTATGCACTTTCAAAGCCAAGAAAGAGTGCTCCTAGCGGCACCTTCCCAGACATGCAAGCAGTACTCTATCTTAGGATGTATCTGGCTCTTATACAGGTGAAGGATTGCGTCAGAAGTGAGGTGCTTTCTGGATCGGTAACATGATCCAACCTTAGCAACATATTTTATGTAATTCTTCCATTTTAGGCCTGGGGTAAAAGTCAGTCCAGGGAGCTTATCAAATAAGGAGACTTAAAGGTTAGTTCATGCTTTAATTTTAAATAGCATTTTCGTCGGTCTGTCATATTTCAATTTGAAATAGCATTTTCGTAGGTCTGTCATGCTTATATATGAAATAGCATTTTCGTCAGTCTGTCATATTTCAATTTGAAATAGCATTTTCGTCAGTCTGTCATGTTTATGTTTTAAATAGCATTTTCATTGCTATACGTGCAGACTGAATGGACGCATCTTACGAACATCCGTACTTGTTTAATTATTTATTTATCTTTGAATCTTCAAAGCACGTGTTATCGAATGATGAATGATGAGATCCACATGTTTCCCTCCTTAATAGTTTCTGTGATGCAGACTGCCATCGCACACGGTGTCTCGGTCTGAAACTTCCACCCACTTTCGTATGATTGTGCTTTCGGTTTTTGTAACAGAAACATTAAAACAGGCAGGCGCGCGCACGAGAGAAAGAATGTGTGTGTGTGAGAGAGATAGAGAGCATATATCCTACGCTACTATCAGATTGTAAATTGGATAAGCGACTGCTTTCTCCTAAAAGCGTTACATTGTCACGTATAACTAATGCTCCACGTCTTGTAAAGTACACGACAAAACAAAAGTAGAAGAAGATGCAAATGATCAAACAACGAATAAAATACGAGAAACAGCGGTTATAAAGATAACAATATTTTATTGAAAGAAAAAGTCGTTCAGAGCTGGTTTATATGCGTGTGTGCATATTGCATTGTGTTAGTATGAGAGTTTCCGTAAAACACTCTATAAGTTTAATAGTCAATGTAGACAGTGTGTCTCTCATATGGTTACTACACGGGGGCGTAAAAGTCTGCTGGCAGAGAATTGTATATGTATGCATATTAGCAGTAGTAATAGATTTGAGCTGTTTGCTGGTTTTATGTTGACGATGCGGATGATTGCGATCCCTGTAGTTGTTATCGTTGAGCTTGGCTGATTTGCTAATGCTGATGATTGCGTATGGTGAGATACAGCAGTATTTTTTTGTTGCTCCTTGTCATTTGCTTTTTCGATGCTGATAATTGCGGCTTACGCTAGCATGACGATATATAGTAGTAATTTCCGCAACCGAGGCTCTGATTGAGATCAATGCTGCGAATGTTTAGTTGTTGGAAAAGTATGATTTTCTTCGGCGTGGAGGCATGGTGATTCAATGGCTGCCGGTGATAGTCTGTTTAGCTGTTAATTTCTTTTGGTTTCTTATGTGCACACGGCATATTCTGGAATAGTTTCCCTCCCGTGCTTAATTCGCATATTTGCGTAGGTGGTTAGGTCATTAATGTGCACTTCATTTTGTGTTCTGTTGTCAGACTGATGAGATCTCAAATTGCAGTCAGTCCATACACTCTTGCCAGCTGGAGTGGAGAAGACGAAGACGGTTTATTTTATGTACATCTATATGCACACGTTCTGATTGTTGGCAAAACAACTCGGTCTAAACATGCACAATGCTGTGTGTTTAGGGACGAGCAATGCATGCAAACGACAGACCTGTGATGAGACAAATATCTGACTCTATGGTCGACCACCCAGAAAGTGAAATACCGTTTTGAGGAAAGTAATCGCTTTTCAAAGGCGGGTTTCATGTTGAAAAAGCAAGCCACTTGAGATAATGCAGAAGTTATGTCGACTTCAACTGATGAACAGCCTGGTCAGTCACTTTTTATGTCTAGTAATTAAATAGTCAATCATTCTGAAGTGGACTTGCTGTATAATCTATCCCGAATAAGAATAATATCTATATATATTCGAGCAAAAACAGGCAAAAAGTTGTCTTTTGATTCGGTGTAATTTTAAACCTCTCAAAATAAAACATTGTTATTTGTTGAAGAAAAATGCGTTTGTTACAGCGGTGACCTAGAACACAAGATTGACACTACGGCTAATGTCGAAAATTAAGCAGCAAATTCAAATGGAGACAACGCGCGGGCGATCACAACAGGCGCAGGGAACGCACACCAACGCAAGTTCACATCGGAGACTACATCAAAGATTCACGGGAACGGCTTTCATTTTAAAAATCGAATCTTTATCTTTTTAAATCGAATCTTTATTTTTTAAAATCTATTATCATGTGATTTAATTTGTCGAGTGAGAGTGAACCTCTCAGATAGATCTAAGACTAAATTCGCAGGTCAGTTACCGGATTTTACTGAACCAATATTGGCAGCCATGGGGACTGATTTGTGAATGCACCAATATTTTTGATAATTTACGTATTTTACATGTGTGTCTCTCACCCCCCCCTCTCTCTCTCTCTCTCTCTCTCTCTCTCTCTCTCTCTCTCTCTCTCTCTCTCTCTCTATATATATATATATATATATATATATGTATTAGTAGAATACCAGTCCCAGGACGAGTATAAGCAATAAACATAGCATTAGTTTAAAATGTTAAGGTTTCTTCTTTCTTTGGGGGAATAGTACGGTTTTAGTGGCACCTCTTTAAATGGTAAATGTTCACAAAAAATAATAATCTGCCCACGTTACTCGCCCTGTTGTCTAGAATACATATTCCATAATTCAAGTTCAATAGTTTAGTATTTTACCAATCACATACATATTACTGACGCTAACGCGCGTGCATCGATCCTTTTAAAAATGTATTACTTAACATAACTCAATATTTGATGTAGGGCAATTATTTTCTGTATAAATTTTTTTCTATCTAACATATTTTGGGTGGGCGCACCCCCTAAATTGTAAAGTTTACAAAATATAATTGTTCCCAAGTTACTCACCGTGTTGCCTAGAATATATATGTCAAAATTCATAATGATCGGTTCATAAAGAAAATTTTAAAAAATAGTAAAAATAAAAAAAAATTAATATATATGCACCCCCTAAATGTTAGCATTTACAAAAATGATAATGTGCCTATGTTACTCACAGTGTTGCCTAGAATATATATTTTAAAATTCAGAATGATCTCTTCATTAGTTTAGGAGATTACCCTGTACATATATATATATATATATATATATATATATATATATATATATATAATAAACAATAACAAATATTTATTCATTTATTTATTTATTTATTTATTTATTTTTAACATAGTTCACCCCAAACAAGGCAGGACGCCACTGTAGACGTAAGGGGCTACTGACAAAAAAGAAGAGGGGAGAAGGTAGGGGGAAGTCAACCTAGATTGGGATCTGCGCAGCGAGATGATTGTTTACATTAGTTTTAAACTTCTACATGTCTGTACTGTCGGGGAAACAGGGGGCAGGGAGAGAGTTCAGAGGCCAGCAGTACGAGGAAAGAAGCTATTTGAGTAGAAGGCTCTCCGACATCTGGGGACCTTCACAGTGAATGAATGAGATTTAGTTGATTGTCGAGTTAGTCTAGTGAATTTACGTCGAGGGGGCACCAGAGTAGTCAGTTCATCGGAGCATAATCCATTGAAGTATTTGTAAAACAAGCACAAGGATGCTACATTGCGGCGATGGGACAAGGACTGGAGCTTGGTTGACAGTGAGGGACCTATTAGGTTGGCGATTCTGTTTTGGACCTTGTCAAGGAGGGAGAGACTGGTAGATGATGCACCAGCCCAGATGTGACACCAATACTCCATGCATGGGCGGATGGTGGCTTTGTAGAGATACAGGATAATGTCAGGTGAGAGGAGTTTACTAGCACGGTAGAGGGAGCCAACCTTCTTTTCGGCAGCCTTGGCAATATCTTCGATGTATTTGTTCCAATTCATGTTACCTGTGAAGGTTAGGCCGAGGAGTTTGAATGATGAACTCTCAGGTAGGGTTTTATTAGCCATGACAATCGGTGGTTGGAGAGGTTCTTTGTAGTTATTAAAGGAAAGGAGTTTTGTCGCTCCTCGAAAAAGTAGAGCACTGTAATGGAGTACTAACACAGCATGACGTCACTTGCTTTATAATGCATCGTTTCTTCCCTTAAAAAAAGTAGAATGCTTTGACGTTAAGCCGCCGACAAAAGTGTTAAAATTATTATTGTTTATCAGCTATTTAAAATTGGCCGAACGGTTAAAGACATTCGATTTGAGTTGAAAAATACTTGTAGTCCAGGGTTTCGAATCGCATGACCGGTAGTGAATAGTCATATTTCTATGCTGAAGAGTCCAGATTAAAAAGGACAAAACGTATACGTACATAGATAATAAAGAATAACAAATATATATATATATATATATATATATATATAGAGAGAGAGAGAGAGAGAGAGAGAGAGAGGGAGAGAGAGACAGGCAGAGACTGACAGACAGACATAGACACAGACACAGACAGAGAGACAGATAGAGAGAGAGAGAGGGGATTTATTCTTTCTTTCATTCATTCATGCCTTCTATCTCGTTATGCCTGACAGAAAAATAAACAAGTCTATGTTTTTCCTATTCGAACATCCCTTTTTTCGCACAAACTCCCCATGCTCCAGTGACGATTATGTAAACAACTAGTAAATAACTTTACGCAAGCAAAACTTTACGAAGATAGAGCATACTTATTATATTTACACGTAAATACCCAATTCATTTATCCTAGAAACATTTAAGCAAAAGAAAAAGGATATATATATATATATATATATATATATATATATATATATATATATATATATATATATATATATATATATATAGGTCACGAACGACCAAATAAATAAATCAAAGTTCATAAAGGCTATACTTAGCGATGACTCATCACTTAATAAAACCTTACATGAATAAAAATCACGTGATTTAAAAAAAAGTAACATCCCCGAATCCTTGCTGTACCCTTTAAAAGACAGCAATGGCGAAGAAACTGGTGCTGTTTGCAGAACTTGGATAAGTCTACACGTATCGGCCACCGTCAACTAAAACAGGTTAAACATGGCTATGAACTAACTAAAACGCTACAAGAACATCAGCCCCATTCAATTAAGAACTTTGCAACCAAACTTAGTGAATCCGAACATAAACAAACAAAAAAAACTTGGAATAAAAATACAGTACTCTATAACGAAACTGTTAGCCGGACACTGCTTTAGATAAGTCCCGCAAATCATAACTAATTTGCAAAACTCACTTTTTATCTACTTTGTTTATTATTACTTTTCCTTCACACATACAATCTAATATAAAAAGAAAAATCAGTCCGATTCTCGAACTTGGACCTAAATAGCATTGCACCCGACAAATCAATTTTTGATTCTGACTAGCCAGTCATTTACTTACATTTTCAGTATGTGTTCTTACATAAAAAATGAATTTCAATCGATTTCATCGATTAGATATTAACTCCAACCCAATATTTTTTTCAGTAGCATATACTGCGCGAGATTCGTTGTTTATTTTATAGTTAGCAGAGATGGTTATCCAATTAAAATGCCGCATTTCTTACAAATGGAAAATTCAAAATAGCGTCTAGAATCGCTGGGTACGTAATTATTCAGTTCTTCTACTTTGTCTGCATTACGACTACGTTTTTAAATCAAATTCAAACACTTATATATATATATATATATATATATATATATATATATATATATATATATATATATATATATATATATATAAATATTTGTTATTGTTTACTTTATCTATGGATGTATACGTTTCGTCTCTTTTCAACGTTACGCTGTGTTATTACTACCATTTACAGTGCTCTACTTTTTAACGAGGCTTCAAATATAAATATTTGTTATTGTTTATTTTATCTATAGACGTATACGTTTCGTCTCTTTTCAATCAAGACTCATCAGCATAGAAGTACGACTATTCACTACCGGTCACACGATTCGAAACGCTGAATTACAAGTATTTTTCAACCCCAATCCAACGTCGCTAACCGCTAGGCCAGTTCTGAACAGCTTATAAACAATGATAATTTTTAACACATTTAGAGGCGGCGAAACGTACAGGCATTCAACTTCTATAAGTGAAGGAATGATGCATATAAAGCAAGTGACGTCACGCTGTGTTATTACTACCATTTACAGTGCTCTACTTTTTAACGAGGCTTCAAATATAAATATTTGTTATTGTTTATTTTATCTATGGACGGATACGTTTCAATCAAGACTCATCAGCATAGAAGTACGACTATTCACCACCGGTCACACGATTCGAAACCCTGGATTACAAGTATTTTTCAACCCCAATCCAACGTCGCTAACCGATATATATATATATATATATATATATATATATATATATATATATATATATATATATATATATATATATATATATATATATATATATATATATGGGTGTGTGTGTGTAATCTCATTATTAAAAAATAATTATAATGTAATTCATTTCCCGGAACTATCTGCTTTAAATGCAGTACTGTAATCTTACATTTATTGCTCGTGGACAACAACACCGAATTGTACAGAAGCTTTTGACTTACGCAAATATATTACTATAATGAAAGGAGGCATTCAAAGCACTGCTAAAAGTACAGTTAAAATCAAAGTATCCATAGAAGTGATGTTAATAATGACAAATGTCTTTCTCCAGGATAAGTTGTAAATAAAATAAAGTTGTTCGGCACGGATGCAGACCCACGATATAATTTGGTACGTCCCCCTCTCTCCTGGATCAAAATAGAAATATACTTATCCCAGTACCATAGATACTATATTTTCAGAATATATATTGTCTATCTCCATTTTCAAGTTATAAATAAAATAAATTTGTTCGGCACGGAGGCAGACCCCACGATATAATTTTGTACGCCCCCCCCCCCCATTCCTGGATCAAAATGAAATATACTTATCCCAGTACCATAGACACTGTATTTTGAGAATATATACTGTTATGGTAGTCTATCTCCATTTTCAAGTTATAGATAAAATAAAGTTGTTCGGTGCGGAAGTAGACCTTACGATATAATTTTTTACGCCCCCCCCCCTGGATCCAAATGAAATATACTAATCCAAAAACCGTGATTTAAAAAAAAAAAATCAAGTCTCACAGGATGCCGCCATGTTGTGTTTATTTTTTGGTATCGCTCAAGACGAAAAAAGTATTAAAACGCTTTTTTATCACCTATTACTACGTAATAATACATTGATGTTAACTCCAAAACGTCCTTAGTGTCATAATATATATATATATATATATATATATATATATATATATATATATATATATATACAGAGAGAGGAGAGAGATAGAGATAGATAGATAGATAGAGGAGAGAGAGAGAGAGAGAGAGATTATCGCCTATGCACTAATTTTATACGAATTTTTGAAGAAACTGTTTACACCGTTGACACGTTAAAAAAAATCAAGTCTCACAGGATGCCGCCATGTTGTGTTTATTTTTTGGTATGGCTCAAGACGAAAAAAGTATTAAAACGCTTTTTTATCACCTATTACTACGTAATAATACATTGATGTTAACTCCAAAACGTCCTTAGTGTCATAATATATATATATATATATATATATATATATATATATATATATATATATATATATATATACAGAGAGAGGAGAGAGATAGAGATAGATAGATAGATAGATAGATAGAGGAGAGAGAGAGAGAGAGAGAGAGAGAGAGAGAGAGAGATTATCGCCTATGCACTAATTTTATACGAATTTTTGAAGAAACTGTTTACACCGTTGACACGTTAAAAAAAATCAAGTCTCACAGGATGCCGCCATGTTGTGTTTATTTTTTGGTATGGCTCAAGACGAAAAAAGTATTAAAACGCTTTTTTATCACCTATTACTACGTAATAATACATTGATGTTAACTCCAAAACGTCCTTAGTGTCATAATATATATATATATATATATATATATATATATATATATATATATATATATATATATATATATATATATATATATATATATATACAGAGAGAGGAGAGAGATAGAGATAGATAGATAGATAGATAGATAGAGGAGAGAGAGAGAGAGAGAGAGAGAGAGAGAGAGAGAGAGAGAGAGAGAGAGATTATCGCCTATGCACTAATTTTATACGAATTTTTGAAGAAACTGTTTACACCGTTGACACGTTAAAAAAAATCAAGTCTCACAGGATGCCGCCATGTTGTGTTTATTTTTTGGTATCGCTCAAGACGAAAAAAGTATTAAAACGCTTTTTTATCACCTATTACTACGTAATAATACATTGATGTTAACTCCAAAACGTCCTTAGTGTCATAATATATATATATATATATATATATATATATATATATATATATATATATATATATATATATATATATACAGAGAGAGGAGAGAGATAGAGATAGATAGATAGATAGATAGATAGAGGAGAGAGAGAGAGAGAGAGAGAGAGAGAGAGAGAGAGAGAGAGAGAGAGAGAGATTATCGCCTATGCACTAATTTTATACGAATTTTTGAAGAAACTGTTTACACCGTTGATCTTTACGATTACCGGCCGGGGCTATTTTGACATTGAGGGCTACTATGATAATCTTATGTCAAACTGTATTTTTCGCTTTTAACTAATCAACTTTTATTTGTTTTACCCTCCAAAACTGTGCTGTAACATATATATTTTTTATTACTGAACGTTCGTCACTTATCAAAGCAGAAGATAAGGGTTACTGAGATGTGAAGATAGCGAGGTGAGAGGTGAAGAACCTCATGAGAGGATTGAGGATGATTAATGGAATGAACTAAGTTTGGCTATTTGTGGAGACGGTGTATGACTGGAATCTGTTGACTTTGGGCCTGAAGACGATTAAGTTGTAGTCTGCAGGGAAGCAGTTCTGCGGCAAAGTGTTCCACAGACGGGAAGCCGTTGCGAAGAAGCTCTGTTCGTGAAAATTTCTTCTGGCGCTAGATCCACGGAGGCAGAAAGGATGATATAACTGTAAGATATTCTATGTTTCCCATCTGTGTTAAGCCAGTGCAAAAAGTTTAAGAAATTTTCAATAAGCTGGAGTAGGACATTTCGCTAAAAGAGAAAGCAGCACAAAACACACGTACCAAAGATAACTTCAATTACAGCCGTTTCATTGCAAAATCTTGCTGATTTGCGTCCATCTACGTCTGGTATGAGAAAACACAAATGTGCGACTGATTATTGCAGTTGTGCCTAGTCATATTTTTCTGCTTTTAGGGATGCTTATGTGCCCTGTTACAAGGCAAGATTATAACGATGTTGCACAGATGATGAGCTACCATGATAATGCATCATAAAAGGCATATTTCCACTGAATTGTAAGTGACTACTGTGATAGAAGTCAGTCGTTTTTGCAGGAGGGGGTAGCCTTAGTGGGGGATGGACAGCATTTAAATTTTTGCTTTTTTGTACGATCGGGGAAACTGGGAGCAGTCCGAGGAAAGAAAGATCTTACGGCATTTAGGGACCACTGCAGTGAAGGGGTGGGATTTTGCTGCTAGTCAGGTGGGTCGGGAGTATTTGCGTTAAGGGGATACAAGTGTAGTTATTTCATCGGAGCACATTTCGTGGAAGTACTTGTAAAACAGGCGCAGGGATGCAACTCTCAAACGATGCGACAGGGGCTGGAGCTTGACAGCCAGTACGGGACCTATTAGGTTAGAAATTCTTTTTTGTACCCTGTCGATAGATAGAGGCTAGTGTTTGTTGCCCTAGCCCAGACGTGGAAACAATGGTGGCTTTATAGAGATATAGAATACTGGCAAATGTAAGAAGTGTTCTAGCCCGGTATAGGTAGTGTACCTTCTTTGCAGTAGACTTGGTAACATCTTCTATCTATTTATTCAAATTTATGTTGTCGGAGAATTTCAGTCAAATGAGTAACGATGACCATAGTTTTATATTTTAACGACCACCTGTTCGAGTATATCTTTCCCGAGCACGAGGCTGCCATTTTGTGTGTTGTGTTATCGTGAATAACACACACGAGTCTCGGAAAAAAGAGGAAAGGATAATAGTAAAGAAATAGTAAGATTTAAATATATACACGTCTATTTTCAGATAAGCAATTTGTCGAGGACGAACGAAATAGATTACGGAACATATCAGACGATACACGATATAATATACAAAGAGAGAATAATCGACATTAGTACCAAAGAAAGAATACACTACTGTCCCAATACAATCGATAAGAACACATGTTGCCGGATGTATAAGTAAATATTGCTTACATTTGTGTTGGTTGTGGTGTTCTGGGATTCCATACGACTGCTACCAGAAAATGCGGCTGACGGACGCAGCGTCATACTTTGTAAAGGCTATGCAAAATTGAAGAGTCAGTCGCACCATGTCTGATGGCTTTGAATAAAAAACAAGAAAGAGAATTATATTTCGTCCGAAATCAAACATTTTCGAGCAACGAATTTTTAAAACTTCTAGACATGAAGGCGCACCAAGATAAGTCCAAAGGAGACAACTGTTATATATCTTTAAGGGAGATAACTCACACAAGTCTTCCCTTACACCCTTTTTATCTGAAAGATTAAAATATCAGTTGATATACATTTGTTTACAAAGATACTTATTTTGAAAATCTTTCTGATAGAATTAATTTTTCAGGAAGAGGGTTTCTGTTTTTTAATTATTGGAGTCGACAGGAAACGAGAGGTAGTTTTCCGGTTCACTCTTCAAATGATCGTTTTAAAAATATATTGTCCTGAAAGATTTCGTAGTTTTTTCCGGAATAATAGCTTAAACACAAGTCACATCTTAAGTTTTTTTTGTGTTGTTTTGTTTTACGGCTTATCAACCTCATGGGTCATTTAATGCTAAGACATTAGTTGAAGTATGGGGACAAGTTTTTATGATTCAAGTTCTTTACATTTTCAAGCATTTATTCATGGTGTTTAGTTTGGTTGTTTTGTTTTACGGCACATCAACTTCTTTCGGGCCATTCAATGCCGAATCCGGTCATTTTAACAAAAGTTTCCACGTCTCAAGCTCCCCGCATGTTCAAGTATTTATTCGTGGTGTTTGGTTAGCTTTTCGGATTATTTAATGCCGAATACGGTAAATTTTAAAAAGGTATTTATGCTTCAATTTACTTATATATTTAAGTATGTAGTTATGGTGTTTGGTTGAGTAAAAGGGGGAAGGGAGGGAGAGGAAGAGGGGAAATGGGAGGGGGAGGATGAACATTTTTGTTTATTTTGTTTATTGTTTTGGGTTTTGCAGACCATGATTGAGTTTTGCAAAGAGAAAAAAACAATAAAACATCAATTTTTGGTGCATTTTTGGCCAGGAAGCCGATATGTTCAGACAGTCTGATCTAGTAGCACCAGTTTTTTTTATAGTGAACGAAGAGAGAGAGAGAGAGAGTGAGAGAGAGAGAGAGAGAGAGAGAGAGAGAGAGAGGGGTGGGGGTGAATTTCAAATCCTGTATTATAAGATTTACATCATATATTTTATTTTTAGAATTATAGTAAATATCAAACACACATACAAATATATTTTACAACTGGTATCTTACTTATGTAGGAGCCAGGGTTATTTCCCTGAGAGATAAATGGCTCGGACACCAGGTGACGTTACGATCGCGTGATTTGGTACTGTAGAGCCCCCACGTTTTCTAAAATCAAAACAAGGCTTCGGCCTCTTTCCAGTGCCTGGCTTGACCAAACAGAGCGTCTTTTTTGTTGAACCTCCGTCTAAAGTGCGCTTACATGGTGGGCATGTAAGTTTTTACATCGTGCAAGGCGCACTTTCATTTTTACTCTTTAAACTGAATAATACGTGTGTTCAGTATTGTTTGGAGACATTGTATATCTTATTTAAGACAAGTAGGGGTACCCGACGTTGTCTGGGGCTCTCTCTTCCCCGGTCGCCCTCCTTCATCGCCCCCACCCCGTTGCCCGGGGCCAAAGCTGTCTATTCCCTGGTCACCCTGCCCACCCCGCCCATTCCCGCTGCTCGGAGCAAAAGCTCTCTCTTCCTTGATCGCTCCCTCCCCCCGTTGTCCGGTTAGCCCCTACCTCCGGTTGCCTCCCCCTCACATCCGCACCACCTCTCTCCGTTACCCGGGACAAAAGTGTAACATATTTCTATTAAAAGTATCATCTCTGTGTTCCTCCTCACCCTTCGACTTCTTGGGTTTCGTTCATTATCTGTAACCGTTACGGTACCGACGCAGATAATAAAATCTAAAAGAAGAAAAAGGTCACTTTAACGTCGGATTTTTTTTTTTGGCAAACCGCACATGCGCACAACGTACAGATGACGGGAAAGCGGAGGAAGGAGACCGAGGAAGATGGAAGCCCCTGACAATGCTGAGTACCCCTGCTTGTCTTAAATAAGATATATAATGTCTCTAAACAATATTAAACACATGTATTATTCAGTTTAAAGAGTAAAAAGTAAGCGCACAAATTTAAAACGTATTTCTTAAACTTACAGGCACCAATTTAAAACGAATTTCCTACTCTTATAAGCGCACCAACTTAAAACAAATTTCTTACACTTATAAGCACACCAATTTAAAACGAATTTCCTACTATTATAAGCGCACCAATTTAAAACAAATTTCTTACACTTATAAACACACTAATTTAAAACGAATTTCTTACACTTATAAACACACTAATTTAACACGTATTTCTTACACTTATAAGCGCACGAATTTAAAACAAATTTCTTACACTTATAAGCACACCAATTTAAAACGAATTTCCTACTCTTATAAGCGCACCAATTAAAAACGAATTTCTTACACTTATAAGCGCACCAATTAAAAACGAATTTCTTACACTTATAAGCGCACTAATTGAAAACGAATTTCTTACACTTATAAGCGCACCGATTTAAAACAAATTTCTTACACTTATAAGCGCACTAATTTAAAACGAATTTCTTACACTTATAAGCGCACTAATTGAAAACGAATTTCTTACACTTATAAGCGCACTAATTGAAAACGAATTTCTTACACTTATAAGCGCACGTATTTAAAACAAATTTCTTACACTAATAAACACACCAACAATTCATAAAGATCGATAATCGTTAACATTTTGGTAATTTCGATGTAAATGTATTTATCTTTCAAATATAATCGTAAAGAAACGAAAAAACAAAAACAATAAATTTGTTTGGGCGATGGTGAGTGCGTAAGAGGCCTTGCTTTTTTTTTGTAACTTCCTGTCACCATAATTAAAAAGGAGAGCGCACTATGATTAACATTTCTGGATTCTACTGACTTTCTAAATATTTGTACACGAAACAAAAAAAAAAAACAATATGATTAACAGAACTATGTGTTATATTAAAAGATTAATAAAACTGTTGAATTAAAAAACAAAAACTAACAATAACAAAGTATTGTTGATTAATGAAGTATAATTTTGCACAACAATATGCAAATTAGTTAACTTTACTACCAAGATCACATATGCATAAGCAGTATATAAAACAGATAGGGTGCTGTTATTATGTAAACTTGAATTAATTTGAAATAAAATGTTTTAACTTCTTGGCAAGAAACTCTGTTCATAAAAAATTGTTTCATGACAGACACACGATTGAAGGAAGGAAAATCATTTGCAGTTGTGA
>OY744520.1:109212619-109345119 GCA_963556195.1 Sepiola atlantica | reverse complement strand
TAGATTGAGCATCTACTATGAAAATAAAGATAGTGCACTGATTGACTGAGCTTCAATCTACGCCCACATGTAAAACATTCACAACAAAAGCTCGTCTAGCTACAATCACTGTCAATAATTTCCCTTTTCTCCTCCTGTCTACCTAAATCGAAACGGAACTTCCATGAACAAAGTTTCTTTCCATAGAACTACCACGAGCCTGCTTCCAAGCCGACGAAAACATGGTTGCTTTTAAGTCCAATGTAAACACATTTTTGTTGAGCCGCAATCTTAAATGATTAAATTCTGACCAGTTACAACCATTGTTAATAATCCTTACGATGTTGTCTCACCGTCCGCTTGACAAACTCATTAACCGTTATCCTCGAGTGGCTTTTGGGCCTTGATAAGCGGTGACTTGTTAGCAAAAAACTGGAACTGGAAATGCTGATAAACACATACAGAATCTTCAGCCAGGACATCCAAATGGAATTCGGAATGGAGAAGTGTGCATCACTAAAGATTAGAAGAGGAAAACTGGAGGCAAGAGAGGGTATGAGACTACCCAACAAAGGGGAGATGAGAACACTAGGCGAACATGATACCTACACATACTTTGGGGTTCTGAAAGCAGACACCATCAACTCAACAGAAATGAAAGAGAAGAATGGAAAAGAATATCTGTGAAAAACAAGAAAACTCCTAGAAACTAAATTATATAGTAGCAATCTAGTAAAAGGAATACATACCTGGACAGTATCACTAGTAAGATATTCTGAACCGTTCATATGGTGGACCAAAGAAGAACTGAGACATCTTGAGCAGGAGACTAGGAAACTGATGACCAGGCACAATGCACTACGCCCGAAGGATGATACTGACCGACTCTACGTTAAAAGGAAAGACGGGTGAAGAGGACTAGTAAGTATAGAAAACTGTATGGATGACACAAATAAAAGAATGAGAAAAATATAACCGAGAACACAGAAAGGCTAATCACCGCAGAGACACCGTCAAAATAAACAATACAGGGGACAGAGACAGAATGAACATGACGAGAAAAGAAAAGTAGAAAAGGAAACAGCTACACGGACGATTCATAAGAATGACAAGAGAAGAGACTAAAAAACACCCGGACATGGCTACGAAAATGACACATACACAGAGAAATGAAATCACTACTAATAGCCGCACAAAGCAATACGAATAGAACTAAGTATATGAAGATAGACAAAACCCAGGAGAGAGGGCAAATGTAGACTCTGTGGACAAAGAGACGAAACGGTAAATCGCATAAGTGAATGCAGAAAACTTGCCCCCCCCCCCCAATACTGCATTTTGAACACGCAGACAAATGTTTCAGACACAAACCGGAGACAGTACTGGAAAACGAAAATCATAAAATCCTGTTAAACACGGAGGTACAAACAGATAAACTCACACAAACAAGATGACCGGATGTCATAATAATCAACAAGAAGGAAAAATCCTGCCAAATCATAGATTTTGCGGTCCCAGCAGACCACAGGGCAAAGATCAAGAAGATAGAAAAACGAAGCAAATACACGAAACTTGCCAGAGAACTGAAAGGGATATGGAACATTAAGAAAGTCAATATAATATCAATAATCGTAGGAGCACTAGGAACAGTAAAAAAAAAAAACTGGGAAAAAGACTGGGAGAAATTTGAATCAAAGAAAAAAACGAGACCATACGACAGCAATGATGAAAACAGCTGAAATCCTCAGAAAAATCCTCAAAAACGGAAACCAATTCACATAAACTATGAACGCTTACCAGTCACATTAAAGTTGTAATAGAATTGAAACAAAAACATAGAAAAAACACTACCACATAAAATCAAGGAAACTGAAACAATAAGAAATTTCTTACCCCCCCCCCTAAAGTGATGGCATCAGCCTCGGCTTATACTACACAAAATAGTCGTGAAGAGTCAAGGAGGATGGAAGGACCGAAGAGGGAGAACACTAACCAGACCTTCACTTGAAGAGTGCGGAGAATACTGAGACCTCCTAGATAAAGGAATAGAGCTACAGTAGATCAGATCAATAATATATATACATATTTTTATGGAAATCGCTCCAGACAAGGCATGAAACCACTTGATGTAAGGAGATAAAAAATATTACTTCAAGGTCAAAAACTTAGCCAACGATAAGTATTAGATGAATAGATTCAGAAAACAGCAATTCTTCCCCCCTTTGTGAGAAACATCGCTCATAGTATGTGAGGACTAAAGGACTAAATAAGGGAAGCGAAAGTTACGAGGCTGCCGAAAGTAAACCCAAGGTCCGCTGTCTTCTATTTTTTAATCTTAAAATTGTCGCCCCTTTTCTTTCTTCAAGAATGTATCAGTCCTGAGAAAAGAACCGAGAGAACATCTTCACTCTTCTGACCCACCAAAGGCGGATACGATAAAACAGTAATTACGATCGTTTGTGCTAGATCTGAACAAGAAAGGATATTCTTAAGATGCGTCCATTCAATCTTGACGTTTAGTGACGAAACACGCGACGGACCAAACAAAAATGCAATTCCAAACTTAAGCGTGACAGACGAACGGAAATGCTGTTACAAAATTAAGACCTGCTCACCAACGGACAAAGTAATTTATAAAGATAGATAGACGTATCTAAAATAAGATAAGTTCATTTAAGCAATTTAAAATTTAAGCGTGGCAGATCAAGGGAATACAATTTCAAAATTAAAAGACACAAACTAGCGAAATGCAATGTCGAACTTAAACGCAACAGACAGAAGAATATGCAATTTTGAACTTTAACACAACAGAATATTATTTCAAACTTAAAGGTGACAGACCAGCAAATATTCAATGTTGAACTTAAACGCAACAGACCAACGAAAATACTATTTAAAATTTAACTGTGACAGATCAATGAAATGCTATTTCAAACTTAAACGCGACAGACCAACGAAAATACTATTTAAAATTTAACTGTGACAGATCAATGAAATGCTATTTCAAACTTAAACGCGACAGACCAACGAAAATACTATTTAAAATTTAACTGTGACAGATCAATGAAATGCTATTTCAAACTTAAACGCGACAGACCAACGAAAATACTATTTAAAATTTAACTGTGACAGGTCAATGAAATGCTATTTCAAATTTAAACGCGACAGACCAACGAAAATACTATTTAAAATTTAACTGTGACAGATCAATGAAATGCTATTTCAAACTTAAACGCGACAGACCAACGAAAATACTATTTAAAATTTAACTGTGACAGATCAATGAAATGCTATTTTAAACTTAAACGCGACAGACCAACGAAAATACTATTTAAAATTTAACTGTGACAGATCAATGAAATGCTATTTCAAACTTAAACGCGACAGACCAACGAAAATACTATTTAAAATTTAACTGTGACAGATCAATGAAATGCTATTTCAAATTTAAACGCGACAGACCAACGAAAATACTATTTAAAATTTAACTGTGACAGATCAATGAAATGCTATTTCAAACTTAAACGCGACAGACCAACGAAAATACTATTTAAAATTTAACTGTGACAGATCAATGAAATGCTATTTCAAACTTAAACGCGACAGACCAACGAAAATACTATTTAAAATTTAACTGTGACAGATCAATGAAATGCTATTTCAAACTTAAACGCGACAGACCAACGAAAATACTATTTAAAATTTAACTGTGACAGATCAATGAAATGCTATTTCAAACTTAAACGCGACAGACCAACGAAAATACTATTTAAAATTTAACTGTGACAGATCAATGAAATGCTATTTCAAACTTAAACGCGACAGACCAACGAAAATACTATTTAAAATTTAACTGTGACAGGTCAATGAAATGCTATTTCAAACTTAAACGCAACAGACCAACGAAAATACTATTTAAAATTTAACTGTGACAGATCAATGAAATGCTATTTCAAACTTAAACGCAACAAACCAACGAAAATGCTGTTTAAAACTTAAACGCGAAAGAGGCCAAAACTGCCATTTCGAACTTGAACGCAACAGACCAAAGTAACTACTATTTCAAAGTTAAGCGTGACAGAATAGTGAAATACTATTTGAAAAGTAAAACAGACTTATGAAAATACTGTTTGAAACTTAAAAGTGAAAAGACCAACAAGCATGCTATTTTTAACTTAAGCGCAACAGACCGACCGATAGACGAAACCTTTAAGAAAGAAGCTTAGATCTATCTAAAAAAATGTTGCGGCCGCTAAAACTGCGTTTTTAGTGCTACAAAAAACGCTGTTCCAAAAACTGTAGCACGACCGACCGACAGACTGAGCTTCACGCAGAGATGCGAGGATGCAGACACAAATTCCGATGTAAATTAATCAATTTATATTACCAACTACGCCTAGTCGCCAAAAACTCCATAGAATTCGTTTTTCTTTGTGGATTCTTTACATTTCACAAAATCGTTGACTCAGTGGTTGACTTACATTTGAACTTTTAGGGCAAAGCCGCTTTTCTTTCAGATTTCAATTTTATCTTAATTTCAATGGGTACGTTGTCCTGGCTTAAAAAAACTGTACCGGAAAAATATTGTTTTTTTCTAAACAATGACAGCACGCGCACGCGTGCACCCCCACACACTCCTTCTCTCTCTCTCTCTCTCTCTCTCTCTCTCTCTCTCTCTCTCTCTCTCTGTGTATATATATATATATATATATATATATATATATATATATATATATATATATTTATTTGTTTTGGTACAGAAAAATTAGTACAACATCCGTACCGTCGGTTTCAAGCACGGAAGGACTTAGCCATCGGGCTCTCTTCAGCTTCTGTTGCCATTTTTCCTGCTATATTACAAAGAAGGTGTATATATATATATATATATATATATATATATATATATATATATAATGAATTGTATGGGGAACATACTATATAAAATGAAATAGAAAAGAAAAAAAATATATTAAAAAACCGTTATGTATGATGTCGGAATTCACGAATAAAAAAAATTCACGAATAAAAACTAAAGTTCACACATTCGCATTTAAAAAAAAAAACAGCTTAAAGTTCCCAATGTGCCTTTCTTCCGACCCTCGCCAGGGCAATCGTCGATAGAATTAATAAAATACACGAAAACCATGAATTGGTGTAAAATCCAGTTGCAAGCAGGTGGCTACAGGTGATATACGTGCGAAATTGTATATATAAATAAAAAAACGCAAGAAAAATGGAACAATTTTAAATCAACCTGCGGACGACCACGAATCGCCAAATATCTGTAGAGAATGCTTTAATTGTCTTTGTCTACAGAGAGAAGGACGTCGTGAATTTATGATGATGGCTTCCAATATGTCCAGGTGGAAGCGGTGTCGTGCTCTGTGCGCAATGGAGAATGTATTATCAGAATAATGATCACGACAGTCTCTTTTGTCCAGAAGGTGGTCGCCTATAGATGACTCCTGAGCTTGTGAACACCCGGATAACGGGACCAGTTCATGTCGGGTAACACATCCGGGCACATGTTGAGCCACTCTAACCGACAATCGCTGAATGATCTTGCCTACATAGTCAGCGTCACACTGACATTGAAAATGATAAATAACACAAATTTGCTCATTGGTAGGCAAGACGTCCTTGCAAAAGGAGGGGAAAGCGGATCGAGTGGAAAAAATAATGCGCATATTGGCAGCATTAAAGCAATGTGTCACCGAGGAAGATATCTTGTCTACCAAATGGTTGGATGCAAGAACCCAACTACGGAAGTTTAAGATAAATGGGGCATCGAGGAGGACCAACTACCGTAGTTCTACTAAAGTTATCAACCTTGCTTCGGATGGCATGCGAGACGACGTGCTCGGGGTATCCATTAGAGAGAAAAAAATTCCTTGATTTTATCAAGTTCAGACGCCAATTTAGTACTAGAACAGATCATCCAAGCTCGGTGGGTAAGAGTCCTAATGAGATCCTTCTTTCTACGTTTAGGGGCAAAAGAATCCCAACCAAGGCAAAGTCCAGTAAAAGTGGGCTTCCTATAAACGCTCGTAAGAAAAGAAGAAGGAGTACGTTCCACGAGTACATCGAGGAATGGCAACATATTGTCCCTTTCTTCCCCCATTGTAAATTGTAACGATAGGTGGAGCAAATTTAAGTGTTGAAAAAAAAAGAACAAGCCGCATCACGATATCAAAAGGAGGCAAAAGTGTCGTCCACGTACCGTACATAACAGCACGGCTTAGACACATTCTCAAACAGTAGACGTTCATAGAAACCAACGAAAATGTTTGCGATGCTAGGACCAAGAAGACTGCCCATCGAGACACCGTCAATCTGTCTATACATCAAATCATCAAAGCTGAAGACGACAGACTTAGTGGCCAACTCCATCAGTTTGACGAAAACATTCTCGGGAAATGTAGGACCTCGATACAAAAAGTCGGCACAAATGCCTATCGTTTCGTCCAGAGGGACATTTGTGTATAAACTAGATACATCAAAAGAAACGAAAAATTCAGTATCAATGGACGGACATAGATTGCGCATGAAAGAAGCAAAATGGAAAGAGTCAGACATACAATGAATTGAATAAAATGTTAAAACATTTTTTTTTCAACACTTTAATTTGCTCCACCCAATGGTTGAAACTGGACAGAATTTAATTATTTAAGAAGACGGTTCGATAATAAGTCGTTTAGATTGGACTTGTAAACAAGACTATTGTAGTCGGATGGGAAGCATCCCGTGGTAATGTGTTCCACAGACGATTAGGTTTTGGAAATAAACTTTGCTCATGGAGTTTCCGTTCAGTTTTAGGTACACAGAGGAAAAAAAGGAAAATTATTTACAGTGGCTGTAGCTAAATGAGTTCTGAATGCTTTAGATGGTGAACGAGAGATTGGAAGTCAGTCGAGTCTCTATCATAATAATAACGATAGAGTAGAGAAAAACTAGCAACGTCTTTTCTATGAGAAAAAGGCTGTAGAGGGGGGGGGCAAAGACATTCCCCACTAGATTTCGAAGTCAATTTTGTACTCTGTAAAGGCAGGAACGGTGGCTATTAGCGACACCTCCCCAGATGTGGCAACATCACTTCCTCTTAAGACGTATTTGACTATTATATAGGTAAAGGAGTGAGATACTTTCTGGAGCGGTAGAAAGATCCAATCATTTTTCCAGCGAACTTAGCAACAGATGTTATGTAAGTCTTTCTTTTCAGGTCTGGAGTGAAAGTCAGTCCTAGAAGCTTCTCAAAGCAACTTGGGCAAAGTGAGGATCCAAGCACTTGTGGTTAAAGGATAGAAGCTATATTTTAGACGTTTTAAAAGTAACCGGCGACTTCTCTCCTATTATACCACGTGATCCAGGTCGGAAGATGGAGAATTAGAATGATCTTGATCATTAATGCTTGTCGAAGTGCTGCCATAATAGTTGTATAATCATGGGCCAAGAATGGATCCGTGAGGCACGCCGGTGTTGATAGTATGTGCTTCCCACTACTGTCTATCAACGACTATTTTTATAAACCGACCAGAGAGAAAGGATTTGATGGTTTAGACGACATTCCCAGATATTCCATAGCATGCAAGCTTGTAAAGCAAACTTTTGTGCCAAACCCTAGCAAAGGTCTTTTATATGTCAAGAGCGATTGCTCTAGAAACGAAGCCTCCGTTAATAGATTCATTGATCCTGTGTGATATTACAGTCAGCACGACAGCTGTATATCTTGAAGGACAAAATCCATATTGCTTGCCACAGAGTAGATTGCTTTTGCTGAGGTGGTTGACAACTATTTGATTTATCACAGATTCACACAACTTACTAATGACGAACAGAAAAAACTGGCACGTCTGTACTGAGATGCAGAAAACCGATCTCCAGTAATGGGAAGCATCCCTCTTTTAAGCAACTATTGGACAGCTTTGTAAGAATAAGAGCTTATTCCATTTGAAGCTTCTTAAGCACTATGATTAGAAAATTATCAGGACCAGTTGCCTTGCTGGCATCAAGGTTATTGGTAAATCTGGCTACATTCCGGACAGACATATGAATGTCGCTCAGTGTTTACAGTCACGCGGAAAAATTCAAGAGGTCCTGATCGTAAAGGATGGAATTTTATGCAAAGTTCTTTACGAAAAGTTTGAATCTATCGGATACTGAGAAAATCACCTTTGGTCCATTGATGATGGTTGGAATAGAGGTCTTACATATGTTCAGGACCCTGTTTGATATTCGGCAAAACTCGTAGGAAAGCCTCTGCTTAGTCACTCTAGATTAAACGGATCGGGTATAGGAATCATTCGCGTTTTCTATAACCCTTTTGCAGTGGTTGCGGGCAGTCCTAAAGGCGGCTTTGATTTCAGAGCATTTATTTAGTTGAAAGAAATTGAAATAGGGATTAATGTGAGCGATGGCGGCGGCCCATTCAGAACTGTACCACGTCTGGCCGTTTGGTTTCTGTTTGAAATTTCTTGGAGGGTTTGAAGCTTTAAAGATGTGAATATTGAACTTCATTTTGCTCTTGAATTTGATTCCCATACGAATCGATCTGAACTATATAAAATGATTGTTTTTATATTATCACCCACACACAAAAGTATAGTGATGACTAACCAGTAACTTTTGAAAGGTGGTTCTCTTGGGCCTTGGCGGTGAGTAATTGGCCCCTGCGACTCTTGTGTGAGAAATAACGTCGATCCTCGTCTAGCGCTTTCTTCATAGTCTCCATTCTGATGTCATCTATTATTGCCTGGCTCTTGCCGCGTCGTTTTTTTTTTTGCGGTTTCTTAACAAATTTTGTTGTGAAGACACAGTTAAAACGTCTGCTAGGATCCTTCCTGCTAGCCACTGTTTTTACATCGCCATCGCAATTCTCCAGCTTACATCTCACAAGGAACACTGATCTGCAGGTAAGTTTTTCCAATTGTTTTACGCAAATCATCAGGATGCAGGTCACTCTCTTTCAATATTCCAGTGCTTTCCAGTCGTCCATGATCTCAAGCTTTCAACCGCACCAATAGTACATAGAACAAGCTATCCGTTGCTCTTTATTGCTATTAAATAATTTAAATGATTCTGAAATGAAAGAATATTAAAATATCAAATTTGTCGCCCTCTCTCTCTCTCTCTCTTTCTCTTTCTCTCTTTCTCTTTCTCTCTCTCTCTCTCTCTTTATATATGCACCCTCCGTAGAAAAATGGCGGAAAATGAAAATTATGTTCCGCCAGTGTTTGCGTGTTCGCATTAATATTCATATAAAATCATAGAATAACGTTAGTAATTTAATTTTTCATGCATAAAATATCATTATTATTATTTGTGATTGCCTAAAGAAGAAAACGAACATCTACCATTGACTTCTTACTTAGAGTTGAGGATTTCTTATATATTGGGCTTTATTATTATTATTATTATTATTATTATTATTATTATTATTATTATTATTATTATTATTATTATTATTATTATTATTATTATTATTATATATATATATATATATATATATATATATATATATATATATATATATATATATAGTCTCTTTAAAATTCTTTTCTTTCTCCAGCTTTTTTGTTCATTTGCTTTTGACACCTGAGGATGATTCGACGAAGAATCGAAAACGTTCGTGAAACCTATGGAACATTTATTATTTTCTTTGATTTTAATGAAAAAGACCATCAGAAAAAAAGATAAATAAAAAAGGTATAATTAAACAGACGAATTCTGTTATTTTTTAACAATGTTTGCATATATATATATATACTTTTTCGTTAACCCTTAGACAGTCAAAATACAGAGTTATATATCCGTTTTTTTTATATGAGTGTAAATCATCAGAAGGAAGGCCAAAAAAATCCTGTCCCAAAAAATAAAAGACAAAAATAATAAAACTTTTTATATGTATGCCGAATTGTTGGAACTCATGTGTGCATTCCTTCTTGTGACCTTAAAAATTGTTTAAATGTGTTGTTTAAATAAGTTTTGTAACAAGCTGAAACATTTCTCAGATGTGAATAAACAAATATTTTGGAACAGTTTTGAATTGTCGAAATTACGAATAGTGTATATATATATATATATATATATATATATATATATATATATATATATATATATATATATATATATATATATATATAAGTGTATG
Organism: Sepiola atlantica; assembly: GCA_963556195.1. Lineage (NCBI taxonomy): Eukaryota > Metazoa > Mollusca > Cephalopoda > Sepiida > Sepiolidae > Sepiola > Sepiola atlantica. The sequence continues at coordinate 109,334,993 of OY744520.1, read as the reverse complement.
TGTGTGTGTGGGCGTGTGTGTGTGTGTGTCAGTGATCAGTTAAGCGTAGAAAAACATTGGTGCATAAACACTTCTTGTTAATGTTTGTTTGTAATATGTCTCAATGGGTGGATGCTTTTAGTGAGGAATAAAAGTGGAAATCTGATCCCAAAAAGATTGAGCGTATAATTAGCGTTGATGAATGAGAAAAAGAGTGGCAGGATTAAAAAAGGAAAAAAAGTCGTTCAAAATAAACACATTCCGTTTTGATAGTTGATTGCGCGACATTCCCGAGGGAACACACACACACACACGCACGCACGCGCGCGCTTTCGTGGTATGATCTGAAAAGCGCCGGTCAATATTGCTAAGGTGTGTTGGCTCGACACATTATTTCCGGTCTAAAAGAGATCCATTGACAGCATTTTCATACCAATCATAGGTTTACCGACTTCGATTAAACTTCATACTTTCATTGGAAGGGTACGAGGAGTACTCGAATCCTGGGGAGACTGATTGTCAGTCTAATTCCACAGAAAGTCAACGGACATTACCAAAGAGAATTTAATAGTAAACAGCTGTTGCGAGCATGCACAACGATTTGCTTTTGATCGATACAAGTGGAGAGTGCTTGAAATCTGAGGAGACTTGTTGTCAGTCAGATTCTTGGGAACACCACCTGTTTTGACAGAGAGAGAGAGAGAGAGAGAGAGAGAGATCACTGATAATGACTGATGACTCGTCTCAGAACTCATAATGAGTAAATAATAATAATAATAATAATAATAATAATAATAATAATAATAATAATAATAATAATAATAATAATAATAATAATAATAATAATAATACTGTATATGTTGCATTACCCGTTCTGTCGGGGTACCCGGTAAGATCCAACAAGAATGACAAAGAACAGAATGTATATGGAAAAAACTTTGGTTTTCTTTATTTCCCATCACCGTATGGTTTACGCTAGCTACGCACATATATATATAAAAAAATCTTTTGACATACTTTTCTCTCATAAAAGTCTTTTTCTTGCTGAGGTCACAGACTTGGTTTCCGCTAGAAACTCGTTCATATATACATCCGATTGGAAAGCAATTTGCTCTGCATTGTCTATCCGAGCGTGAACTGAAGCAATTGTTCCACAATCACTTCCAATTGTCTGTTTGATGAAATACAAGTCAGGAGATTCCTTCACGGTACCAACTTGCTTATCAGTCGCATTTTTAGTCAGCGGACACGAAAGCCTAACAGCAAGACGGGCTTGGGCACCATAGCCAATAAAGCTTCATCGATGCCATAAACATCGGTAAACTCCCATTCTTCCGGTACTTCGATACTCCGATCACCAAGCACTCCAGCTCTTTGCGTTTCTAATACCGCCAAGTTTCGCTTGCACTGCGGAACCTTCTCCTTTTTAACAGTTATCAAGTCGCTTTCTTTCTTTCTCGACGTCCCACCCACAATGGACTCGTCCACGATTCATTTTTGCCACTCTTCATTATCTTACATATACTGCAAATCTGGGGAGGCTTGTTGTCACTCAGATTATCGGGAACACAACCGGTTATTATCAGTGAGACATCACTGACGATGACTTGTGTGAGAACTCTTAGTGTAGGGATGATCAAAACACGCATCTGCTCTAATTCGGTCTAAATAACGTGAAAAATTTAATTTTTCAAAAATTCACCAAAAATAGACTAATTATTGTATTTCGATAATCTTTTTGGTATTAGAAGCGTTAAGAGTTTATCTTTCTTTAAATAACGATTACTAATTCGAAATTTTGAAGGCAACCGTTTTTTTTTGTGGGGGGGGGGGGTAACGTCTTTTTTTCACGACCCCCCCCCCCCCGCCAAGTAATCAATGCTTGCACAAAAATTATAGTGCTTGGTACATGTTTTAAAAAAAATAATTCCTCGTAGTTTAATATGTTATTTTGTTTTCTTAAAAAATAATCAACTTCTAGTCGAATCGACCCCTTACTTTTGGAAATTTAAAATGGTAACATAAATAAAACATTGCTTGTCGAGAAATATTTTTTGCTTTAAATATTCGCTTAATTTATTACGGATACGGTAGTAAAATATATATTTATTTTATAATTTCAACAAATGTTCGCAAAATTGACAACTCAAAATGTTTTATTTTCGAAAAGGGGGGAAAATACTAAGAACAGGGGTGAAAAAGAATCAAAGCAAGAGAGAGGGGAAACTTACTTGGACAGAAACTACACAGTGTATTCTTTAAAAATACCGAATTTAGAGATAATGACAGCCGGAATTGGTTGGTCAGGGTGATCTCAAAGGATCTACGGAGAGCACCTTAATGGCGGCCCAGGAACAAGCTACTCGCACCAGATTTATCAAACACTACATTGACAAAACTGCATAATCACCGATATACCGATTGTCTAATGAAAGGGAAGTAACCTTAGCGCATATTGTATCGGATGGTCCTATGCTATCACCACATCAATATAAAAGATGTAGACATGACAAAGTTGCGCAGGTATTACACTGGAATATACGCAAACTTTATGAATTGGACCACAATGAGAAGTGGTATTAGCATAAGCCAGAAGTGGTACAGGAGAACGACAATGTACAAACTTCTTTGGGACATGCGCATACAAACTGTTAAGGTTCTTGAACATTCTAAACCCAGCTTAATGTTTCTCAACCAAAACAAAAGGACTTGCTTAATCATTAACATAACCTGCCCCTTCGATACCAGAGTGCAGGAGAAAGAACATGAATAAATAAATATCAAGATCTAAAATGGGAATTACTTAGACTATGGAAATGTAAAAAAATGAAGGTCATTCCTGTTGTAATTGGAACGCTTAGAACCATAAAGAAAAGCCGCCATAAATAGCTTAAACAGATTGACGAGACAATTTCTTTTCCAGTCCGGCACATAGCTTGCCTGTTAGGAACAGCGAAAATATTAAAGTACAGCTTGAATGCCTAAAGTCAAGGAGATTAACTTGATGTTAAAAAATATCTAACTAAAACATCCAAAAGTTGAGGTTACTATGAAATAATAATGACAAGAGAGACTCACGAAAACACCTGGACATGACCACGAAACGAACTTTAGAACAGAGAAACGAAATCGCTACTGACAGCTGCACAGAACAATGCGATTAGAACTAACTATATCAAAGCTAAAATAGACAAAACGCATGAAAATAGTAAATGCAAACTCTGTGGATAAAGAGACGAAACAATAAATACGGGACTGGAAAACCAAAATCACAAAATCCTCTGGGACATGGATGGACAAGCAGATACACTCGCCCAAGCAAGGAGACCAGATGTCATAATCATCAACAAGAAAAATTAAACTGCAAATCGTAGATTTTGCCGTCTCAGTGAAGATCAAGGAGACAAAAAAAAACGAAGCAAATACACGGAACTTGACAGAGAACTGAAAGAGATATGGAACATGAAGAAAGTCAATATAATACCAATAATCGTATGAGCACTAGGAATAGTTCCGAAAAAGAATTGGGAAAAAGACTGGGATAAATTGGAATTAGAGGGAAGACTGAGACTATACAACGGATGGCAATGATGAAAATAGGGAAATCTTAAAGAAAATCCTTGAATGCGGAAACCAACCAACATAAATTACGAACCAGCCACATGGAAATTGCAACAGAAAGAAAACAAAAACATGGATTAACATAACGTGAACATAAGGGTACTGAAACTGCAAGAAAAATTACAATTTGGTGTGGTATCAGTCGAGGTTGATGCCACACAAAATAGTCGTGAAAGGTCAAGGAGGATGGAAAGAGCGAGTAGGAAGATCATTAACCAGACCTCCGCTGGAAAAGTGAACAGAGTACTGGGACATTTGGGAGGCTTATTGCCACTCAAATCCCAGAGAAGACCAATGGTCGTTGCCAGTGAGAAATTAATGGTAAGCGGTTTTGTTGATAACGCAAAGTCATTTGCAATGGTTATCCAAAGAGGTGGAGAGTACTGGAAATCTGTGTAGACTTGTTGTCACTCAAACTCTAGGGAACACCACCGGTAATCATCAGTGAGTAATCACTCATGATTACCTGTGTGAGAACTCCTAGTGAGTTGATAATAATAATAATAATAATAATAATAATAATAATAATAATAATAATAATAATAATAATAATAATAATAATAATTAGTTTTTGTTCATTTATCGCAGTTTCCTGAACTTTTTCAGGCTAGCGCCCCCTTGGCTTCCAAATAAATTCTTAACGCCCCCTCTTCATATACGCATGCAGACATTTTTTTCCAATATTAAACACAAAATATGTATTTCAAAAATTAAAATCAATACAATAAACAATTTTATTTTATCTTCAGACTTACTGTCAATACAAATGAAATTTGAAAACAATATGAATTAATTTATTTAGTTTTCGCAATTACTTCTTATCGGATGGGTTGACTTGGTGTAGGGATATTAGTTGCTCCACATCAGGCTTGAACTCATTAAGAAGAAGTGCATCCTCAGCAATTCCTTAGCTTGGAAAGAGACAAACAAGACAACTGCATTGAAGCGTCGTTCTACCTTGTTCCATAATACTGGATATTCACCTTCAACGACTGTAATAAACTTCGGCTGTTCTAAAATTATGTCAACAATGTGACAGCTTGCATCGATCCTGATCAGTCACTTCACCTGTGATCGACAATGTTGACTCGTCGTAGGCGCGTGAGAAACAAATGATAGTTTTTTCGCGATCCTGGCCGTAGCTGTGGGCAACGTATCTGAAGTGATTGCATGAGGTTGGATCTTTTTTCGATCAGTATCTGATTGTATACTTCAAGCATCAGCTTAAGATTAAAATTTGATGCGATGCAATATGATTACGCGTTCCCGACCTGATCATGGTAAACGCAGTTCTTGTTCCTTTTTGGAAACCCAGAACGGTTGAGGCAGATCTTAACCAGTTGATTGAGTGAGTCCTGCTCCGTATTTTATTTAGCAAAAGAGATCCTCTAAAATGCGCATGCTCTACTTTTATGTTTTCCCTTGCCGCCCCCCCCCCCAATTATTTTTTTAAATCATGAAAGGAGTCCGGGAGTGGAAGAGAAAAAAATGGGGGGGGGGGAAATAAGAGAGAGAAGGAAGAGAAAAGAGAGATAGAGGGAAAAGAGAAAAAGTGGATAGAAGGCTTGTTGGTATAAAGACTCCTTCCACTCACAAACTCTACTCCTATTTCTTTTGCCCCCACTTAAGTCCCACTCCCACTTAGAGATTGACTTGCTTGTTTTAGGTTCGAAACAAACCGGAAAACAGTGGTCGGTCTACTCTTAGAAAGCGTCGGAGGTTGGCTCTTACTAAACTGCCCCTGATTTTATTTTGTTTCCTGTTTTTTTTTTCTTTTGGGGGTCGAACTCCTCATCTATTTTCCAATGGAATTGTAAATCAAATTTGATTTTAAACTATTAGAGATATTTTAAGTAGTGTAGTCTATAGAGTAAATGTGGTATTGTGGTATTGTGGTGACTGCTGAAATGAAAGTGGTGAACACATGGTGAAAGTGAGAAAAGAACAGTGATTGGACGAATGGTTCAGAATGTGCCTAGAGTAGGATGAACAGAGGCTTACCACCTTCCGCTCCCGCCAACTCCCCAAACTCTTGAGGGCCTTGTACCTAATTTGTAAAATTGTACGTGTTTCATTTTTGTTTTCAAATGAATAACTCAAAGGGTGGTATCTGTTCTGTTCTCTGTCTAAGTAAGAGAAATTATTTACGACTGGGACAGTTTTTATTTCTTGTACCACCAGAGTGCCTCTTTTGGGGAGCTGAATATCCCCCCACCCCCGTTAAAAACGACCTTATGTCTAACTTTGCCCTCGTTGAGAGGCAAGTAAATAGGGACGTGTTTCAGCTAGTTTGTTGATAACTTAAATAAGGGTGTTTCTCTTCAGGCAAAAAGATGTGTTCGTTCTACACCCCCCCCGCCCCAGCTACACCCTTCTCTATATTTATACTGAGAAGCCTTTTATCTCTACCCTTCATCCTCTGTCTCCTCCCTCTCTCTTTTCTCTCATTTCTCTCTCTTTCTCCTCCCTCTTCCCTCTATCTCTTTTTCTCTCTTACTTCTCTTCCTTCCGCCTCCATTTTTCTCTTCTTTCTTTCCCCTCTCTCCCTTCTCGCTCTTTTTGTTTCCTGCTCTTTATTCTCTTTTCATTCTCCTCTCCCACCTCACACTGATACACATCTCTCTTGGTTTCTCTCTTCCTAATTCCTTTCTTTAAAAAGACAACTGAAACCGGAAATACCGATGTCCCCCTCCTATGCCTTCCCCTTTAAAAGCCACATCCGGTCTGTGCATGTTAAAAAAAACGGCCAAGCTCTTCTTGTGAATGAGTTTTGGCTCCCCATTGACTACTACTACTACTACTACTACTACTACTACTACTACTACTACTAAGAAGAGGAAGACTTTACAAAGCTTTACCACCAGATGACTTCACAACAAATTTGTTTCCGTCAAGTAGAACCGACCTCCATTCCTCCTCCTCCTCCTCCTCCTCCTCCTCCTCCTCTTAATCTTCTTCTTCTTCTTCTTCTTCTTCTTATTATTATTATTATTCTTTGATCTCCCATTTTTCTCCCATCCTTCTTCATCGCATTCTTCCTCCTCCTTTTCATTGCCCCCCCCCCTCCTCCTCCTCCTCCTCCCATCCCTTTTTATCTTCTTTTTTCTCCCATCCTTTTGTCTCTTTCTCTACCCCTTCTTCTTCTTCTTCTTCTTCTTCTTCTTCTTCTTCTTCTTCTTCTTCTTCTTCTTCGTCTTCTTCTTCTTCTTCTTCGTCTTCTTCTTCTTCTTCATTATTATTAATCCTCTTCCCTCCCCTCTCTCCTCCATAATGGACAGCAGCAAAGACGCAGATGGGTTTAATTGGGCTTTCTGATTATAAAGACGCCACACTGACAACCGAATACTTGTCTAACAACTTTCTGTAAAACAAGACAAATATACATTTTTATCTATTTCTTGGGATATTTAGTAATTGGCTTCATCGTTCCTGGTGTCTCACAATTGGAGGAAAGGAGAAAGAGATGGTGAAGAGACAGAGAAATTGAATTTGGTAAATAAAACCTCATCGTCAACAGATAATGCCCCCCCCACCCTTCCGTGTCACATTCTATCTCAATCCAAGGAAGGGGAGCAATTGTTGTGTAATGTATAAAATACACATTTTGTAAGTGTCAACAGGTTGTCTGATCTTCAATGGCATAGACTTTTTCTTTTCTTCTAAGATGGTAATTTCTTCCAGCCTTAATTTCTTTTTCTATATCTTTTTTCAACCATCATAACAGGCGTTCTGTAGTTTTAGGGTAATCATTTATTTCAACCATCGCATTAACGGTGACAGTTAATTCTACCAAGACAAAGCTTCTTTCCTTCAACATTTATTTTTATGGAAATCGCTCCAGACAATTGTAAAAATGTAGTAGACTGCATTCTTTAGTGATGCATGTGAATGGCAGACATTGGAAGTATTAAATGCTCGGCCAAAGGAAAGAGGGAGGCAATGAGAAAGTGAAAATGTCGTTGGTTTTATTTGAACCCACGAAAAGAGTTTATTTCTTCTTTGAAATAAAGTAAGTGCCTTGTAAAGGCGGAGACTCATCATGTGATGTTCACAGATCGTCTCCTTGATAATCCTCTGTCTGACAGTTATTTCTGGTTGAAATCTCAAGTGGCGAATAGCTGGGTGGTCTGTGATCACCGGTCAGGAGGAAAGATATGGGAGTGGGATGCCTGGCCCTCTGGGCATGACAGGAAGTTTGGTTTTCTGAGACCAGGCTGGGGGAGTTGAAGCTGGGGTGCTCGCCAGGCATGGTGGGCCCGTTTGGATCTCTTAGCTAAAGGATTGTGTTGGACTTATCTTTTTCTGGTCGGGCAAGGATCTCAGTTTGCAAGTCTGTCATTCAACCGGGAAACACAAGTATTGTTTGTAACACCCCAAAAATAAACTTGTTACTTGTTTATCAACTGGAGTTGTGATTCTACTTGAAATGATAATTCTTTGTTGCAGCGCTGACCAAATCGAACAGCAATTTTTGACAGGCACAACACGTGGGACGACCACAGCCAGTGCAGTGAACGCACGCATACATACGGGTTCTCAGAATGCATAGAATACACCTGATGCAAGGAGATAAAACTACCACTTCATGGTCAAAAACTAGCCAACGATAAGTGTTGTATGGATAGATCCCGACTCAGAAAACAGCAATTTATCAGAAACATCGCTCATGGAATGTGAGGACTAAAGGGCAAAATAAGGAAAGCGAGAGTTACGAAGCTGCGGAAAGTAAATTACAAAGAACCTTTTCAACCACCGATTGCCATGGAAAATAACACTCTAGCTGACAGTTCATTTAAACTCATCTGCCTAACATTCACAGGTAACATGAATTAGAACAAATACATAGAAGACATTGTCAAGGCTCCTACAAAGAAGGTGGGCTCCCTCCACTGCGTTAGAAAAAATACTCACACCTTACACTATCCTATATCTCTACAAAGTCATCATTCGTCCATGCATAGAGTATTGTTGCCACATATGGGTCGGTGCATCAACCACTAGTCTCTCTCCATTGGACAGGAGCCAAAAAAGAGTCTCCAATTTAATACGTCGTGCACTGTCAACCAAGCTCCAACTCCTGTCCCATCGCCGCAATCTCTGTGCCGGTTTTACAAATACTTTAATGGGATATGCTTCGACGAACTTGTAGCACTGGTGCCTCCTGGACGTATATACTCCCGACTAACCCGATAAGCAGAAAAATTCCACCCGTCATTGTACAGGTCCTCAGATGCCGGAGAGCTTTATACTCTGATAGTTTCTTCCCTCGAACTGTTAGACTTTGGAATTCCCTCCTTGTTTCCTGCCCCCCCCCCCCCGACTGTACTAACATGCAGAAATTTAAATGCAATGCGAACAGACATCTCACTGCTCAACTCCCTACTTAGAGTGTCCCTGTAGACATGGTCCCTAATTCACAGTAGCCTCTTACGTCTCAGTGGCAGTGTACCTTGTTTGGGGTGAATATGAGTTTAAAAAAAAGAAGCAGTCTCAGTTCTCTTGGCTTCGTTTGAGTCTGTTCTAGTTGTGTTTCCGAACTATCAAAATATCCGTACATACCTGACGTCGGCCGGGATGCAGTGGGGTAATTTTAGTTTAATATTTATTTGTTTGCACATAAGGTAGACAACTATAAAATTGTTGACTTTTATTTTTAGGTGATTATATAAAAAATGTTTCATATTAGCAGATGTCTGAGTAACAATTTAAAAAATAAATTGTAACGAAGTACGTTATTATATTGCCAATAACACGGTACAAGAATAACAAATGAAAACTTGCTAGTCAAATGAAGTTTCATTTGTCAGCTTAAATACTACTTGGGTCTAACTTTGCAAATCGGACAAGATAACTTGATATGTTAGATTACCCGTGGTTGGTCAGTATCACCTGGCTATGTGTGTTGGTTTCTGCACCCAAGGATGTATGTTAATATTCCCGCTGTTTTCATCATTGCCGTGTTTTGTATGGTATTAACCCACTCTTTGATACACATTTCTCCTCATCTTATTGCCAGGTCTTTCGGAACTGTTTTTACTGCTCCTACAATTATTCGGATTCACTTCAATTCTTTGGCAAGTTCAATGTATTTACTACGTTTTCTGTCTCCTTCAGCTTCACCCTGTGAACTGCTGGAACGGCAATATCTCTTATTTGGCTTGTGTGTTCCTATTTATTGACTATTATCACGTTTGATCTTCTGAGTTGGATACGTCTGTCCGTTTTATGCCCCAAAGGCTTTTATGCATTTCATTTTCTCATACTGTCTCCGGTTTGTCCCTATACTATTTGTTTGTAAGTTAAAAGTGTAGTCGTTTGCACAGCATGCACGTCATGTCTATTTATATATTCATTTTAAATTAGATTACTGCACTCACTTGTGATGTGGTTTATTGTTTCGTCTCTTTGCCCATACATTTTCTTCTTACTGTGTATTGTTTATCTCGGCTATTTTTGCGCTTCCCAACACAGTCATGTCTATTTTTATATTGATTTTGTGCTATTTACTCATGATGTTGTTTACTGTTACACCTCTTTGGCTATAGAGTTTACATTTTCTTTTAATTATACCTTGTCTATCTCATTGATTCCAAATGAACGTAAACTATTTTCGCGTTTCCCAGCAGTCATGTCTATTTTTATATTCATTTTGTGTTAATTTGTTGCAGTCACCAATGATGTGGTTTACTATTTCGTCTCTTTATCCATAGAGTCTACATTTACATCTTACTTTGTTTTGTCCATCTTGACTTTTATGTAATTTGTTCTTATTCCGTTTCTCTTTTTAAGTATCTTTTCCGTATGTTTTACCGTGTATAATTTCTTTGTTTGTCTTATAAAACAGTCTATGCAGTTTCTTTTCTTCCCATTTTTCTTTTCTCGACATTTTGTTTGCCTTTTCGCTGCTCACCGTATTATTCACCTTAGCGCTACTTTTGGCCGCGGTAATCAGCCGCTCTGTATTTTGTCTAATGTATATTCTCTATTCCTTTAATTTTCATCGAATATGCAATCTTTAATACTTACAAGTTTTCCCACTTTCGTTTTTACATAGTCGGTCGGTATTATCCTTCTGGTGAAGTTCGTTGTTCATAGTCTTTAGTTTCCTGCTTATTTTACCCTTTTCCCCACTTTATGAAGGGTGCGGAGTATCCTAGGTTTACTGCATAGGTGTTTATTCCTTTTGTTATGTTTCTGCTATATAATTCAGTTTGAAGGAATTTTCTTGTTTCTATCGGGTATTCACTTTTTATTATTTATTTCATATCTACTGATTTGATGATGCTCGCTTCCAGAATGCCGACGTATTTATAATTTCCGTGTTCGTTAACTGCCCCTAGTATTTATTGATTGACTAATTATATGCCTTGTGTTGTTTCTAATTTTTTAATTTTTTATTTACTAGTAGTTTCACATCTTCTATATAAATGGGATGATTTAAAAAAAATTATAGCCGTAAGTACGTACCCTTTTCCCCTTTATATTTGTAAAATATTGTTATGACACTTAATTGGGAGATTATTTGCATGATGGCCATGTTTGAATTATATTTAAATGTTTTATTGACCCCAATTGAAAGTAAACTATTTTCGCGTTTCCCAGCACAGTCATGTCTATTTTTATATTCGTTTTAGGTTTAGCTTGCTGCATTCACTTATAATATGGTTTACTGTTTTGTTTCTTTGTCCATAACGTTTACATTTTCCTTTTATTAGTTATTGTCCATCTTATTGACGTCAAATTAAAGTAAATTGTTTTTACGCTTTTCGAAACAGTCATGTGTATTTTTATTTTTATTTTGGACTAGCTTGCTGCACTCTCTTAAGATGTGGTTTAGTGTTTCGTGTCTTTATCCATAAAAGCTACATATTCTTTTTTTTGTATTTTGTCTATCTTATTGACCCAAATTGAAAATAAACTATTTCCGTGATTGTCTATTGTCGTATTCATTTTTTGCTATCTTGCTACATTCATTTGTGACGTGGTTTACTGTTTCGTCTCTTTAGCAATAAAGTCTACGTTTTCTTTTTTCCGTGTCTTGTCTATCTCATTGACGCCAAATAAAAGTAAACCATTTTCGCGCTTGACTATTTAATTTTCCTTTTGAGTTTGCTTGCTGCATACCCTTATGATATGGTTTACTGTGTCGTCTATTTATCCATAGAGTCTACACCTTTTTAACGTGTCTTGTCTATCTTATTAACGCCAAACGAAAGTAAACTATTTTCGCGCTTCCCAACGCCGTCATGTCTTTTTATATTCATTTTGGACTTGCTTGCTACAAACACCTATTATATGGTTTACTGTTACGTCTCTTTGTCCATGGAGTCTACACTTTCTTTTTTTGCTTTTATCTTATTGACCCCCCCCCCCAAAGTACACTATTTTCGTGCTTCCTGCGGCGTGTGACTATCTTTTAGCTCGAGTGCACCAACCGACTGACTCAACGAGGAGTGTCGCCATCAAATGACCCTTACACAAAACTATTGTTTTTGTTGATTGATGGTACAAATAGTCAGATAAACACCAATACTTATTAAATGCTACACTTATAAAATAGATGGGGAAAAAAATCAAATACCAGTATAAGGCGAACGCATTTTGGGGCTTTTTCTTTTCTTGTTTTTTTCTTCTTTCTTTTTTAATTAGTCATATCAGCTGAACAATTAGGATTAAGTTTCACATGATGATTAGACACGTTTAATCAACATCAATTAGCTTCTATACATTCCATAACAGACAGTTTTTGAATTACTATACCATAATGGAATCCTGAGGAACCCTGTTGTTACGCAAATTCCAATGTAAGCCATCGGTCGTTATCAGCAATATATATATATATATATATATATATATATATATATATATATATATATATATATATATATATATATATATATATTAGCGACGTCATGCTGTGTTAATACTACACTTACAGTGCTCTTCTAGACGGGTTTTTCTAGGAGCTACAAATAATAAATATTTGTTATTGTTTATTATCTATGTACGTGTACGTTTCGTCCTTTATAATCAGGACTGATCAGCATAGAGATATGACTATTCACTGAATGTCATGCGATTCGAAACCTCGGATTTCGCTGTTCAACATTGGCCGAGTGGTTCGGGCGTCGGGATTTGAGTTGCAAAATACTCGTAATCCGGGGTTTCGAATCGCATGACCGGTAGTGAATAGTCATATCTCTATGCTGATCAGTCCTGATTATAAAGGAAGAAACGTATACGTACATAGATAATAAACAATAACAAATAGTTATTATTTGTAGCTCCTAAAAAAACCCGTCTGTAAGTGTAGTATTAACACAGCATTACGTCGCTAGCTATAAACGCATCGTTCATATCATTATATATATATATATATATATATATATATATATATATATATATATATATATATATATATATATATATATATATATATATATGGAAAATGAAATAGGAAAATAAAAAGAATATTTATGTATTTATCAACGTTTCGTCTTAATTGTCAGACTTCCTCAAGATGATTTGTTTGACGAAAAATCATACACGTACAAACATTTTTTTGCCAGCAAGCTCAGAGCTTACGGCCGATATGCTGCTCGCAAAAAATGTTTGTACGTATGAGTTTTCTTCAAACAAATCATCCTGAGGAAGTATGACAATAAAGACGAAAGGTTCATGAATACATAAATATTCTTTTAGTTTTCCATTTTCATTTTTCATAACGTCAGAACATTTAATTCCTGTCTTTATCATATATATATATATATATATATATATATATATATAACATACATTTATGTAAACCCAATTACATGATCAATTTGCGTTCCAAGAATCTAACATAACAGCAAATTGTGTACGATCGTTTCTGAGACCATGTATTTTATTATTACTATTAGATGACATCGTCAGCACAGGGTATTGACACGAAATTAAAAGCACATAGTTTGGACATTTTCTTTTCTTAGCGATTAATGCAGTGTGGGTTGAGGGGTGTCAACATGTTGCCACTGTATAACGGTTGATGGTCATGATCCTTTTGCCTTTATTTCCTTTTATGATGGGGTGGGCGAGGAATGTTAACAGTCGGGTCGTGTGAAAGTGTACTAAAAATGTACTAAAAGTGTACTGAATATGTACTAAAAGTGTACTAAAAATGTACTGAAAGTGTACTAAAACTGTACTAAAAGTGTACTAAAAAATGTACTAAATGTGTACTAAAAATGTACTAAAAGTGTACTAAAAATGTACTAAAAAATGTACTAAAAGTGTACTAAAAGTGTACTAAAAGTGTACTAAAAGTGTACTAAAAGTGTACTAAAATGTACTAAAAGTGTACTAAAAATGTACTAAAAGTGTACTAAAAATGTACTAAAAGTGTACTAAAAGTGTACTAAAAATGTACTAAAATTGTACTAAAATGTACTAAAAGTGTACTAAAAAATATACTAAAAATGTACTAAAAGTGTACTAAAAGTGTACTAAAAATGTACTAAAAATGTACTAAAAGTGTACTAAAATTGTACTAAAAATGTACTAAAAGTGTACTAAAAATGTACTAAAAGTGTACTAAAAATGTACTAAAAGTGTACTAAAAGTGTACTAAAATTGTACTAAAAAATGTACTAAAAGTGTACTAAAAATGTACTAAAATTGTACTAAAAGTGTACTAAAAGTGTACTAAAAAATGTACTAAAAGTGTACTAAAAATGTACTAAAATTGTACTAAAAATGTACTAAAAGTGTACTGAAAGACCTGTGAGGTTAGGGTCGTCTCTTATTTAACCAAACTTTGATATTAGCGCTTTTTTTAAAATTAGTACCAGCTCGTTTTTTAAAGAAAGAACACGTCCTTTTTGGTGTTCCGTTGATGGAATTTTCTCCAATCCCCTTTTATGTAAAGAGCAAACAGTTCTAAAAAGGGGATATCAACGTATTTTTTATTTTTCCTTTTCATGTACTGAGAAAAGGCCTCTAAAAAAGGTCGATAGAAATTTTGAAGTTTTTCTAGACCTGCTGTTGGATCCCGTCGCTGGCAGAACGAGAAAATTATCCTTTGAGAAGGAATTTAAGAATCAGAGGTTCTTGGAAAGAAGAGTCTTTGAAGAAAAAGGAGAGAAAATGGGACGATTTTGAAACAAAGATTTCAGAGAAAAACAAGGCTAAAGGCCCTTGGAGACCAGACTTCGCCAACCTACTGTTCTAAAAGGTTCTGTATGTATCATTTTATTTTTTATTGTATACCCCTTTTTCGACCCCTTTGTCAGATTTCCGAGAAGGTCTCTTCGGTCATTCTCATATATTTTTGTAAAAAAAAAGAATAATTACTTTTTTCCTTGTCGTTGTGCTCAACGAATTTGCCTTTTGTGACTGTTTATGTTTTTTTTCTTTGGAAAATAAAAGCAGCTAGCCCCTTTTTTATATTAATAAAACTCAATTGAATCACTACCGAACCTCTCTTATTTTCTCATTTTGGCCCTTGTTATTTTTTATTTATTCTGTTTCTTTCACCCGTTTGTTACTCTAAAGTCGGATTTTGTTAACGACCGTAACATTTCGACAATAGACAGCATCAATGGAATAGAGACCAACATCCTCAATTATACAGCAAATTAGAAACGATGAGAGAAGTTGATGTATGTAGTCCTCAAAACTATAACGGATCAGGTTGAAACACTGTTTCGGAATTATATAAGGGTTCAAAGTTTAAAGAAACGGATGCAATATTACATTTAGGGAGTAACACATCAAAGGAAACAGCAAAGCATTTATCATATTATAGAAAATATAAAAGTCATTAAAAAGAATAATCACTGATATATATGATCTTATAATGAGAAAAAGGTTATAAAGGTTCTAAAGTTTAATTATCAGTGGTAGAACAAGTTGTAAAAAAAGCTAAACTAAGGAGCCTAATTAAAAACTATTCCTAACAGATTAGAAGTGATAGGAAAGAACATCTAAAGATTAATTAAAGGATAAAGCATGTGGTAAAATTATCAACAGAATTAGTTATGGTTGTGACATAAAGTTAAAAACTTGTAATTATGAATTAAAGTTATAATTTTAATGAACTATTGGAAATTTAAGTTTAGACATCCAATATAGATTGCATCATTTTGGAACCCTAGGTAGAGGCAGGATCCGTGATAGACCCTCCAGATACAGCATTCACCAATAACAATAATGATAAATTAAGTAGTAATAAAATCAAAATAATCAGTAAATGTAAAATATAATAATCCACGGACATATGTTTCGTCGTTATATGACTTATAAGCGTGGCTGAGGCTAGCAAGATTCAGAAACAGGACCCCAGAGTCTGAAGTCTGACTCTCTACCACTGAGCCAATCCCCGCTAGTACTGAATGTATCGCTTATTTAATAGATGCCATTTATTTGTTTATTTTGTTTGTGATACTTTTTGAACGAAAAGTCATTTACCTAAATGCTAGTTCGGAATAATTTTCCCTTTTCACCAATGTGATGCCTCTAGATAGAGAGCAACATATATATTTTAAAAATATAATTATCAACGGATACATGCTTCGTCGTTATACGACTCATCAGTGTTGCTGAACCTAGCTAGATTGCGATACATTAAGTACTAGCTCAGTGGTAGAGTCTCAGGCTTCAGACTCTGGAGTCCTGGTTCTCGCTAGGTTCAGCCACGCTGATGAGTTGCATAACGACGAAGCGCGTGTCCGTGGACAATTATATTTTAAAAATATATATGTCCCTCCGCATCTGGGAGCACTATTTTAGTGAAAGGAAAATGATTCCCAACTAGCATTGAGGTAGAGTGCTTTTTGTTCAAAAGTATCGCAAACAAAATAAAAAGATGACATCTATAAGAAAAAGCGATGCATTCAGTACGAGTGGTTAAGGCGTCGGATTTGATTTGCGAAATACTCGTAATCAGGGGTTTCGAATCGCATGACCGGTAGTGAATAATCATATCTCTATGCTGATGAGTCCTGATTATTAAGGACGAAACGTATACGTACATAAATAAACAATAACAAATATATATATATATATATATATATATATATATATATATATATATAACAAAATTTTGTTACATTCCAAAGGCCAAGATTTTATTTATCTTACGAAACATTTTTTCAAAACAATCACTTTTGGTACAGTTTTACGGTTCCTTTTCGTTCAGCAGGGGACCAGCTAACATTTGTATGCCAATATCGGGTAGTGATTTCAAAGACGCTGTAGATGGAAAGGCATTCGATGTGTTTATTTTGATTTGTGGACTTTAATTTTTGTCACATTGTAATGTGTAATTTTGGAAATTAACATTTTTTTAAAAATATTTCTGATGAGTTCAAATGCAAATGTTGGTTGGTCTTCTGCTTAACGAAACAGAACCGTAAAATTTTACCAAAAGTGATTGTTTTGAAAAAATGTTTTGTAAGATAAATAAAATCTTGGCGTTTGGAATGTAACAAAATCTTGTTTAATTATATATGCTCTGTAATTACATGTTGATAATCATCGAGCTTTCAATTGGAAGAGGTTGGTATACATAAAGAATAGAAGGTATATGCTAAAACATATTTTTTCCGCACTACTATATATATATATATATATATATATATATATATATATATATATATATATATATATATAACAATTAGGAAAAATTCGACTTTATTTATAAACATAGTCTCCTTCTAGGGTAATACACTGATTCCAGTCGTTGCTGGGGTAGATCTGGAAAATAGGGTTGATGTGGAAGCAATTTGAAGTGCAATTCATGTAGTTTTGTCATCGTTGCGATCAACTTGAGACACGGCGCATAATCTTGGTTCAATAGCACTCTTTTCTTCTTCATCTGTGACCATATTTGTTTAGGGGGGGATTTCTTACTTCAAACACACCAACACACCAACAATGCTCTATCATATTCGCTATTGATGTTTTTTTTCCTTTCTCAAGGTAATCGATAAACAAAATACTTTGCGCATCCCTAAATACAGAGGCCAAAACTTGTCTGCTGATATTTGCGTCTTTGTTCGGTTAAGACGGTTTTTACCTGCTGTTGTCGACTCGACTGAATGCCGATTTTACTCCGGAATGAAAGGGGTGAATCCATATTTCATTCATTGTCACATATTGGCACAAAATTTTTTTTTTGTTGCGTTTAAAGAGTTGCGAACAACGCTCTGAATTGTCGACGCGTTGTTATTTTTGATCAACTGTGAAAAAACAGTTTTCTCATTAACAAATATTCATGCAAAATGGTGAATAGACTGTCTTCTGATATTTTCAACCCCTTTGCTTTCTCACGCAACTTCAATTTATAATCGGCAATTTACGAGTCTGTGAACTTTTTGAAAATGTTTTCTGTGACAACTGCCGAATTTGAGCGACCCGAGCGTTCAACATCATTTGTGTTTGTATGACCCCGTTTAAAGTCAACATACTCCGATGAACTGGCTACTCTGGTGCCCCCTCAACGTAAATTCACTAGACAAACTCGACAATCAGCTAAATCCCATCCATTTACTGTGGAGGTCCCCAGATGCCGGAGAGCTTTCTACTCCAATAGTTTCTTTCCTCGTGCTGCTGGCCTCTGGAACTCCCTCCCTGCACCCTGTTTCCCCGACGGTACTGACATGCAGAAATTTAGAACTAATATAAACAGACATCTCGCTGCGCAGCTTCCAATTTAGGTTGACCCCCCAAAAACCTTCTCCCATTTTTTTTTCGGTAGCCCCTTACATTTGCAGTGACGACCTGCCTTGTTTGGAGAAAAAAAATCACCTCTGACCGTTGTTTCCGACGGAGGAGATTCCGAATAACACTTATCAAGCCATTGCTTTGCTTGCACCTTATTTTCTCTCATCAGAAAGCAATGCTTTATATACACACACGAGATTGAGATTTCTCCATGTTTTGAACATTTTCAACAGTAGCTTTACTTAAATAACTATACTTTGTAAACTAACAATCCGATTACGCTCAGATTTTGACACGTGATATTTAAAAATTAGCACTTAATAAAACTCGGATAGATTTTTTTTGTGTGTGACGCCACCTACGTGTCAGGTCCTAGACTTATTGAATGATGTGTTATATATATATATATATATATGAAGTAATAATATATAAAACCGAATTTAAATCTATAAAGCCAGAATATCGATATCGTCCGACGTTCCGTAGACATCGCTGGCTTCTCGTCGACCCTTAAACCAATTGGCCTCGGCAGATGGGGATGGCAAACCGTCCGATGGCTTGACGATGTTTTTCCTTGCAAACGGCAAATCGCTAATATGGGATGCGACTTGTATCGACACTTTTGCACCCTCGTCGGTAACCGAATCGGCGACAAACCCTAGACATGTAGTATGAAATAAAGGCCTTAATGTATAGATTTTATATTATTTAAAGAATGGCATAATAGCCCATTCTATCCCCTCAATTTCTTTTAAATTATTCAAATTAGAAGATGAAATTAAAATAATAATTATACCCTATGATCTCCATATTAAATTTTGTAATTCTTACATCCAATATTAAGACAATCGTATTTTAACTACATTCATTCATTTGTTAAACACTTTCAAATATTAATTTATCCTTCCATTTTAGCAACTAATTTATGCAATTATTACATTAATTAAATAAATTAGTATCTAAATAAACTTGCAATACTTTCTTCACTGGGTTATCTAGGTATATTTCATGATTAGCTCCCTTGTATTATAAATAATTTAAAAATTAATTTAACTCTCTGGTATTTTATTCAATTAGTATTGTCTCTACTGTTTTTCAATAATGTTGATTTATATGCTCGAAATAGAGGACATAACCTGGTTTTCCAATGCTAATTTCATTTATCTTCGGACTATTAACTTCATATTCATGGGATTTTCCTTTTGAAAATTTACAGTGTAGTGAACATTGTCATCTTGATTGGTTTTTGATTACATGTTGCTGGACATATTCTCTGTGTTTAATGGTCTATGTCTAACGTTTACAACTCTTACTCTACCATCTGCTAATTCTTTCATATTCATTTTCTGGATGTGTTTTTTTTCGTTTTTTCTGATGACAGGGGACTGTTGTTTGAAGTAAACTATCTTGAAACGTGTTATAAAATTATATAACTTTGAATTTAATGTTTATATATATATATATATATATATATATATATATATATATATATATATATATATATATATCAACTTCAGTTGTATTTCTTAAATAACCTTATAACTAATATATTTTCAAAAGTGCTCAATACTTGGTAGAGCTTTATAAATATTTATTATATAAACATCTGTGTGCCTTACACAGCTGCAACAGTGTTTCGGCAAGATCGCCTAATCAGAGCCAAAATAATTATGAAAAAAAAAGTAATGGGTCGATTTGCGATTTCACCGAAATACTGTTGCAGTTGGGTAAGTCACACGCATATATATATATATATATATATATATATATATATATATATATATATATAGTCATCTACATAAGACTGTTTCGCTGTATCACCGCTCTTCAGTGTGGTTAGGCAACTAAGCCAAAGTCAAACCGCGACCGTCTAGACAACAGTCAGAGCTTCTAACGACTTTGTCGTTATACGTTAGTGCCAGTTGGCGATTTCATAACCAGAAAGCTCAACCCAAGAAGAGGAGTATATTAAGTCATCAATATATATATATATATATATATATATATATATATATGATACTATCTACTATTATTTAGAGTAGCCATTGATACCCACAGTTTCAGGGTGTATGGGAAATATTGTCCGTTGGACTAAAGACTACCACATATAGTAACAAGTAGTAATACTACACACCAAGACATTATTAAGTTTAAAGCCTTTAAGGTTCAGACTAGAATTGTCCAGATTTACATGTGGCTAACAGGTAAGGCATTGGTTGAAGATTCAATCCTTACTAACTAAGAATAATTCCTTCATAGTATTAACATTGTAGTATTTTTGTCGCATGGAAGCAAAATCGACACACTGACTTAAAAGTATTTCACTGTGTATAAGACGTGACAAGTTGCACACCATGGTGGCTCATTTTGCTCAAGCAGGAATGAATGGGTTGCTTTTGTGTGGCCAATACGAAGTCGTGAAATCATAATGTCCCCTTTAAAAGACGGTGGATTTATACATCAAAATCTAATATCTATAAGTCTAATAAACGAAACTGTCCCATGGATTTATATATAAAAAAAATGAATCAATTACTCATGAAATATACACATATAAAAGAAATTGATCTGCTAATTATCTATATACAATACTGAATCTGTTAAATGTTTACAAATAATATGAACCTCAAACATAAAATCCTTTTACTAAAATAAATGGAGTCGGCATTAAATAACCCAAAAGAGTTAATATGCCGTAAAACAAAACAAACTAAGCATAACATAAAATTAACACTTCCATTCGGTCATGACTGACGAAATGAGAACAGTTTATGTCCGTAGATTAAATAAAGGGGCTTTTGTGCCAAGATCAAAGTGTAGTATCTGTTCCGATGGATACTGCACCCCATAAACTGGTATCGTCTTGTCCTTCGGGGCTTGATTTACGCCGGTCTATGGGACGGTCCTGTGCAGTTCTAGGAGGTCCACCCTTCCAGGCTTCGCCTCCCCTATTTGGGGAGGAGTAAGTTTATTGCTTACTGCCCGAGGCGCCCCTACCGGGGAATGTCGACGGGGCTGCCCAGGCAATTTTAATGGCCAGAGTGCTCACCTTCTCAGGCGCTGGCTTTTCAAGTCCCACTTTCCCGACCCGACCTTGGGTCACATCTTACCTTGTGGGAGTAAGATAAAACTGGCCTTGTGCTTAACCTCCCGGGGAGGTAAATAACCCGTTCAGGTTCCCGAGTTCCAGTAGAACAGGTGTTCAACCCTTTTCATAGTGCGACCCCTTATGAGTAACCAATAACCTGGCGACCCCTTTCCAAAATAGGCGATTCCAGCATAGCTGTGTACATGCAGTAAAAAAAAAGCATAATTAAAAATAATGTGAAACCATCTGTCGAACAACATCTTATTTCCAAAATATCGTATCCATAGAATACTCCATAAGTACACAAAAGTCTCCAAACTATTCCAGAGAGAAATTAAGCATTTTCCCTGCGAAAGTGAGCCTTCCTTATGCAAAAGGGTCATGTACTCTGCAAAGGGACCAAAATACCCAAAGTAAACTCAATTGTATTATTAATTCTAATTCTATCTCACATATTCAACAAAAATGTTCTCTTCGCCCTAAGTCATAAAATGCAACAACTTCTCAGTTCTTGCGATCCCCGCAAAAAAAAAGGTTCGTGACCCACATGAGGATCACGACCAACAGGTTGAAAACCGGACAGTAGAAGGTTCCCACGTTCGAAAAGATGCACTTGAAGAAGGTCGGAGGTCACATCGGCCGAAACGTTCTGAATATATAACAACTAAGAAGAGAATATTTGTCCGAATAATCCAAATGATACAAAAGTTTGACTATTTAAAAAATATATATATAGTAAGACTCTGTTTGATGGCGGCGTTTTTGTAAAGAAACGGCTTCGGTTCAGTTCAAAGGGAATGTCAGAAGAAGATTCACCTCCCACCCAAAATATATATTTTTTTTACCGTTTCATGTGTGAGTGGAGTAATCTGTGGTTCTCACGAAAAAAAAAAGACAAGTTTTCACACCCCTGTACAGAACACTTCTCCTACTCCCTCTCTCCCTCTCTCTCCCTCTCCCCCCTCTCCCTCCCCTCTCTCTCTCTCTCTCTCTCTCTCTCTCTCTCTCTCTCAATGAATACTACCTATGTGTATCTCTTTTTCTCTATCCCCCTCTCTCTTTCTATCTTCTCCGCCCCTCGAATTGACCTCGTTTTGTAGCAGCTTCATCCCAAGACCACCTACACGCTATCCCCAATTTGCCCACCCTCTCACTCGACGCCGCCCCTAACAGTGACCTACTTAGGTTACTTATATTTGCTTATTTGTTTACTTATTTATTTTTTCTTGTTATTTTGGCGTTCGAGCTTCCGCTGACCGTCCATCGCTAACCAATAACGCATATCCTACATCAATTCACTTCTCTGATGACCAATGTCACTCACAGGTCAGCCAGAGAAGCTCTTTGATACCACGGGGACGCGTGTGAAAAATTAGTTTCTTGTTTATTTTATTACCTAAAATAGCCCCCAGACTTATGTTTAAAAGTGAAGTATGGTTCTGTTCGATCTCAGAGGCCACCCTCTCAAGCATTACCTCCTCCGGTATGGAAGTTAGTTTATGGCTGGTCGCTAGAGGCGCCCCTGCTGGGGAATACCGACTGGTCCGATCCGGCCTAGTTTTGTGACATTCTACATTTCCTCCACATTACACTGACTTCATGTTTTACCTAACTGCAGTATGAAGTAGGCGAAAAACAAAATAGGATTCCATCTTCCCAGGCATTACATCCTCCTTCTTTTATTGCCAATAGCCCAAATCGGAACCCTAATTCTCCAGGAGCGCCACTACCATCACACACGTTTAAATGGCTTAATGTCTAACCATATTTCAATGAGAAGCGGTTAAAAACCCACAGAAGGCCATTCCCCCAGGCATTATCCCTCCATTGTCGAAGTAAGAAGCGGACAAATAACTATTTAATGTTTTATTTTGTTTTAAGGACACAAACGGACCGTAATACTTGGCATTACTGTTCGATAAATACGAAGCATTTCCAAAAAAGTTTTTACGAATTAAAGTTTTTATAGGGACGTAAAACTTCCAGTTAAAAATTGATTATATTTGAAAGATAACGACCTACATTTAATCTGAAACAAAAGAAAATTATTATTACGTATGAAAATCATTTAAAAAAGATATTGCAACTACTTGTAGGGAACCGATTCTGGTGGTGCACCGATTATGAGCGCAGTTGAGTGTTTCCCCTTGATTGTGTTCGAAAGGGACCAGAAAGTATTAATTATTAACTGTTGTCGGATCTCTCCTGTGAGACTTCCACAAAATGAAGAATTTACCCCCTCCTCGGTAATCAATGTTCCTACCTTAAAAGGAAGAGTAAGAACTAAATATATTTTATTGTTTAGTATGGTGTACGTTGCTTGTCTTTTATATTAATTTTCAACTGTAAATAAATGTGTTAACCGTACTTGTCTTAGCCTTTCGTTCTAATGATGGATGTGTTTAGAATATATGTTTAATGCATCAGCTGTGAAATAAAATGAAGTATATTCTAACATACAAAACAAAACAAAAAAAAAAGAATTTCGTAATATTTAAAATCTATTATTTTACTAAATCTGAGTTAACCAATGGGTTTTTTTTCCTAAGGCTTTTTCCTATATATTTTAATACCACAAAATGAATGTTAGAATGTTCCTCTGGAGATTGAGTAATTAAAAAAGCCGTAATTAACGCCCCAAGTGACCCATCTGTGACTATTACTATTCGAACTGTATGTTATTTGACCCCCGGTCTTATTTATACTATCTATCAGTTTCGCATCCGTCCCCCTCTCTCTCTCTCTCTCTCTCCCTCTCTTTCATTCTCTGTTTTATAAGTCAGAGGTAATAAAACTAAGACACTAAAACACTAGATTGAAATAATCCATTATAAATAAAAGGAAATATTATCACAGTAGTAATACTATTTGTAATGTACAGCTAGCCCAATCAAAAGGTGATAAATCGCCCCGGACCGAAAAGAGAACACCGGTTTAGTAACAAACGATGAACGGAATATAGAAGCCTACCGGCAAGAAAGCAGCTCACTTAATACACTAACACCCATGATCATAGCAAAACATCCTTACGCGCAAAGAGCCAAAATAACGAATACTACACTGACGACGAGGATGAGATTTAAAAAAAGAAATTTTTTCCACCGGATTATCCATATAACCATATTAGTCTACGCACGTGTAGACTAAGAAAAAATGGCGTCCATATCAACGTACCCTGAATTCGACTGTTGTTCAGATGACAAAGCTTTACATTGAGGCAAATGGGTGAGGCGGCTTCGAACTCATTTCATAACCCACGGTATCGAGGACGACTCATGCCGAGCGGCATTACTTATGTCGTACGGTGGTGATGGCATACGATATAATAGACACGCTACCGGCCGATGAATTAAAACCACGTGCGGGCGAAACTAACTTCAACAAACTCGTGGTCGCAATACATAAACATTTTACCCCCCCCCCTTTGGAAAAAATTCATGTTTTGCCGAATGAAAGAAAGGACATGATATTTATGATTTTTACCACGAATTAAGGTAATTAGCTGCCATGTGCAATTTTTTCTGATATCGACGGGGAGATAAAATCGCAAATTATAACGGGCTGTAAATTCGAGAAAAATGACTCATCAACCCCAACTTAACACTACAAAAACTACTACAGTTCGCCAAAACGTTGCAGCTAGTGACATCCCAGTCCCAACAGATGAATGAATCCCACCACTTCGTTGACGCTTATCGTGCCAGTGCTGATACCAGGCAACACCAACCACAAGACCGACCACAAAGAAACCAACCAAGACAACAGGTCCACAACTGTGGCGGCACGTGGCCACACCCTAACGGTCAGCAGAGCTGGCCAGCGTACAACCGCCGTTGCAACACGTGCACGAAATGGAATCACTTTGGCTCTGCCTGCTGTTCTCAAACTACACGTAGGCAACCGCAGTCTGCACCACTGACAACCCCCCAGCCACATTCCTCAGGAAAATACAACCGAATACCTAACCGGAGGGTACACCACCTTGAAGATGACTGCGTGTCTGACGGTGAAACCGAATATATGTTGAAGACTACCAGCAGAAACGAGGCTCTACCACACTTCATCATTGCTGTTATCATCGCTCCACAACTGGCATCCCACCTGCCTCATCCTTTTTTGGACGGGATCTGAAAAACAAACTACTTCGTTTAATCAGACCTCAACAAAATGACTTTCACATCAAATAGCGCGACACCCACGCTAAGGCTGGCATGAAGCAATACGCGGACAAAACATGTTATGTTAAACCAAGCCACATTCGTGTCGGTGATACTGTCGTTGTCAAGGACACAACAATCTCAAAATCCTCAGCTACTTACCATCTATCACCGCTGACAGTCGTACAGCAGAAATGATCCATGATTACTACCAGGCGAGGAAATAGCCTTATCACAAGGAACAACAGCTTCTTCAAGAGATCCCCAAGACCTATGCATAGTGAAACTGGCCATAAAATCCACATTGACTCAGATAATGATGAACCAATCAATTAACCTTTCCAAGATACGTCGCGAACACAACACGACTCAAACCTACGCATGAACAACATGGGTCAAAATGCCCTGCCCCCACTGAGACAATCCAACCGGCAAAGATACATCCCCCACAGACTTAACGATCATGCACTATAACACTACAAATAAATAAAATAAGTAAAATAAATAATGATAAAATTTAAAAATGACAGTGTTATACAAAGAGATAATAACACGACACACACATACCCTACTTGAAGTTGGAAGAGGAGGGATGTAATGTACAGCTAGCCCAACCAAAGGGCGATAACCCACCCCGGATAATTAGTACCTAGGTGAACGGAAAATAGAACACCGGTTTAGTAACAAACGGTGAACGGAATATAGCTCGCTTAATCGGATAACATACATGATCAAAGCAAAACATCCTTGTCGGTCCTGTGCAGTTCTAGGAGGTGCACCCCCATGCTTTGCCTCCCCTCTGTGGAGAGGAGTAAGTTTATTGCTTACTGTCTGAGGCACCCATACCGGGGAATGCCGACGGGGCTACCTAGGCAATTTTTAAACAGCCAGAGTGCTCAAATTCTCGAGCGCGTGTTCTTTCCCACTTTCCCGACCTTGTGTCACATCTTACCTTGTGGGAGGAAGATAAATAGAACCACACTATTTCACTCGTAATTGAAGAGAGAGAGAGAGAGAGAGAGAGAGAGAGAGAGAGAGAGAGAGAGAGAGAGGGGGGCATCTTAACACTTTCCAAATTTGTCCCAACGGTAAAGACTAAATTTGCCTTCAAGGTGGCCACTAAAAATACCACCCATGGGACTGTTAATAAAATTCAAAATCCTTTCTGAAATCTAATAATTTTTAGTATAAATAAACTTCGGTCTATGCCTGACTTGTCCACCAAGTTTCAGTGATGAATGTCCAACAGTCATGAATGTTTTATCGCCATATAATGATACGCATACCTGGATACGACGTGCAAAATTCCCCTCTTGGCCCTGTCCTGATCTTTGCTGTGGTGTCCCTCTTCGATTCAGGTATAGTCTTAGCATGTCTGGATCACACTTGCTACTGATGAGACGATCATCAAAGTGTTCCAGCATATTATTGACTGGCGATAAAACAAAGACTGTTGGATATTTATGACTGAAACTTGGTGGACAAGTCAGACATAAACTGAAGTTTATTTGTATCAAATATGGTTGGATTGCAGAACGGATAGTGCATTTATTAACGATTCCATGGGTGAATTTTTTAGGGGGGGGGGGTCAACCAATGTATAAGAATGATATTGAGCTTAGTGTTTATCTAAAAGTGAGATTCCTATCACTCATTCAGATATAATTTTCAAAATTATATATCTTCACATTTTTCTACTTAAATATTGGGCGAGTATAATTTTGTTAGTTAAGAATAACAAGAGGTAGGGTTCAGTCGGGGTTGGCTTGGTGTACTCGAATGTCAGCTCGACCTTCTTTATACCAAAAACGGATGTGACGTCACTTATGGAGAGGTGTCGGGAGTTCGATCGAAAGCCTCGAAGTGCGAACACACGCTTTTAGAAATGTCCCGATAATAAGATATGATTAGACAGTAATTATCGACCTCTCCCTATCTACTACTCTCCACTGGTCAGACGATCCCAGACGAATAAACATATTCTTATCTTCAACCATTGTCTCTTCGTGGTTCTTGTTTTAGAGGTATGAACGAACTTGTTTGCAGACGGCGCACTCAGTCGGGCAGGATAACACGTGCAGGAACGAACGACGAGCAAGGTAGGTTATGACTTGTGAGACATTAGACCTTCCATAAGAGGGGATGTATATCTTCTTCTATTATATAAAGGCCAGTTGTCTGTATGTCTGTCTGTCTGTTTGTATGTCCAGCTACTCCTCAAAAACTACTCGGCAAACTGTCGACAAGTCGACATCTTTAGGACCGGACAACACCTGGGAGCATAATATCTCAAAATTACGAAAAAAAAAAATGTCCCCGGGGGTCAACGGGGCCAGTTTTCGGGGACGGGTCTGGTTTTTTAAAACTTTTTC
Organism: Sepiola atlantica; assembly: GCA_963556195.1. Lineage (NCBI taxonomy): Eukaryota > Metazoa > Mollusca > Cephalopoda > Sepiida > Sepiolidae > Sepiola > Sepiola atlantica. Next base: position 109,307,073 of record OY744520.1, on the reverse strand, counting down.
AATGTTATTTACTGGTGATTTTGAAATCAGCCAATGTATTCATGTAACAGCTTGATAAAAATGCACTGTCCGGTTGTATCAAGTCATCCCATAACTTCTGTCCGGATGTATCAATAACAGTGAAACAAGGGTTGCTCAATCACATCCGCACCTAGAAACCTAAACTTATATTTTTTTAAATAAAAATAGTTCTTTGGGGGAGGGGGGAGAATGTTTGGGACGCGGGTGGGGTGGGGGGAATTTTTGGGTGGTAGGGGTGGGGGGAATTATCAACATCTTCATCCTGCGAGGGTGCTTATACAATATAGGACCCGGAGGCTTCTGAAGTATATGGACCTGGGCGGGGGGTTCTTCTGCAGTATCCAGCACCGGGGGTGCGTATACAATATAGGACCCGGGTGCTTCTGCAGAATAGGGACCATGGGTTCTTATGCAGTATAGGGACCAGGGGTACTTCTACAGTATAGGGACCAGGGGTGCTTCTACAGCATACGACCCAGCACCGGGGGTGCTTCTACAATATAGGACCCGAATGCTTCTACAGAATAGGGACCATGGGTGTTTATGCAGTATAAGCACCGGGGGTGCTTCTACAGTATAGGATCCAGAGGCTTCTGCAGTACAGGCACGGGGGGGTGCTTCTGCAGTATAGCCACCGGGGCGCTTCTACAGTATAGGACCCAGCACCGGGGGTGCTTTTACAGTATAGGACCCAGCACCGGGGGGGGGGGGCTTCGTCAATTTAGGACCCAGAGGCTTCGGCGTTGTCCCTGAAGTATATGGACCTGGGCGGGGGGGTTCTTCTGCAGTATAGGCACCAGGGGTGCATCTACAGTACAGGACCCAGCACCGGGAGTGCGTATACAATATAGGACCCGGGTGCTTCTGCAGAATAGGGACCATGGGTTCTTATGCAGTATAGGGACCAAGGGTACTTCTACAGTATAGGGACCAGGGGTGCTTCTACAGCATAGGACCCAGCACCGGGGGTGCTTCTACAATATAGGACCCGAATGCTTCTGCAGTATAGGCACCGGGGGTGCTTCTACAGTATAGGATCCAGAGGCTTCTGCAGTACAGACACAGGGGGGTTGCTTCTGCAGTATAGCCACCGGGGCGCTTCTACAGTATAGGACCCAGCACCGGGGGTGCTTTTACAGTATAGGACCTAGCACCGGGGGGGGGGCTTCGTCAATTTAGGACCCAGAGGCTTCGGCGTTGTCCGGGAAAAAGTGCTCAATATCCTATTTTGCTTGCGGAGAGGAGAGGAGGAGGAGGGAGAGCCCCGGGCAACGCCGGGTACCCCTGCTAGTATATATATAAAAGAAAAATAGTTAAACTTTAAGTTTAAAAAGCTCATTTTTAAATTGAAAAATTGAATATATTAAGGGCGCCAGTATCGTTTGTTCATTAAGTGATTAACTGAATAAAATTGTAATGAAACTATAAATAATGGTTGCTTCCAAATTCCTTTCCAAATTCTAAGAATCACGAAGTAATTCATTCATGTTTTTGCAACTAAAGACAAAAGATTATTTTTGGCATATTTAATATAAAATATAAGCATATTAAGTTACCGTAAATATTGGTAATGATATAATATTTTTTTGTCTATCATTTTACCTTTGTATCTTATTTTATTGTTCATTTTGATTAAAAAAATAAAAAATTTGAATGTTTAACGCAAATATTTAGCAAAAAATTAAAAGTTGAACGTCAAATTAAAAAGACTAACTTCAAATTCAAAACAGTATTATTTTTTTTATTTAAAGTAATACTTTTATAATTTGAAGTTGAGCTTTTTTAATTCAAAGTTCAACTATTTTTTATTTGAAAGTAAAACTGTAGCACTATTGTGAACCAATACTTCAATCCCAGCAGATTATCTTGACGGTGGCTTATCACATAAACAGCTGAAGTCGTGTTACGTAGATGACAAGTAGCAGTAGTTGGCGTTGCGGTGATGCTGATCTTTTTTTCTGTCTTTTTGTTGCAGTCGTCTTCTTTTTAATAACAGCGGTTGTAAAAGATATTAATGATTTCAACACCCAGTCATTTGGGATTTAACAATTCTTTCAAGGATTTTCTTTTTGATTTCACAGTATGCATACATAATACCCCATGGGTCTTCCTCCAACCTATCCCCCATGGAGGGATCCAGTTATCTAAAACTCGACGTCTCTCTTTTCAATTTATATAATAATACGCCGAGGCAATATCACGTTCGTGCGTATGTTATTACTCGACACCCCCTTTTGTAAGATGGGATCGCCGAAGATTTAGTTATTTATTTAAAGAATAATTGTAAAAAATAATTGTAAGCTGAATATTTAATATTTAGCTGACAATTATTATTTACGGTAAGAAGGAAGAGAGTATATATTTTGAAACGACTTTTTTGTAACAATGAATAAATTAAATAAAACGGTTAAAACCTCCGTTTTATTCATATAAAAGAAAATATTTAGCTGACAATTATTTTTACGGTAAAAAGAAAGACAATATTTATTGTTTTAAAAAGATATAAATTGTTACAATTTTCAATAAATAAAGAAGAGAACTATTTATCTGATATAAATAAAGATTTTGTCCGTCTGGCAGTCACAATTTTTTAAACGTAAAAGATACATTGTGGAATTTATCTCATTTCAACATATCAAAGACTTTGACTACTTTTAGAAATGGGATATTTTGCATTCAATAATAAATTCGCAACAAATAAAGCGGATGCCATGACTGGAAATCGAAACCGAAGACTTGAGATCTTCAGTTTGACGTTCTACCAACTAAGCTATTTGCACTTCCTTATAAATAGAGGTTAAAACATTACCCATAACAAAATATTATAGCTTTGTCGTGACGTATAGAGTTATGATTTACGTCATGTTTCAAAACATGAATTCAAACATAAGCGATATTTAAAAAAATAAATAAATTGGTAAATATTATCAATAGTGTTGGAAATTATTTATTTTGCTTTAATTACGTATTGGCGTTAAAACATTTTTAATATTTAATATATACTAGAATTTGGGCCGTAGTGCCCATAATTCTAGTTTATTTAAAGAATATTTAACTGACAATGCCAATTATTTTTACGGGAGAAGAAAGAGGCAATTTCTGTTTAATATTACTAAACCTTACATAAATGTATTATTTGAAGCGAAATATAATTAACAGTTAAATAATGCAGATAGATGAAAGCCAGAAACCGTGAAATTTCCACGGGGCTCTGATAGTCTAAATAATAATACGTGTGAACAAATGATCGGGCAGTGGCTTCAGGGATTTTGTAGTGGTACCGAGAGCCTTGAGTATTAAGAAGGTAGAGCACGGCGATGAACATTTGAAAGCAATTGTTGAACAAAACCTAGGTACGTGCAAAATCAATGGCCGATTCCCAAAATGAAAAAAACGTTTTGACCCCCCCTTCACTTAAAAATACACTAAAATTCAGGAAATCAACCAATTTTACTGAAATTTTCAATATTTATTAATCAACAATCACGGAATATAATGAAACCATTATTTTTTTAAATCTTAGTGAAAATGTATTATTTTTTAAAAAGAAAATACACCTTTACTAAAGTTATATTTTTATATATTAATAAAAAAAATGCATGATTTTTTAAATGTTGATTATGTAAATAAAGCATCGTAGATGTTAACAATTAAATTTTTTTCAAAATATTTCGTATATATTACGAAAAAGGCCAGTAAATACCGTGTTAATAAAATCACTATAACTCGAAGAAAAATTAATTTTTTGAATTAGCGATATTATTATTGAATAAAGCATTGTTTAATCAATATTTTCACCAAAAAAATAATATAATTGCAAAAAATATTTCATGTGATTTTAATGATTAGAGTTTTTGGAAAAATAAAAAATGCGACATAATTATATTTCCCTTTCATACATGAACGTGGCATCATCAGCGCAAGAAATTTTTTTTATAATCTTGAAAATAAACCAAAAATTGACAAATTTGAGATCCAGGAACTTAACGAAAAAAAGAATTTTAAAAATTGGATAATTTCTACTAACGATGAACTTTCATTAGTATGGTAGCCCCGTTCTGTAATAACCAGGTGGGATTAGCCTTCCAACAATCACTCACTTTTACACCGCACTTAAATTTTTTTTTTTAGAGATTCAACAATTTCGTTCATTTCACAATTCATCGTCAATTATTTGGAAAGATTTGTATTTGTTTTGTCTTTTTTCATTAATAAATATTTAAGTTAAAAACAATTATTTATTAATAAATAAAGAGAATTCAAACATGACATTTTCTTTCAAAATTGAATTCTGTTTATCAATAAATAACTGTTTTAACTTTTTTTTCAATGAATAAATTGTCAGTGTAGTCATTGACTTTAATTTACTTTTTCACACTTAAAATAAAAAATAAGAACACTTTATTTTTAAAAGAATCAATGCAATTTATCGTTACGACACGTTAAGAATAAATCGAGTAACTAAAGTTTTAAATCATGTAAAAAAAAATTGATAAAATTGACGCAGTTCGTAACGTAAAAATATTTTTAACATTTAAAAAATATTTTTATTTCAAATTCTAAGGAAAAACATTGGTAAACAGACGTCATCAATAATTTCAGAGTATTACGAAATTAAAAACTGAACCTTTTCAGTTAAAAATAATTGCGTACACTCACAAATAATTAAATAAGCATTTCCTTTTTTATTATAACAAAATAAGGGTACTTAAATTTGTTTATAACCTTAAAAAGAATAAAGAAATTAATGGATAATAATTTTTCAACTTCTATAAACTATTATTACATTTTTATATATAAAGTTAAAAATGATAAATTATGACATTTTTGTCTTCCATATATTTTGCATAGCGATAGTCAATTTGTAAACAAAGTCCTTTTCCGATGAAGTTATGGCGGATTTTACTCATTTATCACATTTGAAGGGATAATTTTGCTAATTTTTAGTCAAACGTGGGATTTATTTATTTTTAATTCAGTGTCTTATGACTTTAATTTAATAATTATCTTTGAAATAGTTCCCAAAAACTTATATTTATCTTTTAACGGATTTTTACAAGTAATTTTTTCAAAGTTCAAAATTCATTGAATTTTGGGGGTTTTTGACCGTCGTAATTACATATTTTATTATAATTTATTCTTCACACGTAAATATGCAGTTTTTTTCGTTTAGAGATTAAGTTTAGGCTTTTATCTTTCAAACACAATCAAAGTTTACACGGAAACTAATTAAATAATTAATGATAAGCGCTTTTTAATAAGCATAGTCCGCACAAGAAGACGCCATTTTTGCACGTACCTAACAAAACCCATGGCAACGTGTCAGAAGAATGTCTAAAGCACTTGATTTTAGTATTTCAACTATTGGAAACAAATTAGTAATGTGAAAAAGCGTTGATTAATAAGTACCATATTAACTTAATCAATAAATGTTGTATTATTTGGACTACTATTCTCATTTTGGATGCTATTCTTAATCCACAGCGATTATCGGGTAGAAGTCTTAAGTAATTCGTAATTGTATTCTTAGTATTGTATTCGCCCGTACTGAGGATCGAACATTCAACCTCAACAAGATCGTGACTTAGCTGTATCTACCCATCTTTACCTTCAATTTAAGTCATCCATACCCGGCAATATTTACATCTATTACATACTAGCTGTATTTACCAGGCGTTGCACGGGTGGAGGGCTTACATAGTTTAACATTTTACTAAGCACATACATATTATTGACGCTGACAAGCGCGCACAAATCCTTTTACAAATGTATTACTTAATATAACAAAATATGATGAAGAGTAATTCTTTCTCTATTAAATATTTTTGTATATAACTTATTTTAAATCGATGGTAAAGTTAACAACAACAACAACAACAACAACGACGACGATGTGCTTATGTTGCTCACCGAGTTGCCGAGAAAATATATTCAAAAATTGATAATGATCGGTTCATAAAAAAATCATGAAAAACTTTATATATATGCACCCCCTAAATATTGACATTTACAAAATAAACGTGTCCATGTTACTCACCGTGTTGCCTGGAATATATATTCCCAAATCCAGAATGATCCCTTCCGTTTTTTAATAATATATATATATATATATATATATATATATATATATATATATATATATATATATATATATATATATATTAGTAAGTTTTTGAAAGGCTGTGGGCAATGCAATTCCGGGTAAGATGCAAGTTGTAAGGAACAAAAACAATAACAATAAATCGAATACGATATAAGACTTACTATTTATTTTTCCTTTTTTTTTTCTCTTACATAACAGCAAGAGTGTTTTAAGCTGTTCGTGTGATGTCCGGGTGATTAAAAATCACTATTTGATATTTCGGGAAAAGACATCCCTTTGTCAAAAATAATTAAACCAGAAGAAGAATATTTTTCTTCTCCGACTGTGTAGAGAATACTACAAAACAAAATGGCTGCCAGATATAGACCGCAGCAAATTAAAGCAGTTTCGCAGGGAATATAAATTAAATTAAGTTTTATTTTAAGATTATGTTAAATATATGATTTGGTGTTTAAAAATATTTGTGTAATGTTGGTTAGGTGTATGGTGTTCGATAAACTGTTAGTTTTAATAATATATATATATAATTTTTTATTTTTTTAAATTTTATTTTATTTTTTTATTATTAAGCTTATATTTGAATATTTACTTTGTTTTATCTTCATATTTTTATTTTGTTTATCTTTCTTTCGTATTTTAAGAATTTTCATATAAAGTAAAGTAATTAGTCTCATATTTTAAATATTCTAGATCTATCAAACTTATCGATTATCATCTATTAAAGAAGTGTTACTAATTGTGAGTTTCGCCAAATTAGTTTAACGAATTAACTTGATATATTTACTATGAGATAAAGGGGAGTAACTCTGGATTTTTATTATTTTTTATAATTAATTTTTTTTTTAGGTGGAGATGTTTATAACAATATTAGTATATATATATATATATATATATATATATATATATATATATATATATATATATATATACAACATATATACACATACATGCATATATATATATACATATCTATGTATTATTGTTTGTTTAATTGTTTATCTATATATATTCTTCACTTTCTATACATATTTTTATATTTTTTTATTGTTTATTATTATTATTTACTTGTTTAATTTATTTTATGAATTATTTATTTAATATTTGCATGTTATTTGTATACATTCTATATGTGTTTGGATTAATTAATTAATAATGCTAGGTTATGGGGTGACTTATTTTGGTGGGTTAGAAGAGTATGTTGAATATGGTTTTTGGTTTGTGGTTGGGAGTGTGTTAGGATGGAAGTTCATATGGGGAGGGGCCTGTTTGATTGTTTGGGTGTGTGGTGAGTTTATTATAGGAGGTGAGTAATGAGTGAAGTGGTGGAAACGGAGTCTGTTAAGTGTTAGATATGGGGGTTGGTTGGTGGATGGGGGGGGGGGGGTAGATATTATAGAATGAATGGTGAGTAGAGCTCGTGACGCTGATTGAGTGAGGGGTTTAATCTGGAGATGAGGATTGATTCTGTGATTCTAAGGTCACCAATGTTTCTGACAGACGCTAAGATGGAGACATAAATATCGCGCTGAGTGTTTGAGCAAATCTCTATGTGTTTGTGGAAAGAGGATATACGGGTATTCAAGTGCTCCTTTATGCGCAAGTGTAGCGGTCTTGTAGTGTTGCCGATGTAAATTATTTTGCCTTGAGTCACATCTTACTTGTGGGAGTAAGATAAAAACTGCCCTTGTGCCTAACTCTTGAAGAAGAGTAAATAAATACTCTTTGCTAGACTAATTAGTCACTACGATACCACATTTATTCTAGGTGTCAAAATCCGCAATGTGTCGAAAATTTGAATTTTATTTATAAAGATATATATATGTACCAATTCATTTAAAGTGATGAAAGCAAAAAAGAAAAACTAAGAAAAACGATGATTAAAACCCTCCCAACCCTTTCATAAAGAATAGACAGCCCACAGTAATTAAATAAACAAACAAAATAACAAACGATAAATAATATAAAAAATGAAAATAATTTAAAACTGATTAAATAATTAATTTTGTAAGTGTTATAAAAATGCAAAACTATTTGGAAATAAATATATAAACAAAGTTATTTTATTGTCAATTTTACTTGTTTTAAATTGTATTTCTTGCCTTGAAATAACATTATTTTTAAAGTGCTCAGAACTTTAATTCAGTGTTTTAATCATTGTTTTTTTCTAACACCAAACATATTTGCCCTGTTCTAGAATTTTATTGCACACATAAAGAACGTTTTCGCACACAAAAGTTTTTTATACAAAAACAAACAAGTTTGAACCGAATTTCTAATTGCTATTATTTTATGACAGTCGACGGGCAAGCATAAAAGTTAATTTTGTATCATGACAAACAAAACGTTTTGATGTTATGCAGACTTGTTATTGTGTAAAAGATATTTCAAATTTTAGAGAAAAGCAAGTATTTTTTTTTATTTAAGCCTTTTCTATCAAGACAGGTTTGTCAACCACCTTTAATTTTAGTGTATGAGTTTTTAAAAAATAGTTTTACCTTCAAATCACTATGATATTTTCAACCATGAAAACGACATGAAAAAAATCATCGGTATTTTTTTAAAAACATTAAACAATTACTAGATAAACAATGAAATCATTTCAGACAGAATTGACCGCAGTCATATGTCCATGTGTTGCCGTGTAATAACCTTTATCCTCGCAGCGTCTTCTTTATCTGCTTAGCATACTTACCGCTGTGACATCAGCAGATAAATCCAGCTCAGTGTACCGGTCACGGTCCAACCCGGCATTGACCGGGAGTGTAATGTGCTTTTAGAGTTGATGTGTTACATGTAACAGGTTAAAAATCTTCTATTTTTAAAGAGATCGTTAAAGGTAACAAGTAACTCCTCCCATTGCATCACGTGATCTAAATTCAGAGAAGGAGAATCAGCGAGACTTTCACTCCCTATGTAACATGTAAGACTTGAATTGAATCTGCTACTAAGGTTGCTGGAAAAATGGTTGGGTCAAAATCGACTTCGAAATCTAGTGGGAGATGATATCTTCTGTTCCTTACAACTCTTTTATCACTTAAGTGACGTCGGTAGTCTCTTTCTACTTTATTATTATTATTATTATTATTATTATTATTATTATTATTATTATTATTATTATTATCACCATGGAAGGTGCTCGACTGAGCTCCAGTCTTTGGTTCCTCCTTGTAAAACATTCACAGCAAAAACTCGATTTCTACCACAACGAACAAACGATCTTTCCATTCTTCCTCCATGTACCTAGCGCCAGGTGGAATTTCCTCAAACAAAGCTTCTTCGTAAGGGCTTCCCATCAGTGGAACACATTACCACGGGACTGCTTCTGTGCATATTACAACAGGGTCGTTTTCAAATTCCATGTCAACAAATTCTTAGTGTTTGAACTTAGTCCATCCCATCAATCATTCCAAATCCTATCATAAGGTTCTTCTTCTCCCAACGAACAATCATTCCATCTTTTAACCCTTATCCTCGAGTCGCTTTTGGCCTTGGTAAATAATGATCCATTTAGTCCGTAACTAAGATCATTTGTTAACATCTATATAGACGACACAAGTGTCTATCGTAGCAATGCGAAGAGAATTGGTAATTAGATCTTTGTTGGATATCTCTTTATCCGTTGGTCTTTAGATCGTGTTGAAAACAATGTGGAAAAGGTGTCTTCAATTGTAATGATTATGATGAAAATAAAATGCATTCAGATGGATGTAATTTCCTAATTAAAAATAGTTTTGAACTGGATATGAAAAATATAATTTTTTAATCAATGTCCAATTTCCTTGTGAAACAAATGTTAAAGTCATCGTTTTTCTTTTATCAAGTGGTGAATAAGGTAATTGTAAAATCTAATATGGGTCGATGAGAACGCCTTTCTTGAATGTCTAGCCACGTGGAGTGATGTTATATTGAATGACAAAACAATGTATACGAAACCGTTTCAAATTAAAGTAATTACGAATGACGCGTTAAAAAGAACCCTCAAAAAGTTTTCATAGCGATGTTTGTTTCGTATTTTTGTAAGATATTTATGTTTTTTTCGGAAATCAGCATATTATGAAAATGTTCTTATCTTTTTGTTTTTCCTATGTATGAGGCATCCTATTGGATGCTAGACATTCACCCGCTATTTCACACACTCCAACCGAGAGATCTTTTTAAAAATTCTAACGAGACTTTAAGCGCAATTGTTTGTATCTCTCTTGCAATTTGTTCACCGGGTATATTCACCAGGTAGTTTTTGAAATGCCTTTTTCATGAGTCCGGTTGCTCCTATAATTACTGGACTGATGGAGATCGTCCTAACCTGCACTTGTTGTCATTGCTGAGGCCACTCATCTTCTTAAAAACATTAGCCATCAAGCCTTGATCTTGGACAGCCATTATCATTCTCTCCTGATCATAGTAAAGCGATTCTCTTTTCAACCAGTCTACAGTCTAATCATGTTAGCAATGCAATGTGTATGAATAAAGGTTTTGTTTAAAATAATAAGTAAACGGAAATATGTTAAAAGGTAAATTTCACCATCCGCAGCTCATTCGGTAAACACGTAAATATAATGAAACATGTGACGACAATGATGATGCTTTGTTTTAGGGGGTCACTCAAAATTTTAATTTTATGCTTATCATATTGTTAGTTATTGTATATTATTCAGTATATACAATATATTTTTAGAATATTTTTGTATGTGTGTCCGAAGAACGCTTAAATATAGCGCGAAGCTTTTCAAGTGGCATTCGAATTGCGAGCGAAGAAAAATTACAAAAATTAAGTGAAAAGCAAAAAAGAAAAACCTATGCAAATTTATCTCCCTCCTCTCTCCGTCACTCTCCCTCTATTTTTATCTCCCTTGCGTGTTCTTATAATTTAAAACCTAAAAAAAAAAAAAAAACAGGAATAAGTAATTATTTTTGTAATGTATAAGCGATTAGGCGATGCGATAACATCATAATTTCTCTTTTGGCTAGGAGCAAAGTGTAGTATCAGAACAGATACTACACTTTGTTTATTCGGTTCTCGGTCAGTGAAAGAGAAGTCCCTCTAGACCGAGGCAATTTTTTACTTTATTCCAATCCAGAGTGCCCCTTTTTGGGAACTGGATTTTACCCACATTAAAAACCGCCCCTGTGTCTAACTCTGCCCTCGTAGAGAGGCAAGTAAATAAGACATTCTAGTTTCTCCCCCAATTATGAGTAAACTGGCAACTTGTGTTTAATTAATCGCATACGGCGAATCGTATACAATAAGCATTTTGATTCGACAATAAATAAGCTAAAAAACGGGGTTGATATGCCGCAAGTCAGAAAAAAACAAACAAACAAACAAAGCCATAACCTTATAAATAACACAGCAATAGTTCACACCTATGGCGATTATGACACTATCTTTACATTGCTCGTAACGATACGATGTTTAACCAGTATAATTAACCAGGACAAAGGCTTAACATTATAAGTAATGGGCAGATTGTCATTTACACTAGACAATTACGATATTGCCCGAAGACTGTACAAGCATTTAGAGAGAGAAAAAAGAAAGAAAGAAATATCCTAACATTATACGCAATTAGGACAATGTCCAAAAAACATCGACATTCGGCGACATTTTCCCATATAATTACAGATACATTTCTGTTTGCTATTTGTATTTGTGTGAATATTTGTACGTACAAAAATACGCGTACACAAATTCACACGCCTAAGTTTAATGAATGTGGGAGTAAATCCCCGCTGCCACCCCTTCTTATTAATCAGAAATTGTTGGTTGCGGTTTATTTTAGCCAACACACAATTGCAGATAGAGAAAGGGGTTGGTATTATCGTAAGTGAATGTATGTGTGCGGAAGGAGAGAAAGAGATGACTGTTACAAGCAGAGAAGATGTATTATATATATATATATATATATATATATATATATATATATATATATATATATATACTAGAACAATATCCGTCCCAGGACGGGTAAAATTAATTCTCCGAACAGAACAATTCTGCATCACTTTTATGTCCACTTACGAAGATCAAAATCAAGATATAATCATAATAAACCACATGTCTATAATCCTTATTCCAATGATGATCAAAATCTATTACATTATTTTTATTCTAGAATATGTCTAAAATTTAAGGGATCTTAAGAAGAAATTGAAATTCAAGGAATCTTTTTAATTGGTTACTATGGATCAAATTCAATGCAAATCTGGTATATTTGAATTTTCAAACCGGAGATTGTGTCTATATCATGGCCCTTGAAAAACCATTTAAAATACTCACAAGAAACTTAAATTTGGGGAATATCTATGAATTAATGCTTGATACATATTGTTAAAATTTCACAAAATTCAACCCCCTTCCGACCTCCTTTGCATGAAACTAAATCAAACTAAATATAACCCACATGTTATGCCTATCAGCTGTCTTCCAAAATTCATAATGATCGATTAATTAGTTTAGGAATGGATTTTGTACAAATATAGAAACATATAAACATATCTAACTTATGTGTGTGTGTGTGGCCATCTTTTCGAGCTCAGAAGGTAAATGAAACTTTTAATACTATGAATTTGCTCTTTTAAATTTCTCTTACAGTTTTATTTTTTTTACTAATGGGTCACCGCTTATCAAAGCCCGGGGGCAACTCGAGGATAACGGTTAGAGGTTGTCGGTTGAACGATGAGTGCCACAACGCGATGATTGAAAACAACCGGTGGAAATGGGCGGACGATTTCTTGAGAGGAATTGTTTATCGAAGAGGACGGCTCAACAAGTATATTTACATTAGAATTGAAGACGACCATGTTGTAGTTAGCTAGGAAGCAGCTTCGGGGTATTTTGTTCAACAGATGGGACGCTCTAGAAAATAAACTATGTTCGTTTGGTCTTTTGTACAGAGAGAAAGAAAGGGAAGTTCTCTGCTGTGGTTGTAGCTAGAAGAGGTCTTGCTGTGAATGTTTTACAGGGGAGGGCAGGGGCGAGGGATTAAAGCTCAGTCGAGCACTTAGCATTAGCATAACAATACAGTAGAGAGAGAGAGAGAGAGAGAGAGAGAGAGAGAGAGAGAGAGAGAGAGAGAGAGGCTAGTAACATTTTTTTCTGTGTGAAAGAGGATGTAGGGAAGAAAAGAGATCACGCTCACTAAATTGCGAAATCGGGTTTGTACTCTGCCAAGGTAAGAAAGAAATGAAGAATGCCCCGAGCGGAACCTGCCAAGATATGACAGCAGTACTCCAACTTAGGGCGGATCTGACTCTTATACAAGTAGAGGATTGCGTCAGAAGTGAGGTACCTTCTGGAGTGATAGAATGATCCAACCATTTTTCCAGCGACTTTAGCAACATAGTTGATGTAAGTCTTCAATTTCAAGTCTGGAGTAAAAATCAGTGACAGGAGTTTATCAAGGAATGGGGCTTCCTTAAGGCGAGGGTCATTTGTTTCAACCAGGGAGAAATGAGGATCCGAGCGTTGGTGGTGAAAAGCGACAAGTTTGATTTTGGAGGCGTTATGAGTAACAAGCCACTCCCCCCTCATTTTACAACGTGCTACAAGTCTGAGAGAGAGAGAGAGAGAGAGAGAGAGAGAGAGAGAGAGAGAGAGAGAGAAAGACAGATAGACAGACAGACAAACAGTCAGAGAGAGAGAGAGAGAGAGAAAGAGAGAGAGAGAGAGATCGTTGTTATCGGTGTTCTTCGAAGTGCTGCATAGATAGTTGTATCGTCAGCATAGATCTTAACGAATGATCTCAGGATGCGATTTAGAAAATCCTTTATGCAGATCAGAAAGAGGGGAGGGCCTAGAATGGGTCATTAAGGTACGCCGGCAATACCATTATGAACTTCAGACGTCTGCCCGTCAACAACTACTTTAATGCACCTATCGGAGAGAAAATATTTCATAGTTGTGAGGGCATTTCCAGATATTCCATAGCTAACAAGTTTGTGAAGCAAATCTTAGTGCCGAACCCTATCGAAGAGCTTTGATATATCAAGAGTTATCACCCTCGAAACAAAGACCTCGTCAATAGATTTACTGATCCTGTGCGATATCACAGTCAGCACGTCAACTGTAGATCTTGCAGGACGAAATTAATATTGATTGTTGGTATGTAGATTGTTTCTGTGCAAGTGTTTGGCAATTTCTTGATTTATTACAGATTCGAGCAACGCACTCATGATCTGATGGCTCTGTACTGAGATGCAGCAGACCTATCTCCAGTATTTTAAAATATTTGGCAGACCAGCGAAATCTTCCAACGTGATGGAAAACATTTCTTCTTTAAGCAACGATTTAACAGCTTTGTAAGGATATGAGCTATTTCTAATTGCAGTTTGTTAAATACTACGACTGGAATGTTGTCAGGACCAGTTTCCTTGTTGACATGACATTTCTGAATAAGTTTGGCAACATTCTGGAGAGAGATATGGATTTCGACAATTAGAAGAATTTTTGAGGTGGCTGTCCCTGATCACAGAGGTGGAATTTTCTGCGAATGCGAAAACTTTGGCTTCACAGATGCTGAGGAGAGTTAATAATAGTTGGGATAGAGGTCTTATATCTGTTTAGGACTCTAGCGTTTTCTATTAACCTTTTGCAATGGTTTTTAGCAGGTTTTGGTTTCAGAGCATCTATTTCGTTGAAAGCAATTGAAATAGTGGTTCCTATGGACAATAGCGGCAGCACATTCAGGGGTTATCATGGCTAACTGTTTAGTCTTTGTTGGAATGTTTTGAATGGTATAAAGCTCTCAATATCAACGATATTGATGCGATATAAGACAAGTTCTATTTTTAAAATGTTTTTCAGATGGATTTCAGATATGATGGATTTTAAGCTGTTCAGGTCAAGTTGCCAGAAAAAGATCAAGAATACAACAAAATGTCCATCAGTATGTATCTATATATACACCTCGCTGCGCAGATCCCAATCTAGGTTGACAGCCCCCTACCTTCTCCCCTTTTCTTTTTCTCAGTAGCCCCTTACGTCTACAGTGGCGGTCTGCCTTGTTTGGGGTGAACTATGTTAAAAAAATTATATATATATATATATATATATATATATATATATATATATATATATATATATATATATATTCTCCATCGGAGACGTAAAAATACTTGGCATAGAACCCAGGCGCGGGATTACTCCTCTCGGTGAGATGGATCCGTAGATCGTGTCAGATCATCCATCTAGGAGAAGTAAAAAATCTGATCTAAAACTTGTGTACTGATACTGAAGCACTGAGGAGGGAGGCCTCATTAGTCCTGGTCAAAAACCTTCCTAGAGCTGGAGACTCGAATAAAATATCCGGTTTGCAAACTTAAAATTGTTTAAGAAGTAGATAGGCTCTGCCTATCGCCCGGCGTTTACACTTGTCTTTTGTTTATTAGCGAGGCACAGACTTACCATCACAGGGACACCTCCAATACATCCAGTGCTTGGCCCTTTTCTTAATAGGGACAATGAACGCTCTCCCACCATTCTCGTTCTCTCTACCTGGGCAACTTGGGGACACTTGCTTGTCACCTAGTTTGACACGACTAGTCTGGGTTGCTCTTGTCTGACAGGTTGAGGGTACAGTTCGACAGCTTGTTTGGCTACTGTTTCTGACTGACAGTACAAGAACTTTAACTCCCAGTTAGCGTAAAGAGCGGATTCTCTATCAACAGTTGTATAATATTGAGATAACTGTAGTGCCATGTCACGCATGGAAAGGGACCCTGCACGGTGGGCTTTTCTGAGGCCGCAATCCTATATATTAAGACTCGGCTAATAGTCTACTTGTGTGAACTTTGTCTTCTGACACTCAACAAACACCAACTTTGTCCAACCCATTCTATCAATTAAAGTAAATGACTATGACAAACAAAAAACGATTAAACAAAACACCCTCAAAATCAATCAAACTGCCTCCTCCATTAACGCTCTCTTTCATAAATATTCTAGGACTTAAGTCTAACCTTGATAATAGAGAATCGTTTCTGCTGGTAAACTTCTCAGATATAATAGTGCTAAACGAAACTAATCTATACCCCTCAATCGCCTCTAATCATTTAACATGCAATAATACCTCCCACTCTTGCGTAAATACTCTGATAAGCATATGCACGGGCTCGGGGTCTATATGAATACCCCTCTTGACTAAGGGACTTAGTTTAGAATCAGATCATCTGGCGTAAATGTTCTTTAGATTAACCCTACAACGCGGTGTTAGTTATCTATATTTCCTCTACTGTTCTCTTACGACCGATGACTGTATCCTACTCGTCTATGTCTCTGTTAGTGTAGATGCGACACTTTTCTTAGATCCGAGTGCTCAAATCCATGTATTTTGAGATTTTAATGTCTATAACAGAGATTGGCTTGGTTTCTCGAACTACACAGACGTAGCTGGTAACAGCCCGCATAGCTTCTCTATTAAACATTCCCTTTAACAAACCGTGAGTTTCCAGACCTGCCTCCCGGATCGTTAAGATCAGCACTCCTCACTTCTCGATTTATGATTGACAACATAGCCCGAGGCTTGTATGACTGATGCAAATAGCCCACTCAGGAACGCTGATCATTCTGTGATAATGGTTAATATAACCCTAAACGTATGACCCCAAAACCGAAGCGCCGTCACTTAAAACGACGGGATACTATCAACTGGCCGATAGGGAATCTATCAGAGATCACACCAGAGACGCCCCATGGAGTAAAACCTTTTCTCTCCCTGCTGAACAGTGTGCAAATGAGGTAACAGAATGGGTTAAAGCAGGCATGAAGTATATATCCCCACGCGGAAATCCTATAGCAAGCTACACTCTCTCTAAAAATTTATTTCGGCCTGAGCTGCTGGTATTGCGCATAGGCAGCAAGCATTCCATCGATTCAACCGCCATAAGTCAGCTACAAATAGACAACACCTCATAGCATAAAGAAATTATTGTAAAGGTGTAATAGCCGCAGCTAAAATAGGTATACTGAGCTGACCAGAAATAAGGAACTCGCGACTTTTGGAAAATCTATAATAGTGTGGTCAATAATGGGCAATCAACAATCAACTACCATGATGTTGCTTGCACGGCAACGGATAAAGCTAGAATGCTTGTCAAACGGTTCGCTTTAAACTCCACCTTGGACTTCACAAACCATTCTCTCCCAAATGTTCTACTGCGGACAGAAGTTACGCCTGGTGATCCAATCATCACCCTTTCACATGTCCTGGATATCATAAAAAACCATGACACCTCCAGAGCATGTGGGTCTGATCTTATCCCCGCTATACTATTAAAAAAATGCTCGACTGAGCTGGCTACTGTCCTATACAAACTCTATAACAAATGCCTTACCGAATCTTGCTTCCCTGATACCTGGAAAATTGCCGATGCAGTATCAGTGTCAAGAATGCCGATGAAAGAACTGACCTTTAAGTATATCGCCCCATCAGTCTCCTCCCGTTCTTCGCTAAAATATTTGCATCATTAATCAAGCCAGTAATAGTTCGCCACCTCGTAAATGCTAAACTTCTTTCTGGCTAACAGTATGGATTTAGGCAAGCCCATTCTACTGTGGATATCTTAACTGTCATCTCTGAACGCATATACAATACATTGGGTGAGGCAGGTGAAGCTAGGGTAGTAATGCTTGATATATCCAAAGCTTTTGACAAGGTCTGGCATGAAGGCCGTACGAAAATAAATTCATACGGTATTACTTGACGAATATTTAATATAATCAGATCCTTCTTAGACAAGCGAAGGATTCAGGTCGTCATCGATGGTCGTACATCTAAACAATATGACGTTAATGTGAGTGTGCTCCTGGGGTCGACTTTTGAACCTTTATTATTCCTGATTTTCATAAACTACCTATCTGATGTAATCGTGTCTGAGATGGGCATATTAGCCAATGACAACACGCTCTATTCTCGACATGTGGGCAAAACGAATGCACACATATCCAAAACAATGGTTGAATCCTTAGAAAATGATCTCTAGTTTGTAGTGGAATTGGGTCAAAAATGGATGGTTACATTTAATACTACCAAAACAAAGCTCCTTTCTTTTAACAATTATAAGAAACTTTTCAAACCACTGATTGCCATGGCTAATAGCATCCTACCTGAGAATCTAATATCAAAATCCTTGGCCTAGCATTCACAGGTAACATGAATTGGAACAAATACATAGAAGATATTGCCAAGTTTGTTGCTAAGAACGTGGACTTCCTCTGCCGTGCTAGAAAACTTCTCTCACCTGTCAGTATCCTATATCTCTACAAAGCCACCATTCGCCCATGCATCGAGTATTGTTTCAACATATAGGCTGGTGCATCAACCACTAGTCTCTCCCTCTTAGACAGGGTCCAAAAAGAGCGGTTAATCTAATAGGTCCCACACTGTCTACCAATTCCCAGCGCCTGTACCATCGCCGCAATATTTCTCCCATGTGCTTCTTTTACGAGTGCTTCAATGGAATGTACTCTAACGAACTTGCTACACTTGCGCCCTCTCAACGTAAATATCCCCGACAAACCCGACAAGCAGCAAAATCGCATCCATTCACTGTGGAGGCTCCCGGATGCTGGAAAGCTTTCTACTGTAATAGCTTTTTACCTCGAACTGCTTGCATTTGGAATTCCCTCCTTACTCCTTGTTTCCCCGATTGTAGCAACATGCGGAAATTTAAATGTAATGTTAACAGATATCTCACTGCACAACTCTCCGTTTAGCATGCCCCTATAAATCTGTCCTCTATTTCAAAATAGCCCCTTACGTCTCAGTGGCAGTGTGCCTTGTTTGGGGTGAATACAAAAAAAAAATAATAGATTTTGTATTATAATATATATATATATATACTATTAATATATATTTTTTTTAAATATTAAGGTTTTTATTACCTCCAGACGATATCGTTTCAGGATTTTTGCTCTCATCAGTGCAGGAGTGGTGGTTGTAGGCAGTCGCATGGGACCGAGCGCAGTTCATATATTTAGGCTAAAATTACGAGACGAGCGTACGGGACCACACGGCTACCGGCAATCAGCACGGAAAATGATTGAAATAACCTTATCCGGGGAGGTAGGGGAAAGCGTTATTTATTGTCAAGAGTGTTCAATGCTCGAGCGGAACTCGCTTTGTCGCAAATGACAACCAACTTATCTCAACTTCACGGTGCTCTACTTTCAAAAGACTATAACATCTTTAAAGGGGATTTTAACAAATCATATTTTTTATTAAATATATATATATATATATATAATATATATAAATAAATATTAATTATTTATTACCTACAGACATCGATGTTTCATGCTAACGCAATTTTCAGTGCAGGAAGTTAATTTCCAACGGTCGGCGGGCACGAACTCCGATCAGAAATCGCCACTGATTCGCAGTCAAGAGCGTTCCCCCGTCGGCCACCGCAAATTAGCTAATAATTAAGGAGGAATTTAACTTTGTAAATTTTACAACGAGCGGTGAAAGTGATCTACAACAACAAACAGTGTTGGATCTCGCAATGAAGCTATTAGTACTGCTTGTTATTAAACTCACTCAGAGTGCCCGGGCTTTAGTAAAGGGGGCTTTTAATAATATTTATAAATAAATATTAATTATTTATTAATTATATATATATATATATATATATATATATATATATATATATATATATATATATATATATATATATATATCCACAGACCGACTGTTTCACTGATTACAGCTCTTCAGTGCGGTTAGACAAGCATCCGTCCCAATACGAGATAGAAATATATATGTTTTCATTGATGCAGTTCTGATTGAAAGCGAATATTTCCGTTACTTTATTATTACTATTCCATTTTACATGCTTCTGACTTTCAAACAATGTTCCATCTTAACAGAAATAATGAAAACAGCACACGTCACGCACTTACCAGATCAAACCCAAAGCTGGAGATGTGGCCATAAACGTATCTTTTTACCAGCAGATCCCAAGCGATAATAAATCGCTTGGAATCTGTTGTCAAAATATTTTTTGTTAATTTTGTTAAATATTTTTCGGATGAAGTTACTATATGACACATAATTTATTTGTTTATATTTTAGTGGGACGTTTTAAAGAATTTCTGATGAGAATATTAATTTATTTTTCCAATCGTTTCTATTATTCTTATAAAGAAAAAAATGATGAAGTTGAATTTATTTATTAAAATATAAGTTATAAAAAAAAATTGACTGGGAAACAATTGTAAAAAAAGCCCTTGGTATAAAATTCTTTTCAGATGAGCTTATATATATATATATATATATATATATATATATAATAAAAAAATACGACATTTTCGGTTAAAACATTTTATACATTATCACCATTATTCATCATGACCAGAGAGAATTCTTACGTCAAAAGCCATCTGTTAACTAAAAAAAGAAAACGAATTTTGTTTTGAGAAGTTCTGGGCCAATGAATTGCCTTTAAATTGATCTGATACAATCGGTATTAAAAAGAGCAAATTATTTCACAAGTTTAATTTTTCTTTTGATTATAAGATGTTTTTCTTCGGTATTTGTGAACTACTTACCATTGAATGGCGCGAGATAACATTTCTTTTGTTATCCAATTAAGAAAGAGTAATTATGATTCTCAGCAGCCGAAACAACTGGTTGTTGGTGGGGAATAGAATGTTTTTAAAAATCAACTTCCACTGATAACCCCGAGATAACATTTAACAAACCGTACTTATAGTTTCTGCGGGCGAAACAGGTGTCTGGTAATGGGCAATAAAATGTTTTAACCAAAAATTTCAGACTTTATTTTCTTATATATAAGCTCTGGAATTTATCGGCGATTTTTTATTAAGAGTTCACAATTACCAGTGAGCATTCTACCTTTTTTGTGTGATTTTAAAGAATAAATTATATATATATATATATATATATATATATATATATATATATATATATATATATATATATATATATATTTACATGATAATTTATTTGCGCCCCAATAATTGAACATAACATGATAATGTACGATCGTTTCAGAGACGATATGTTTTTATTAATATCGGATTTTATCATCAGCACAGGGATGAGACATCAATTTAAAAGTTAACAGGCATCACCAAGGCTATAGTGATTAAAATTCCCAATTATACAGCAAATTATAGATAATGAGGGGAGTTGGGGTTAGGATACATCAAATCAATAGAGACCGGGTCAAAACAATATTTAGGGATGTACAATGGGATTGAAAATGAAGAAAAACGCACGTAACATTACAAGCAATGAGAAAGTCAGTATAAGAAAGAGGGGAAAACAAAAAAACATATATCTTTTTTTATAAATATTATATATATATATATATATATATATATATATATATATATATATATATATATACATATATATATATAACATTATTTGGAGAAGACTTCATGCATATAAACATACAATCTGAAAAGGTTATTGATGATTCAGATTGCTTATTATCAGTGGTAGAGTAATTGGTTATTATAGCTTCAGTAAGAAGGCTAATTTAAACTAGTCCTAATAAATTAGAAGTTATAAAGAAAGAAAAAGAAAGAAAATTTAACAACTTATTATAAGTTAATTAGATGTGAATGTTAGTATTTATAAAATATAATATGATTAGGACTTGATATTAAAGAGTGTAATTAAGATTTAAGGTTAAAACTTTAAGGAACTGTGAGAATTTAAACTCAAGTATCTAAAGTAGTTATTATATCTGCTAACACCCTTAGAAGAGACAAGGCCAGTGATGACCTGAACAGTGGAATCTAGTCGGTGGATGACTATATTTTATATGTATACGCTTTCCATATAGATGTAACTCTCTGGGGGTTGATGGTTTCCACTTAGCGTATTGTAATACTCTCTCGTATAAAGAATTGAACTTTCTAGGTTTTCAGTATCGTAAATTCGAAAACAAATACAAAATTCATTATATAATTTCCCCCACTGAGTTCTCTAGCTCAAATGGTAAGACGTCCGACACCATTTGTCACGGTAGAAAGTGGTGCTTGCTACGTCTAGCCGCAATGATGAGTCGTAAAACGACGAACCAGCTGTCTGCGGATTACTATATATATATATATATATATATATATATATGTGTGTGTGTGTGTGGGTGTGTGTGTGTGTGTGTATGTTTTAGACCTCCAGGGGTATACGTGCTTCGTCTAGTAGACGACTCGTAACCCTTCGTCTAGATCTGTCTATGTTATCTGTTTTAATGGATAACATCACCATTTTGTTACTTCATCATTTATAACGTCATTAAGGATCTTCCCGTTTGTTTCTTGTGCCTCGGTGAAATACTAGAAATTGTAAGGTTTAAAGACGGGGAAAACTTAGTTAACGTCAGACAGGAAACTACTTTGAACGGCAAACATTTCAAGGAGCATACACTAAGCATATTTTAAATTACAAACAGTGATGTCCACTAACTGCTCCGAACTCTACTATTACGCTACATTTTATTTAATTTTGATTTTGTTGATATTTATTTTACTTTATTTCTATTTTTATATTTTAGTATTTTATATTATTCAAAGTCACTATACTTCACTCTAGAGTAGATCTGATTTTAATCCTTTCTCCTAGTTTTGACTTATTTGTTCCTATAATTAACCGTTACGTTTACCCTGTACTTCGTCATTATGTGGTACGCTAATGCATCGGTTATATTTCATTTTATAGTATTTTGTTTCGTTTGTCTGCCTGGGTAGTGCTTGCTTTGTGGGTTCCTTGTATTAATGTTAGAGCCGATAAAAATGTACACAAATAGAATTAGGATCGCTAGAAAGAATGGATTATGAAAAATACGGAGATGGGGATGGTTATCATTTTCTGCATATAAGCGGCATGATATATCCAAAATATAATAAAATTAAAGCGCATCGAGAAGTATGAAAGAAGAATAAGAGATATGAACGTGCATTTAAATAATTTTGCAGGATAAATATTGGCATGGTTACCCCTTAATTCATAGCTCTATGATTTGGTAAGAACCGTGTGTATCGAGTAGGAACCGTATGTATGCCCTTGAGGGGAGGGATAATATGATGTATGAATTAGAAATGCTTTATTCTACAGAAATAGGTAGATATCGAAAAGTATATATATTATTTAGTAACGTAATGATACGGATGTTTGTACGTATTAATATGAATAAATGCTGTAAGTATTTAAGTATGATGGTATAAATAGATGTACATATATAGGTTTAGATATAAAATATATATATTTGTATGTGTGGATATATATATATATATATATATATATATATATATATATATATATATATATATATATATATATATATAGTAACTCTGTGTGTGTATGTGTCCGCCTGATCTTTGTGTCTTATGTTCACCCAAACCGCTGGACAGAATTGCTTGAACATTGATATGTGGACCACTGATCTCCCTTCTTATATAGCCTATGAACTTCAGGTCATACGCTATATAAGAAATATATCACTTCAACGCTGGGAGTCCCCGGGCGGCACAACCCCCCCCCCTGAAAACTGTGTTCCCTTAGATTCAAATGAAATTTAAACCATAATTAAATCATAAAAAATTATGTATATTCTCAAAATTTCAGCAAATTTTGATAATATTAAGAAGGCCCCCAGGAGAACAAGCCCCCCCCCCCACACACACACTGAAATTTAAATCATAGGTCCACCGAAAATTCAATTAGGTCCAATTTCAATGAAATGTATACCTTATTTAATACATATTAAATATAGATGATTTACATTATATAAATAAATAAATATATATATATATATATATATATATATATATATATATATATATATATATATATATATATATATACGTGTGTACGTATGTGCGTAGGATATATATGCATATAGGTGCGTATGTGTATAGTTACAAGGATGAGTGCATTGGTGTATATATATATATATATATATATATGTGTGTGTGTGTGTGTGTGTGTGTGTGTGTGTGTGTGTGTGTGTGTGTGTATATAGGTTTTTCATATTTTTTATATTTTTTTATGTATATATATATATATATATATATATATGCGGGTGTATGCGTGTGTCATTGTATGTCTGGTTATATATATATATATATATATATATATATATACATATATATATATGGTATACGTATTTGTGCGTATAGCAAAGTGTATTAAGGTATGAGTAATTGATATGTATGTGTATATATACGTATGGACTTTGTGTATATATGTTAAGGTATGTGTATATATATGTATGTATAGTTATGTATATACGTAGATGCGTGTTTACACACGAATAGAGTGTGTGTATATATAGACCAGGTTTAGAGAGAACTAATTCACTGACCGTTAGAATATTGGATAGAAATATGTAAATATTGACCAGTATATATCTAATATATAAAGTAGAGACGTTTTTTCCCCTGTACCTTCTCGGAGAATAGGAAAATAACCACATGCATCACGGGCTACTGAACTCACAATTACATTGCACTTATTCACTCGAGCGTGTTTTAGTATATCTGTTATTCTTCTTTCAAAACTAACACTGAATATTACATTCGGCCCGCCGCCACGACTCTCCCAAATACCAACTCCATATAGGTGGTAGTAAAAACTTTCCTCCCTAACAATTCTGT
The DNA here is from genome assembly GCA_963556195.1 of Sepiola atlantica. Taxonomy (NCBI): domain Eukaryota; kingdom Metazoa; phylum Mollusca; class Cephalopoda; order Sepiida; family Sepiolidae; genus Sepiola; species Sepiola atlantica. The sequence continues at coordinate 109,282,324 of OY744520.1, read as the reverse complement.
ACTGTGACTACACTCATCGACACCGGGAACTAATAAACACAGTATAATTTACACAAAACACCCATTGTTATTTCGTATTTGTCTGGCATTATTTTACTACATAATATTAAGCAATACGCAAAAACTTAACAACCGCTCCCTTACACTCCGATGATTATTCGCGATTATCAGATTACGTTCTATCTAATTCTACCTTCTACATTTATATTCATTCCGGAATTAAGCGAATGAAATTAACGAACACAATTCATGCAACATTCATGATTCAACATGGCGGCTAAAATTTCTTGATCGAATCGACTTCCTATTTAATTCAATAAGCACCAAGATACTGGTAGACCCGGATACATTTACATTTTCAAAATCATACACCTTAAACACGCATATTATAGAAAAATTGCCCAAATGATTTTACATCATCAAAAAATGACCTACACCGTGTCATTGTCGAACTTTCCATTTGGTCGGCAGAATCTAAATGTTAACATAGCACGCATGTCAATAAACAAGCATAGCGTTATTACCCTATTTTCACATTTATTTTTAACTCGAATCGTGGCGCTTTGGGTAAGAAGGGTGGTGTACTGATCGACGGTATCAGCGTTTGATCCCGTTCAACTCTGTCACTTTTTTCTTTTTTTTTTAAATTTAAAACATTCGCCAACACGGTATAGGGGGTGGGGGTGGAGAAAGAACTATAGGCCATTTTTTATTTATTCGACGTCATGAAATAGGTACTAATTTCTCCCGTGCAACGCCGGGCGACGGGTTCCGCTAGTATATAATATATTATATTGTATTGGTATGAAAAAGGGTTGTATCCGTTATATATATATATATATATATATATATATATATATATATATATATATATATATATATATATATATATGTGTGTGTATGTGTGTGTGTGTGTGTGTGTGTGTGTGTGTGTGTCTGTTTATGTATATGTATGGGTGTGCGTATGTGGATACAGATATGTTTATATGTATGTGTATGTATGTAGGTAGAGATATGTGTGCATTGACATGTATGTATATAAGTGGGGCTTTATACATGTCAGCTTTAGAATGAATGAATTACCTGACCGCTAGAATATTTGGTTTGATATCAAGAAAAATATCTCAAGTAGGTAATGAATGAAAAAATATAAAATAAATAAGGAGTCGAAAACGCTAGATAAGCCAAATAAAAATACGAATAAAAACCCCAAAAAGGCTAAAATTTAATTCGATATGAGGCTTGATTGTTGAATTATGAACCCACTCCATCCACGGAAATATACAGAATAAGGAAGTTCGCAATTTGTCATTTCAATTTCATTTCAGGTCTGAAGAAGTTGATTCTTTATTGGCGAGGGCAACTGAAACATGTATGCACATATGCAACAAATAATGTTTGTATAAATGAAAAAATATAATAAAACAGCTCTACTTGTTATTGAGCACTTTTTATAAACACTGGAGTTGTTTATATATGTATACTTGTCTGTGTGTGTGAACAGATAGAAATTACTTATGGTATCACCGCTGGCACTAGGTCAACTATGTGCGTGATACCGGGTAGAAGCTAACTCAGAAACAGTAAGTGTCATTGTAACAACGTTGACAATATCTTTTATAGTCCCTCAGGTTAGGGTTAGGGTGAGTCTCTCGCACATAATATCCGAGTTGAGGTCGCTCGCCCCAAAAAGCCCACGTTTTCCCAATAGCCCAGTAAAACATAATAAATAAATAAAAAGCCCTAATTGTTTTTGAAGGCGTTTTAAACATGAGTATAGAAAGAAGGAATATATAGAATGGGAAGAACAACGCAGTATGTACACCTATATTAGATGTAAAACGCACACACGACAGCTTAATAAAATAATGTTTTAAAACAAATAGTACAATTTTAAAACAAATAGTACAATTTTAAAACAAATACGTACAATTTTAAAACAAATACGTACAATTTTAAAACAAATACGTACAATTTTAAAACAAATACGTACAATTTTAAAACAAATAGTACAATTTTAAAACAAATAGTACAATTTTAAAACAAATACGTACAATTTTAAAACAAATAGTACAATTTTAAAACAAATACGTACAATTTTAAAACAAATAGTACAATTTTAAAACAAATACGTACAATTTTAAAACAAATAGTACAATTTTAAAACAAATACGTACAATTTTAAAACAAATACGTACAATTTTAAAACAAATACGTACAATTTCGCACACGCAATCAAGAGATACATAACAGTTATTCTTCGTCTAAAGTTCACTAGTTTATTGTTTGCCTGCCCTCTCTCTCTCTCTCTCTCTCTCTCTCTCTTCCCTTCTGTCTCTCTCTCTTACAATATCTAGCTCTCTCCCTCTCTCTTTCACCCTACCTTCGTCTCGCCCTATTTCTCCCTCTCTCTCTCGTCCTCTCCCCATCTCTCTCTCTCAATCTCTCTCTCTCTCTCTATAACACACTCATTCTCTCTCTATTTATCACTTTCACTCTCATTCATTCTCTCTTTCTTGCTAGCTCCCACTTTCTAGATCTCAATTTCTCTCTCTCTCTCTCTCTCTCTCTCTCTCTCTTCCTCTCTCTGTTTCAATCGCCCTCCTCTCTCCCTCTCCTCTTTCTCTCTCTTCATTTACGTACTAATGCTGTTGAGAAATGACTTATCCTTTCCACCAGCTTTTGCCAACAATAGTAACTTGTGTTTAATTAACTGTATACAATGAACCGTGTGCATCATTCAATAATCCAACAAGCATCGATATGCCACAATGCGCAGAAACCAAACAACTCCCTCCCTCTCTCTCTCCCTCCTTATATATATATATATATATATATATATATATATATATATATATATATATATATATATATATATCCTTCTATCTCTCTTTCTCTCTCGGACACTAATACTGTTAGGAAAGACATGAACCAGTAATTTCCCCCTAGCAATAGGTAAAATAGCAACTTGTTCTCAGTTAATTGTATACACCGAATCGTTGTCACTATGTACCGTGATTCGGCATTAAATAAACCAAAAGGGTTGATATTCCGTAAAACACAAATCAACTCAAACATCCCCTTTCTCCCCCACCTTTCTCCATTTATATTTGACTTTCAGTATCTGTGAAATTGCCGATAATAGTGAAATCTTCTTCCATTCAAAGTGAGTCAAATATTGCCACTGCTGAACTGGGGACATAATATCCTGTCATTAACTCGTTCTAGAAATGTATATTTAGTTTTGATATTTATTTACCTCGTCCCTTCTGGCCCCTCCCAAGTGGTGGAAGTGTTGAAGAGACAGCGGAATTCTTATAAACAACCCAGACCGTTGAAAGGCACTGCACCTCCTTCCGCCCGCATCAAACTGACCTCATGTCACGCCCTACATGCATGGAGCTGTTAGTTAATACCACATTTTTTGTTGTTGTTCGACTCAGCTCTCCCAGGATTGCATACCTGCCGAATTTCGACATTTGAACCAGTCCTAGTCTGGCAAAAGGACATGTAATATTTTAGACATGTGTTTATAATAGAAGTGATTAGACGCAACTAATATAAAATGTGCCCATTCAATATGTTTAGCGATGAAAATGCTGTTTCAAGATGCAACGTAACAGACCAACGAAAACATTATTCAAAAATTAAGCGTGACAGTCAAACTAAAATGGTATTTCAAAATGAGGCATAACAGACAAATGAAAATGATATTTCAAAATTAAGTGTAACAGACTAACGAGAATACTATTTTAAAATGCAGCGTGACAGACAAACGAAAAGGTTATTTTAAAATGAAGCGTGACAGACTAACAAAAATGCTATTTTAAAATGCAGCGTGACAGACAAATGAATAAAACTATTTTAAAATGCAGCGTGACAGAACAACGAAAAGACTATTTCAAAATAAAGCGTGAGAGACATATCGGTTGACAAAATGGGTACCTGCTGAGATGGTTAGCTTTCTTAGAGTCCCGTCTTTAATCGCCCAGAAGAGAGATCTGACGACATGGCGCCAGTGGCGTGAACTACGTGTAAATGGAAAGCCGGGCGGACACATTCGCCGGTCTCAAAGCCCAGCAATGAAAGACAGCAAGCCTCAATTTCGAATCTTGCACTACACATGTGCAAGTATCTTGTATGTAATGTTATGTCTTGCGTGACTTATTGACTGTCTTTATTGTTTTTCGTAGACAAACTATTAATAAATGAAATGTCTTTGTCTCCAGCGGCTTTTTAACTGTCTTTTACCTTACGACACGTTCAATACACGTCGAATCTTAGCAACCCTGACGTGTGTAGAAAATTGATTTAATGTCTGTACACACGCGTTTCTAAACTTAATGAAATCGAATATCAAACATTCTAATTCTTTAGAAAAATTCTGGATTTTGGACAAAAATAAAATTACCTCAGTCTGGAATGCTTCCTTCTCCTTTAACCAAGAATAAAGCAGACAGACTTTGATCGTTGCCTCATATTCGGATAAGTATCGAACAATGTGTCTATGTGTTGTAGTAAACGAACAAAACAACAAAAATGAAATTCTAAGCTTTCATTTTTAAATATCCCTAAATATAATTTTCCGGTAAATTAATAAAAGATTATTCATGACCATTTTCAAACTGAAAACGTCTTTCACGCTAATTGAGTTACGTAAAGCTATTAGCGTCGCATTTCTCAACTCCTAAATAATTCCATCAATCAGGAAGTTACCATATGAAATATTTATAATTAAGCTATTCATTTATGTGTGGTATTACCCCAAACTGTAACTACCACAATTTTTCGTAGTCTAGCATCTCCATTTATACTTACAAGCTGAGGTAACCGTCTATGCAGGGTTCCGCAATTTTCCTTGCATTTTAGAACCAAGGAAACAACATCTATTAAATACATTTAATAGATTAAAAAAAGGAAAAAAATTATTCAGCTTCATGATGATGATCGATATCGGTTCAAAAATAAATGTAACGCCATAGAAAAAAAACAGTTTTCTAGTGTGTGATTCGAACCCTGAAAGATAGCATAAAATATGGGAACTGAAGGCGAATGCTTATCCACACAGCCACCGATAAAAGAAAAATGACACATCACTTAACAAGTCTCGGGCCTGATATATAGATGGTGCCTCTAAAAAAAGGCATACGAGCTTTATAAAGTACTAACCTTCAAATGATATGTGATAAAATTTGAACCCAATCGGATTATTAGTTTACAAATTACAGTTATTTAAGTGCAGCTACTGTTGCAAATTTTCAAGACAATGGAATAATCTGAATTTCGTGTGTTGATAAAGTATTGCTTTCTGATGGAGAAAAATACCGTTCAAGCAAAGCAATTGCTTGATTAGTGTTATTCGAACTTTGCTCAGTCGGAAACAACGGTTAAAAAGTGGTATGTTGACTTTAAACGCGGTCGTACAGACACAAATGATGCTGAAGGTCCAGGTCGGCACGTGTCCCGGAAAACATAAACAAGTCCAGTCCACAAACTCGTTTGGGCCGATCGTGAATTGAAGTTGCCTGAGATAGCAAAGAAGTTGAAAATATCAGAAGGCAGGGCATTCACAGCATTATTTGTACACTTTAAACGCAACGAAAATGAGTTTTTGCGTCAACGTGTTACAGTGGATGAAACATGGATCTACCACTTCACTTCAGAGTCAAATCGGCAGTAAGCTGAGTAGACAGCAGCAAGGGAATAGCCGCCCAAACGGAGCAAAGGCGCAAACATTAGGAGGCAAGGTTTTGGCCTCCGTATTTTGGGATACGCAAGATATTTTGTTCATTGATTACCTTGAGAAAGGAAGAACCATCACTAGCAAATATTCTATAGCATTATTGGCGCTTTTGAAGGAAGAAATCGCAAATCGAAATCATAAATGAAGAAAAAAGTGCCCTTTCACCAAGTCGATCGCAACAATGGCAAAACTACATGAGTCGCATTTTGAATCTATTCTCCACCTACACTATACTCCAGATCTGGCCCCCATTGACGACTGGCTTTTTGCACACCTCAAGAGGAAGAGATGAAGAAATGATATCGGAAACTGAGACGTATTTTAAAAAAAAATCGTTTTAATAAAAAAGGGATGGAATTGTTAAGAAAAACGTTGGAATCAGCGCATCACCATAGAAGGAGACTATGTTGATGAATAAAGTCGAATTTTGCCTAAAATTAGCACGGAACTCATTGATTGATGTGTTATTTTTCTTCTTAATCCAATTAATGTATTAATGAATTCAGCGTATGTATACAAAATTAAAAATCTATTTTACATCTCCGCATTAATCTAAAATAGTTCAATTGTTTAAAATTAATAAAGAAACATAAAGAAGCATAAATATAAATTAACATTTTCTTATTAAAGTAAACATATATTAGTTATCATTTATCAAATACTTTTGGTCCGTTTTTGATATAAAAAAAAGGGATAAATGTTTTCTCTTTAAAGTAACAATACGCCATGCGCATTTTTATACTTTACCTTAACTTATTTATTTTTCTTACTGGAAGTGAAAAGGTGCGGATTATTATTAGTATGTGTTTCGGTTAGCTAATAAGAGGAAAATATTAAACTGGAAAAGGGAACGCTAAAAATGTCGGAACATTTGTTTTAATGCTATTTTCTGTACTTTTAATTTAAAATAATGAGTTTTAAAATCATTCAAGAAGACAATACATTCGAAGGCGTTGATTCCAAAGCTGCGGTGAGTTTGACTCTGAGATCAACCGTTTAACTGTGATGCCGCAACACACATACAGGTATATATATATATATATATATATATATATATATATATATATATATATATATATATACAAACCAGAGTCGTTCAAAAAAGTATAAACCTCACACGAAAAAGAACATGCTAGTTATAAATTATACTATCACCCGAAGTAGACGGTTTATTTCAGCTAATCGAAACAGTACTGCGCATGCGCAGAAGTAACATTGTTCTCACTACACGGATTTACGGTTTCAACCCTGACCGTGACCGTCATAAACAGAAGGCCATTTCACTGAGTCTCGTTTTTCTGCTGACGTTACAGTAGTCGGTACTAAGAAGATACACAAGACACTTCAATTTTTTTGTGCTTAAACATTCTTTATGTGTGTAATAAAATTCTAAAACAGTTCAAATATGTTTGGTGCTAAAAAAAACAAAAAAAAAACAATGATTAAACATTGAATTAAATATATTTATAAATAAAATTTAAATTTTGAACACATTGGGGATTTTGACTCTTAGAATAAATCTGTTATTGTGGTGACTAATGGTTCTAGCAAAGAGTAGGATAGACAAAGGATGGGCAACGACAATTCACTCCCCATACTTTTGATGGCCTTGTGCCTAATTTGTTTTAAATTTAAATTCTATTTTTATATTTTTTTCAATAAAATAATTAAAAGAGTAATACATGTTCTGTCCTCGGTCAGTAAAGGTGAATGAGAAATTCTTTTAGACTGAGGCAAATTTATTTTTATCCTAATCCAGGGTGTCCCTTTTTGGGAACTTGATTCTTCTCACATTAATAACCGAACTTCTGTCTAACTCTGTCTTGTCCTCGTGGGGAGGCAAATAAATAGAAATCGTAAATAAAAATCCATTAAACGACGTAATATTTTTTACGTAGAAATAACAACTTAACTATTCGTTTTTAATTCTTGTTTTTTCCTTTTTTTAAATTTTTATTTATATTGTAGCAGTTACCTCCTCCTTTCAAAACATAACTACACCGGTTGACCGTTAGGTGTCGCTTTTTCACCAACAGGTGGCGCTGGAAAGCGACACCAGAGTTATCTGCCCTTCGGACTATACAAGCCGGTGCAAAACGGAAATTCTCTCTCTTGTTCACCAACCAGCCTCGACAGAACAACGCTGGCACCAGTGCTCCGTTTCACTCGCTTTTTCCTACTCAATTGGCCTCGACAGAACGACGCTGACACTAGCGTTCCGTTTCACTTTTCTCTTCTGGTCGATTGGCCTCGGCAGAACGACGCTAATACACTAGCGCTTCGTCCACGCTTTTCTCTTCAAATGGCATCGGCATAACAACTACCAACACACGTGGTCAAACAACGGTAAGAGTCCTCAACTCGTTTTCTTTGTGTACGGCTTTCAAAGACTTTCCACACGCCGGATTCATTTCTTCTAATTCTATTCAAGAACTGTTTTTCCATCGACACACATGCATACATCACACACTTCATCATTCCACGTACACACACGTTCAATAAACGTTATTTGAACTACCTCATTTTGTTTATTAATTATTACTCTGTCTTTGCATGCAACATCGCTTGATTTACTGAACACGTTTATAATCGGGGGAACACGACCCTCGATCCTAACAATTGGTGACCCCGACGTGATAGCTTTGTTGTAAGTGACGGAGTAATTAATTTCGTACTAGAACAAAAAAAATATATCATTTCTCATTTTTTCTTTCGTGGTGAAACGAATTACGCACCCATCTTTTTCCTTTTTTTTTTTTACCCACACGGTAGAAATATACAAACAAACAAAAAAAGAAATGCCGTCATTTTTTCCTGGCCACGTGGAAAAACCCAAACAAAGAAAAACAAAAACATTTCTCAGCTCTCTCCGAGTATAAAACAAATTACAATTTCATTTTTTCTTCTTCTCGTTCCCCACCCACGTGTCGGAAAAATATATACAAAGAAAAAGACAAACTTCTTTTCTTCTTTTTCGACGAACAAAAGGACCTTACAAGACGCCATTTTCAAGAAAACAAAGAAAAACAAACGCTCACGCTGCCCATCTTTTTCGTGACCACGTGTTGATAAAAAAATTCAAAATAATGCCGCCATCTTTTTCTCTGACCACGTGGAAATGAAAATTCAAACAAAAAAAGAAAATACGAATTTATTTTCTGTTTCAAATACAAGCAAAAAAAAGGGAAACCGCCATCTTTTTTTTTCTAACCACGTGGAAATGAACATTCAAACAAAAAAAAAGAAAATACGAATTTATTTTCTGTTTCAACAACAAGCAAAAAAGGGAAGCCACCATCTTTTTCTCTAACCACGTGGAAATCAAAAGTCAAACAACAAAAAAAAGAAAATCCGAATTTTTTTTTCTTTCTTTTCGACAACAAAGAAAAGAGAAGCCGCCATTCTTTCTCTACGTGGAAACTAACATTCAAACAAGCTAAAACGAAAACGAAAAAGTCATTCCGTGTGTGAAACAAATTACGGCTCCATTTTTTTTTCTTTTTACCTCCACCCACTAGTTGGAAATATATATATAAAAGAAAAGAAAACTACAAAACAGACAACACACGATGCCAAACACGAACAACATCACCAAGCCCCAAGACTTAATACTGGTTGCAAAAAGTCAGGCTCAGCAAACACCAACATCACCCTTCAAGGGCTACCTACTCTCTCCAACAACTGGACATTCGTTGATCAACAGGAGGACACATCAACTTGAACAACCACATCTTCCCGGACATTCATCAAACACCAAACATTTCTGGACATCACTGGGAAGAAATCGCACCAGTTCAAAATGAGTACAACTGCACAAGCACGACTAAATACTCAACAACTGGACGTTCGTTGATCAACTGGGGGACACATCAACTCGAACGACGCGCACCAACACCAGTACAGACCCACTTGTACCTGGACCTGCTAACTCACTTGCAGACATTTGTGCATCTGACTTTGATCATAGTGTACCACCGATCTCAACAACTAGATGTTTGTTCATCTGTTCCACAACACGGACTAATTAACATGAACAACATCAACAACCGCACAGACCCACTTGTGCTTATTCATCAACAACTGCACAGACTCACTTGTGCTCATTCATCAACAACTGCACAGACCCACTTGTGCTTATTCATCAACAACTGCACAGACTCACTTGTGCTTCTCATCAACAACTGCACAGACTCACTTGTGCTCATTCATCAACAACTGCACAGACCCACTTGTGCTTATTCATCAACAACTGCACAGACCCACTTGTGCTTATTCATCAACAACTGCACAGACCCACTTGTGCTCATTCATCAACAACTGCACAGACCCACTTGTGCTCACTCATCAACAACCGCAAAGACCCACTTGTGCTCACTCGTCAGCAACCGCGCAGACCCAAGCACCAAACATTACCGAACACTTAAACACTTGTCTTTGACCACAATGCACCACTGACAATTCAACGTTCGTTCATCAGCTCCGCATCACGCAGACTAATCAACATGAAGAACGCCACCAAACAGTGCAAATTCGCTTGCGCTCAAACTTGATGCAGACCCAATTGCATGCAAACAACACGCAGATCCACATGCGTTACAAACACTCAATTCTGCAGACGCACTTGCGATCAATCATTCAATACAGATGCAGAAACAGAAATAAGTAGCGTGCACACTACTTTTTATAATCTTCAACAGCAAAACAGACATACCCACAAAGAATGCTTCTCATCTACAACCGTACATATTGAATAATATTTTCAATATTTTTCAATCTGGGGGGGAGTCCTTGTAGCAGTTACCTCCTCCTTTCAAAACATAACTACACCGGTTGGCCGTTAGGTGTCGCTTTTTCACCAACAGGTGGCGCTGGAAAGCGACACCAGAGTTATCTGCCCTTCGGACTATACAAGCCGGTGCAAAACGGAAATTCTCTCTCTTGTTCACCAACCAGCCTCGACAGAACAACGCTGGCACCAGTGCTCCGTTTCACTCGCTTTTTCCTACTCAATTGGCCTCGACAGAACGACGCTGACACTAGCGTTCCGTTTCACTTTTCTCTTCTGGTCGATTGGCCTCGGCAGAACGACGCTAATACACTAGCGCTTCGTCCCACGCTTTTCTCTTCAAATGGCATCGGCATAACAACTACCAACACACGTGGTCAAACAACGGTAAGAGTCCTCAACTCGTTTTCTTTGTGTACGGCTTTCAAAGACTTTCCACACGCCGGATTCATTTCTTCTTATTCTATTCAAGAACTGTTTTTCCATCGACACACATGCATACATCACACACTTCATCATTCCACGTACACACACGTTCAATAAACGTTATTTGAACTACCTCATTTTGTTTATTAATTATTACTCTGTCTTTGCATGCAACATCGCTTGATTTACTGAACACGTTTATAATCGGGGGAACACGACCCTCGATCCTAACAATATTGAATCAAGTTCTCTTTCAGTATAAATCGAATCGTGTTCCCTTTTTAATGAAATTTAAAAAGTTTTCTAAAGCTTTTATTAAAAGGCTCTCATTCATTACTGACAGTCTGACTGTTCGACAGATCTCGCTTGCTACTAGCATAACGTCACTTTTCAATGGACAGGCCATAGTTAACTTTACGGCGGCCAGCCACGGTCTGACACCCCCACGCTTACCACGGACACAGATGGAAGAGACAGACAACCAGATGACGGCAGATCCTGATTTGACACCTCCCGTGTTTTAATCAGCGCCCTGTTAGTGGGTTGCAGCCCTAATCTCGCTGGGTGCCAGAACTTTTTGCCATGTGTGACCCTGCCAAGAACCGGAGTCACAGACGGAATAGCTTTGGCAATACCACGTTGGCATCGTCTTTACCACAAAGAGAAAGAGTTAGACAGCTGCTGCTATTGTTGTCGTAGTTTTTGCAGTCCGCCATGTCGTTTGATAGCTGAAGTAACCGTCTACGCTACGTTCGAGGTTATTTCTGGAACAACGATTAGCTCTATTGGAATTTAATGTTGTTTTAAATAATTCTTTACAGATTTCAATATTGAATATTTATATCATAATTTTCATTTTATTCACGCATGCTGTGAATTTTCTCCAGAAACACGTGCAGGATTTTTTTTCCGAAACTGACATCAAATCATCGCATTATATAACTCTGATCTGCCATTTTTATTTCTTTTATAGCTCTATTGCAATTAGAAAAAAAAATCTGTAAGGGTTTGAATATTGAATTACTTCGGAAATTGATTCTCATAAAAAATCGATCTGAATTATACAAACGAATTGTTTTTTAATCTTGCTATACAAACACACACACACACACACACACACACACACATATATATATATATATATATATATATATATATATATATATATATATATATATATATATATATACAGTACCGTGTAAAATTAAGGAACAAAAATAAAATCCTCCTAATCTCAAATAAATTATATTTTAATATTTGTGAAAATTTCACTACATATGTAAATTATGTAGTTGGACTTTTACCAAGATTTTCAGATGAATTAAAATAATATTATTAAATTGATCCACCATTTTACATATTTCAAGTGCCCAAAATTAAGTAACATTAAGGAAAAATAATTGCTTAAAGTTTAAAACAGTAGGGATTCTTTTTGTATAAAAGGATGAAAATAAATATTCTAAACTTTAATTATCATCATTGCTGCAAGTCACGCAATATCAACCATGTCAAAAGAAATCAAACTGATTTAAGCGACAAAGCAAACATCGTCAAATTAAGAAAGGAAAAGTTGACAATAGAAGAAATCGGAAAACGTGTGAAACGTTCAAAAAGTGTTGTAAGCCGAGTTCTCAAATTCTATAAAGTAACTGGAAGGTTAAGTAACACAAAGAAACCTGGTAGACCAAGAAATACAACGACAAAAGAGGACAGAGTTATACAACGCCTAGTGTTAAAAGACCGTTTCCTTACAGCTGGCAAAATTTCTAAACAAATGGAAGGTGTCACGAATGTTTCACGACAAACTGTGTCCAGAAGGTTGCACGAAATAGTTTTTTTTTCAAGATCTCGAAAAAAGTCGCTAATAAGTAAAAAACAAAACAAAGCAGCTAGATTGGCGTTCGCAAAAAAGCATGTTATATGGTCAAAAGAAAATTGGAAAAAAGTTTATTTCAGTGAAGAATCGAAATTTAATGTATTTGGCAGTGATGGAAAACAATTTGTAAGAAGAAGAAAAGGCGAAAGTTTGGATCCTAGCTGCATCAATAAAACTGTTAAATTTGTTGGAAGTAGCGTGATGGTTTTCGGCATGATATCATGGCAGAGTAGATCACCACTTGTACGCTTAAATACTAGAGTAAATGCCACTGTATGCAAGAATGTTTTAGAACAGTATGTTTTGCCAGTGTTGCATAATTCTGGTATCGAAAAGCCTGTTTTTTTATGCAGGATAATGCTCCCTGCCATAAGGCAAAGCTGGTCATGAATTATTAAGAAGTAGAAGTAATAGGCTGGCTTGAAGATGGACCCGGATGGGTCTGAAAGTACTTGGGACACCTACAGTTCGATGTCGAAGCGAATGACATCTTTATCGGTACTCTTTCATCACCCCATACAAAGGATAGCCGAAAAGAAGCAATCTCTTAGATGAACTTGCTGTAAAATAATAATTATAAATCAACAAGAGAAAATATGCAGCACAGAGCAAATAATGGAGCTTTTGTTCTTTTTAATTGTGTTACAGCTACAAAGAGAGAGAAAAGAAAAAGATTAACATCCTTACGACGCCTACTACTATCACTATAGAGGCGCCATTTATTGAGCCGACTACCTACAACGTGTCAATAAGACTCCACTTACAAACGGCTTCTAAATGTCACATAACGTTACACAAATGCAGTTATAATTGTTAGATCTTCAGCGAGGTATTTTCTGATGCTTCCTTTCGATTGAGGTGACCACAACTGTTTATAAGTATACTAGTGTACACACTCCGTCAAAAATGTCGAAAAAAATTAGGCTTCGTGGGTGTTCGTACTAATATTCATATAAAATCATAGAATTACGTTTGTAATTTATTTTTACATGTATAAATTATTATTGTTACTTACGAGAAGTTACCATACCGGGCGTCATCAGTGATTGCTCACTGACAGTAACTGGTGGTTCTCCCTGGAGTCTGAGTGACAACTCTCAGATTTTCAGTATTCTCCGCCTCTTTCGATAATCATTGCAAATGATTTTGCTCTATCGCAACAACCACTTACCATTGATTTCTCGCTTGCAACGGCCATTGGTAATCTAATATTTGGGTGGCAATAAGCCTCTCTAAGGCCCCAGTGCAATCCATACCCTTCAAGTCAAGGTCTCGTTAGTGCTCTCCATCATCTCCTTGACCATTCACAATAATTTGTGTGGTATCAGGCTAGGCTAGTGCCATCATATTGTGTGTGTGTGTTTTTAAATTCCTATTGTGCCTTCTTTGTGACTGGTCAGCGTTTGTGGTTTATTTGAATTTGTTTCCGCATTCGAGGATTTTCCTCGGAATCTCAGCTGTTTTTATCATTGCCGTCGGCTGTATAGCCCAAGTCTTCACTTTTATTCCAAATTCTCCTAGTTCCTTTCCCAGATTTTTCAGGACTGCCTCCGATGCTCTTACAATAATTGATATTATATTGACTTTCTTCATGTTCTATATTCCTTTCAAGTTCCGTGTATTTGCTTTGTTTTTAGTCTCCTTGACTCCTACCTTGTTAAATGCTGGGACGGCGAAGTATACGATTTGGCACTGTTTTCTTCTTGTTAACTATTATGACATCTGGTCTCCTTGCTTGGATGAGTTCATCTGTTTGCATCTCCATATCCCAAGGATTTTGTGATTTTAGTTTTCCAGTACTGCCTCCGGTTGATGTCTGCACTATTTGTCTGCGTGTTCAAAGTACAGTTGTTTGCATAGATCCCAGTGTACTGCCTTCCTCACACAGTCGTGTCTGTTCATGTATTTGGGGTGAGGGCTAGTTTGCTGCATTAACGTATCATGTGTTTTACCGCTTCATCCCTTTTTTCACAGAGTCTACATTTGCTGTTTTCCTAGGTTTTGTCTATTTCAGCTTTGAAATAATTTTGATCGCATTGTTCTGTGCGGCTGTTAGTAGTGATTTCGTTTCTCTGTTTATGTTTCCTTTTCGTAGCCATGTCCAGGTATTTTTGTAAGTCTTTTCTCTTGTCATTCTTATGAATCGTCTATGCAGTTGTTTCTCTTCCCACTTTTCGTTTCTCGCTGTGTTTCTTGTTTTTCTGTTCTCTGTATTGTGCATTTTGACGGAGTCTCTTTGCGTGTTCTGGGTTACGTATTTTTCTAATTCATATTTGTGTCAGTCACAAATCTATACTTACCAGTCCTCTTCCTCCGTCTTTCCTTTTCACGTAGAGTCTGTCGGTATCATTTTTCGGTTGCAGTGCCTGGTAATTAGTTTAATTTTTACCCCGCCTAATAAACCGGTATCGGCCGGGCCTTCGGGTCTGGATTTACGCCGGTCTATTGGTTGTCTGGTTCTGTGCAGTTCTAGGAGGTGCACCCTCCCAGGCTTTGCCTTCTTACGCTTTGAGAGGGGGTTAGTTTATTGCTAATCGCCTGAGGCGCCCTTACCGGGGAATGCCGACGGGGCTGCCCAGGTAATTTTTAAACAGCTAGAGTGCTCAAATTCTCGAGCCCGGGTTTTTCCCACTTTCCAGCCCTTGTGTCATACCTTACCTTGTGGGAGGAAGATAAATCGAAACAACAATATATAACTCACTAAAAAGTTAATTTAGTGACCATTATCTCCCCCCCCCCCCCCAAAAAAAAATTTATCTTAGATAATTAATTAGTAATTATATTGATCAATAATAATTCCAAAACAATTGCAGATCAAGGTTGTGAATGTTCAAATTATGGTCAGGTGTAGGGAATTAACCTGTAAGGCCTGTTGTTATGAACAGATACTAGTAATGTTCACACATTAGTTAAGAAGTCAAGGTGTGCAAGTTCTGTTACAAACTTGAGACAAAGAAAGAAGAACAATGAAAGTATGATTGGTACATAAAGCTCGATTGTCAAGTGGCTTCTATAAGAGAAACAAGCTTTGGGTGGATCGTTCGATTATAGATGGATTGTTCTAATTCCTGCTCAAGGTGTGTGCCTTCTTTGCGTCTGTTTTTATTCTTAAATTCCAACGAGGCATTTCTCCCAGTTAGATCTCTAACCTTTCCGTTTTCTGTGTCTATTTTCTCACACCAAGTGGAAAGCTTAATAATTTTCAGTTCTGCACTATTCAGCTGCTCCCTGTTTTCAGCGGCATCTCTTTGAAGTTCTGTTAAATGCAGTTTCAAATTCTTGTATTCAGATTCTATGCACTTGTAATCTGTGAACAGTTCGCGATGCTGTTTCTCCTGTCGGCCATAACCGGACTTCAGATTGTCAAATTGCTTCCTCTTTAGCTGTTCCCGTTCTATCTCTAGTATCTCTTTCAGCTTGTTCACATCATTTTTATCCTGCAACAAAACGGACAGGTGGTTTTGTAAGTCCTTCATTTCACTGCATGTCGACTTGTGGATTAATTCCTGAGATCTGTGTTCTACTAGAATGGATCCATGCTCTGTCGTCAGATCGTTATGCAGTTTATTTTGACTCTCGTGTTCAGAAAATAGGCTATCAAAACGGTCATCTATGTCGTCAAATTTCTGTTCACTCTGAATTTCTGTTTTCAACTGAGATTGTAGGTTAAAGTTTTGAGTTAGTAACGAAGTATACTGAGTCTGTAAAGTAGTATTTTCCACCTGGAATTTGGCCTGTTGAAGTGAAGGGAATGATTTTGTTTATGCAATGTGTTCAGTTGAAAATGGCGTTTCTGATTCGCATCCCAAGTTGGTTAATCACAATTTGCAGACGACCTTACAAGTTTTTGTTCTCAGCAACAAAAGTTGCATTTTCTCTTGCAACTTTAACCACTTTCGCTTTTGTATTCAAAATTATCTGGGTTGTGTTAGATATGTTTATATTTATAGAACTGCTTAAAGATTCACATTCTTTCTTCACACAGCGAAAATCCCCCTGAAGTTTATAGTTTGTATTCTTGGACTCTTCCAGTCTGGCCTCTGCAAAGCCAGCCTCAAGTTCTTTAAGGCAGGCTAATGGAGTCACGAGCGGAAGTTCGCTGACAGCTCTCCGCTCTTAGCATCCAGACAACTCTCCGCCGCCTGAAATTAATTCGAAAAGAAATCGACCACTCTAAATTAAAAGTCAGTGTTATATTTTTTTCTTTAGGTAATCAGAAATGGTAATAATAATTTATATATGAAAAATTAAATTACTGACATAATTCTATGATTTCATATGAATATTAGTGCGAATACTGGCAATAAAACAATTCTTTTTCCATTATTTTTTTACGGGGGAGGAGTGTACACTAATTATACATAATGAGTCGTGGTGTTTCTGAAGTTGATCTTTGACATTTCAAAGTTTATAAACAAAAATGATACCTTAAAAAATATTAGGTCAACACAAGTTACCCATGATAACACACGTTACTTCTATATATATAAAAAAAACGTGCTAGAAACACGATCCTCCAAAATTTTATAAACAAAGATGACAACTTCAAAATCTACAATTTCAAATGATTAATACGGCAATTATATTTGTCTACACTTCTCAGTCGTGTTGGACCGCATTTCTTTTAATACCTTATTTATATAGCAATAATACGCTGAGCATTTTGTGTCCGTGCGTACATTATCACCTTTCACACATAAAAAAATGAGATCATCCAATGATAATTGGTGATTAATCTGATGTCGCTAAAGCAAAAAATTCTGACTTTACACATTTTAAAAATGAATTGTTCCAAAATCAAATTATGACGTCCTGTCGACTAAAGTGGTAGAATTTTAAATAAATACATGTCAAAAAATGACATTCGTTTTATTGATTTGAAGAATATTTCGCTGAAATGTATTTTTACAGTAAATAGACAGAGAATATGTATTGCTTTAAAAAAAGTTACATCGCTGTTATGTTAAATAAATAAATAAATGAAGAAGATATATATCAGTTTTATTTATTTAAAGAATATATTTAACTGACAATGACAATAATTTTGTTGAAGGAAAAAGAGTCATTTTTCTCTTAATAGAATTCACTGTGACAGACACTTATTATTTGAAAAATATTATTATTATTATTATTATTATTATTATTATTATTATTATTATTATTATTATTATTATTATTAGTATTATTATCAGTAAATTATACAAATGATGTAGAAAGCACTGTGTGATTTCCACGGGGTACAGCTAGTTTTAATAAGTAGCTTAATGGAATACTTATTAACCAGTAAAGCCAATCGTGACGGCATAATGTATATATATATATATATATATATATATATATATATATATATATATATATATATATATTAGACAACTCATGTCTAGATATCCTTTGGTAGATCCTTTCAATAGTCCGAATCAAGAAAAAAAAACATATACATAGGTTTGACTACCACGACTTTGTCAAGAAGATTGACGATGCATTTGTCTGATACTAGCGCCATAGCCCAACACTTAACTAACGACTACTCCTGCCTCCGATTGGAATTCAGAAAACTCTTAGTAGAAAATACTCAAATCTTAGAATATAGTACTAACAAATAAAACTCCATATATTAGAAGCCCTATATATATAAAAAAAACCCTAATTAATAGAATTAACTTTAATATCAGTAATAATATTCTAAAATGTCTATAGCTCTAAATATAGTTTCGTACTTAGTACATAGTTCTCGCCAAAACCTTCTATAAAACTAACACATGGTATGTACCTGATTAACCTCATTCCCCTGAAGATGAGCCCGGATGGGTCTGAAAGTACTTGGTAGACAAATCCAAACTATGTCAAATTCATCAGCCAATTTCCCTCCGAAACTAAGATCCTGATTCGGACTATTGAAAGGATCTACCAAAGGATATCTAGACATGAGTTGTCTCTTATATTCAACAATACTTGCCTGCAAGTGAAGATGCTGCCTATATATATATATATATATATATATATATATATATATATATATATATATATATATATTACTTTTGTTTGCTTCAAGCAATGCATATTGCCACTGAAGCGTAAGGGGCTGCTGTTATACGTGGCCAGATTTATAAGGGGGGCAACCTGTGTGGGTATTTTTACAGCAAGATGTTTGTTCACATTACATTTAAATTTCTGCATGTGGGCACGGTCGGGGAAACAGAGAGCAAAAGTTAATCGGACCGAGGAAAGAAACTATCAGAATAGGAAAGTGAAGGGGTGGGATTTTGCTGCTAGTCGTGTGGTTCAGGTGTATTTTTATTTAGGGGGTACAAGAGCAGTTAGTTCATTGAGGCACACTCTGTAGAAGTACTTGTTAATCAAGCACAGGGATGCAACATTGCGGCAATGTGACAGAGGCTGGAGTTTGGTAGACAGTGTGGATCTATTAGGTTGTAAATTAGCTTTTGCACCCTTTCCGAGAGGGAGAGGTTAGTTGTTGGTACGCCAGCCCAGATGTGGAATTTATTTGTTACATTTTCACTTACCGGTGATGTATAAAGCCTTTATACACCTGTGTTTTCGTTGTAACCCAAGATGTTGACAAATGCACGGGGGCTGATCGTCTCGCCAGCGCCGCCGCGATCGTCGTCATCGTTGTAAGACAGGCTGCCCATTTGTCCGTTGATACAAACTAGTGATGAGACGATTCCAATATTTTTCCCGATTCCGATACAATTACCGATTCCGTTCTAAATTCCCGATTCCGATACAATTACCGATTCTGATTCTTTTAAAATTTCTAAATATTTAGTTATAGAGTTGTTATTTTTTATTTTTCGGATAACCGCAAAATCCCGTGTAATGTATTTTCGCTAAAGTAAAAATACACGGGGGGGGGGGGGGGCTAACATTACACAACTAGATCTTTATAACTATTTTTCTCAAATGTCTTCCTCGTAATTGATTGAAAATTATGATTTTATAAACTGATTGTGAAATTTACATCTACATTTTTCACGTGCCTTTTTTTCTATTTATCCACTCGTGCTTTTATCTGTGCCATTTTTACTTGTGCCATTTCTTCAGGTTCTATTTTTACCTAACGTCGTTATTAATATAGATAGATTTTAGTTTTACCGGTAGTTTAAAAACAACAAATGGTTATCATTTTATCATTAGTAACATTAATGGTAAATTAAGGTTTAAAAAATATATAAAAGAATCGTTTTTGGAATTGGAAATTAGGCAAAAACAATTCCGATTCTGATACCGCAAAAAGTTCCGATTTTTCTTATTCCCGATTCCAATTTCGATTAATCATCTCAACACTAATACAAACCAAGCCGACAATGTCTATAGCTCTAAATATAGTTTCGTACTTAGTACATAATTCCCGCCAAAACCTTCTATAAAACTATAGAAAAAACCTTCTATAAAACTAACACATGTTTGGTTTGTACCTGATTAACCTCATTCCCCTGAAGATGGATCCGGATGGTTCTGAAAGTACCAAAGGATATCTAGACATGAGTCGTCTCTTATATTCAACAATACTTGACTGCAAGAGAAGATGCTGCCTATATATATATATATATATATATATATATATATATATATATATATATATATATATATATATATATATATATTATATATATATATATATATATATATATATTATATATATATATATATATATATATATATATATATATATATATATATATAATATATATATATATATATATATATATATATATATATATATATATATATATATATATATATATATTACTTTTGTTTGCTTCAAGCCGACATTTTGTTGGGTTTATTAACCGGATTTATTTAAAGAAAGAATGGGAACATAAAACTTTGTACGCGTATGAGAGCGATAGAGAGAGAAAGAGAGAGAGAAAGAGAGAGAGAGAGAGAGAGAGAGAGGAGACCGATAAACAGATAGATAGAGAGATAAATTGCCTGTCTCATTAAACATTGCAACTACATTGTACGCGATCGCCCCCCCCCCCCCCGGGAGCGGCAGCGTTTCGTGTCCACTTGCTTCAGTTGTTAGCCAGAAAGAGACCGAGATCCCTCTCCGTCGGAAGTCACATAGTTTACTTGACTTCCGCTTTTAGCCCCCCTCCTTAGCTCCCCCCTTTAAAGTGCCATTCAAATCCCCTTCGCTATCTAACATATTGATCAAACTAATATTGCCAGGTAACCTTTGATACCAATTATAATGTCATAATAGATACATATTCAAGTCAACAAGCTATTTACATCACCAAATTCTACTGAAGTTATCATTGTTATGATTTTGTTCTTACGCCTCACGTTCGCCCCCCCCCCCATTTTTTGTTTGTTTTGATAACTTCCCTATTTATTCTCCAATTAGGTGACAGGTAGCTTTATTTGTCAGAGATGTATCCCCTGTTTGTTTTATTTCGAAAGCGATGTAGCGAATAAAGTGTTCGGGGTCTGCATCAACATTTAGACTTTTATGACGACATGAATGATAAATGGTGAACTTACATGCTTGCTTACTTGTTTGTACCCATGCATAGTAGATGACACCAGCGGAAGAGATGGCGCCACAAAGAACATGAGGACAAATGAGAGAAGAAAGAAAACAGAGAGGGGGAAGAAAGAGGAGGAAGATAGTGGGAGAGATAGAGAAGAAAGACAGAGAGAGGAGGAAGAGATAGGGGAGAGATGGGAAAGAAAGAGGGGGAAGAGAGAAAGAAGGGAAGAGCAAATAAAAAACGAATGATTATATATATATATATATATATATATATATATATATAACTAGCAGGGCTACCCGGCGTTGTCCGGTGCAAAAGTGTAACATATTTGTATTAAAATCTCTCTCTCTCTCTCTCTCTCTCTCTCTCTCTCTCTCTCTCTCTCTCTCTCTCTCTCTCTCTCTCTCTCTCTCTCTCCATAAAATAAGTTTTATCGCCAAATGCGTTTTATATTTGTCAGATGCGCAAAGGTATCTCCACAAGACGCCCTGTCTATCGGGCAGTCACGCATAAGTTTCAAATAGCATTTTCGTTTGTCTATGATGCTTACGTTTGAAATAGGATTTTCTCGATCGTTCCGTCGGTTTGTCACGCTTTAGTCTAAAAGTGTTTTATATTTGTTAGATGCGAATAAGAAACTCTATAAGACACCCTGTCGTAAATCGGTCTATCGGTCGGTCACGCTTAAGTTTGAAATAGCATTTTGTCAATAGCTTCGTTAGTCTGTCACGCTTAATTCTAAAAAGCAGTTTTATCGCTAAACGAGTTATTTTCATTTGTTTAAGTTTCAAATAGCATTTTATTGGTCTATCATTTTCACCTGTCTGCCACGTTTAAGTTTAAGCGCCATTTTGGCTATCGGTCTGTCACACCTAAGTCTAAAATAACAGTTTTATCGTTAAACGCGTTTTCCATTTGTTAGATTCGCACAGGCATCTCCTTAAGACGTCCTGTCGTCAATCGGTCTATCGGTCAATCACGCATAAGTTTCAAATAACAATTTCGTTGGTCTGTCACGTTTAAGCTTGAAATAACATTTTCATCGTTAAACGCACAGTTTGAATGGACGTATTGTAAGAATACCCACCCTTGTTTTTAGTAGCTATTATTTTAGTAAGTGAGAATTAAATAGTGCAGATCTCCCTGTCTTTCATTTTTATACAACGTTTTTCTTTTTTTAAATAGTTTCGAATCGTGGATTCTGATATAATGGACCACATAGCAATGCGTAACGAATTCAATGAACCGCTCTGCGTCTCGTTGGCATTTTAGGTTGACAGAATCCAACGTTTATACAAACTTTTGTGCGGAGAATTACAACTAAAATTTTAAAAAACAAAAAACTAAAAATGTACGAATCTAAGATATTTATCCCAAGGCTGAAAAATGGAAATTTAAAAGACATTTTCTTGAATTAGTCACGGGTTGATTAATAATACGATGAACACGAATTTATCGAAACATTAATTCCTTAAAATCCGACATAAAAAAAAGGCGGGATACGTGAATAACGTATAAAGATATTATATTCGTTTACACAAGAACGAGCATTCTTAATAATGCGTAATATGCGCGTTTAGCGATAAAAAAAATGACGTCCAATGTAGTAATAAAATGGTGTGAAAGGTTTGAATAAATACATTTTGGTTTCCGAAATCGGTTATTACGTTCCGAAAAACAATATAGGAAAAGAGCACAGAATAGTTAACACTCAAGAATCCGTACCCCCCACCGCAATAAAACACATATTTATATAAAACGCATTAGAATGAAATTCTCTACCGAACCTGTCCAGTTTTAACGTGTGGAAACCATTTGTAAGATTTTTTAAACGGCTCCAGTCGAGCATTCTCCATAGTTAGGGATCATTTATACCAAATTTCTTGTTTTATCTATCTAATAGTATTAAACTAGTTACTAGAGAGACACAAGGAGACAGACAAACATTCAAACTTGCGTTTCTTATATTACAAGAAAAAAACGTGATTCGTTTTGTCACGCTTTGAACTCGGGTGTGATTGTTTAAATTGGGAAAAGGCGAGTTTGTAAAGCCAGTTAGATTTTTAAAAATAAGACAAAATCTAAAACTAGTCAATTTCTGCTCGCTTTATCTCTCTTTCATTCATTTTATCTCCCCTATTTCCCTCTTTTCCGCTTCGTTTACGGGTTAAATAGTATTACTACTCTTTTCTCACTGTCTGCCTTCGACAATATAGAAAGAGAGGAGGCTAACTAAAGGAAGCGACGACGGAGGGAAAGTAATTTCCTTTGATTACAAATAAACAGCGAGAAAAGGGTTGTGACAGAAACGATAATGGTATACAGCGTATAAAATAACAGCAGAAAGGGGGGGGTCAAACACCATACAGTGTGTGTGAGAGAGAGAGAGAGAGAGAGAGAGAGAGAGAGAGAGAGAGAGAGAGAGAGTGAACATGATAGACAGAAATTTAATAAGAGTTTAATCACTTGGTGAGTTAATTGAAATTTACGGCTAATTAGAATAATTGAAATGGAATGTGTTTTTTTTTTCAAACATAACTCAATCTGAGAATTGAGGAATATTAAAGCCTTCGGGAAACAACGTTTATCAACTCAGCTTTAGTATAATAATAGAGGATTATACGTTCTATATTAAAGGTCCTCACATCATACACGGGAGAGTTGGTGGTGGGGTTTATTTTAAAAGCCACATGCAATACATATTGGTTTTATTCCCCGTTTCTGCGTATTTTCCTTTGGTTTTAACCAAGGATATTTTCTGGTCGGAATTCTTCAAAAACACCCTGGAATTCCTTTTCTTGCCAAATCTTAATAAACTATTATGACTATTGTCTGACGTCATAAAACATTACGACTCAATTGCGTTTGACTATTTCTTTAACAAAACGATCCACCCTTTTTATTGTATAGTTTTAAGTGTTCCGTTCTTCGTCAGTGATTAATTTAAACGCCCTTTGTCGAATCGTTTTGCATCTAATGTCGGTTTAACTGCTTATAATTTAAACTATATTAGATGCGTGATTAACTGCTGAATTCAACTTGAGAAATTCAAAGAATTGTTTGTCTTTACACTTGGAATAACTTTTACCTTATTTATTAGTCATATTCTGCTCACCCTGTCTCTCTTTCGTTCTCTCTGTCCCCCTCTTTCTCTCTTTCTCTCTTTAGTCAGTTTAGTCTGCCTGTTTTACGGCATATCAAGTAGAAGTATAAGTAGAAGATTGATTTATTTATGTTATATTATTTTGTATTTATTTAAAAATAAACGTTTCTGCGCGAAATTCATTAAATGTAATTCACAAATCTTGGTCTTAGAACGAGGAAGTTAATTTAACATCTTCATTTCAAATTTATTTAATGGTAGCGGAACTATTGGAAATTGTACAGTTGTATTCTTCATCTGTTGTATAGTGTTGCCGGGCTTAAGAATATCTCCATTCTATGGACGCCCGGCGCGAACGAAGACCCCACAATATTATTGTACCACCTTTATTTGCACTGAAATATACTTATCTAAGTACTCTGGTTAATGCAGTTTTTATGGAAACCGCTCCAGACAAGGCATGGAGCCACTTGATGCAATCAGCTAAAAAATACTACTTTAAGATAAAAAAAAAACTAGCCAATGATAAGTGTTAGATGGATAGATTCCGATCTAGAAAACAGCAATTCTTCCCCCTTTGTCAGAAACATCGCTCATGGAATGTGAGGACTAAAGGACAAAAAGGGAAGCGAGAGTAACGAGGCTGCCGAAAGTAAACCCAAGGTCAACTTTCTACTTTCCTAAAAATATCTCTGGTTATAAGGGTCTATCTCCAAAATCCTTCTCGGTGTTTTTGGCATATTTCCGTCTATGGACGCCCAGTGTGAACGCAGACTCCACGATATTACTGAACAGGACAGAAAGTACACTGTCGCCCTAGCCCGATGGCCAAGAAAGTTTATTTTCGTTCTAGTTTCACCCCCCCCCCCCCCCCAAATAAAAACAGTGTTATATAGTTGTATAATTTACGAGTGTTTTTCGAAGTGGACAGCGGGAGCAAAAATGATTGCAACGCAATAGGCGATCATCTCAAAGCTAATCAAGTTGGAAAAATGTTCGTAGACAATACAACTACATTAGAATACGAAAATAACAAACTTAGACTACAGATATTAGAAGCTCTACACATAAAAACTAAAAAGCTATTAATAATATTGATTTCAATAACAGTGAAAATATCCTTAAATGCTTTTAATACAATATATATATATATATATATATATATATATATATATAATATTTTAAAATAAATATTAATTATTATTACCTATAGACATCGATGTTTCATGCTTACGCAATCTTCAGGGTAGGGATGTTAATACATATTGGTCGGAGCGCTCGAACCCAGTTTCCTCGGCCGCCACCAATTAGCACGGAAATTAAGAGACATTAAACTCTATAAACGGGCGCTATAGTAAACAACAAAGGGGTTGGAATATCGCGCGCATATATATATATATATATATATATATATATATATATATATATATATATATTTAATAATATATGTTTTTTAATATCCACATATATGTTTTTTCTTTCCAGAATCATCAGTATTGAGTTAACTGTTCTGCTGGGTGCACGATATATATATATATATATATATATATATATATATATATATATATATATATATATATATATAGTCGGTGCCAGCTAACGTTGATTTAACCTTTGATTTGGGAGTCGTCAACAAGCTGTCAACTTTAGTTGAGCGCGATTATGCTTCCTTCGTCATGTTTTAATGCAACAGTAACACATTTTGGGTTTTACGTATCTCCCTAAGAGTACAAAGAATGTCAGGCGCAAGGCTTTTAAATGTGGGGAAATGCAGCTCCCTTAAAAGGGTCACCATCGTTGTGCCATAAATTACTAAAGGTAAGTGTATGTATATGTCTCAAGCACAGTCAAAATTCATGTATTGCCAGGGTTAAAAATTTGTATACAGTGCATAAGCTATGTAAAGCAAATACAACTGACTTTGGTGATGTCTGCGAACTTTTTTGCTCTAGAATGTTCCGACTAGTAGGAAAATGCCATGCTGAAATGCCTAGCGGCCTCAACTACTCAGAGGCGAGATCTGATGACACATCGTCAGCGGCGATGAAAGCCGCAGGTCAAGCCAAGAAAGGGATAAAGCCTCGATTTCGAATCTCGCACTATGCATGTACGAGTCTTTTTCTACTTCAAAATTGAAGAGTCATTATCTCTTGTCGTCAGTTTAATTAAGACGAGATTACTTGAATATCAGTAAAGGAGAATAACTTTGAATATACTTTATGAACAGTTTCTCATAGGGTGCTGATCACTCTTTTCACACGTATAAAAAAACGCGATTTGACTCAAGTAATTAATTTGCATCACTTTCATTAATACCCTTGAGAAAAGTTATGAAATTATATATTTCCCCTCAAGCTATTGACTAAATATCAGGGTAGACTAGACTCCCAAGCCTTGGTTGTGCAACTAGTCTAGGAGAAAGAAAACTTCGAACTCACACAAGTCTTTCTCTGCTTATCTTAGTGTTGTTTCAAGTCGTCCTGGATTTCTTATTGCCACTGGGGTCAAACAATGTCGATTCAGGAAATGAGCGGTTGGAAATTGTGCAAACTGGCTTCACTATAGATTTTCCATACATGCCCCCTTTCTAGTGATATCTATTGTTTCTTGAGAGTGAAAAGAGGACTTAGAATTAAGTTGGTGCTCATTTATAAAGCATATAACGCTGTGTTGGCGCTGGGTGAGACTGAACTCGTATTAAAGTGATCAGAACGTGCCGCTCTAACCACTCGGTTACCTTAATACAACACTTAACCGGTTTTTTTTTTTGTGTACTATATTTCTGTTTCAAACAGAAACTAAAATGCGCCGCTCGTAGCTTTTGGAATAGGTCTGCGGTCACGACGGTCCTCCGCGCGTTGCAAAGGACTTTAATGTAGAACGCCGTGAACCACTTCATGAAAAAGGTCAGTAATTCATTTCCTTTTTAATTCAACTTTTATTAAGTGCTTTAATTTAAAAAGAGGGGTGGGTGAATAAAAATCTACTTCCGGCAGCGCCGTTTTATGAGAAATATTTTAAGAGCAAAGATAAGTGCTGTTATTTTATCCACTTTTTTTGTAAGTTCTCATAATTGGTTTGTACTTATTTGCCCATGTACCAGGGTACCACCCACGCAATTAAACCTGGATACATTACTTTGAAGTAACGCACGCACGCACGCACACACACACGCACACACACACACACACACACACACACACACATATATATATATATATATATATATATATATATATATATATATATATATATATATATATATATATATATATAAGTAAATTACGTGTACAACAGAATGGTAGGATTAATTTTAGAGGAAGCATTATTAAAATCAATGAAACAGACGAGTGGGGGAAATAAAAAAAAAAAGGAAAATTGTTAAAATTACCTTAAGACCTTGTCGTCTGACCCTCTGAGAGGAAACGTCAGAATGGTAAATTAAAAACTAAAAGTCGAATGAGAAATGAAGGGGGGAGAAAAAAAAAAATAAAACTTATTTCAGTTGGAGGAAACGAATGAGAAGGGGAAAAAAAAAAATTAAATCTCTCAACGTTATGGTGGCTTTGAATCATTAAAGATCTCCAACTGATGTTTCAAAATCTTTTGTTTACACAGGCTAGGTCGATAGTTGTTAATGACTAACGCCTCAAGAATATTGAGATGGTAGTTCGACCTGGCACTGTGTAAAACAGAAAACCACCCATCGGAATACCTGTCAGAACAACTATTTGTACTAACGAGGTGATTCCTCTAAAATATATATATATATATATATATATATATATATATATATATATATATATATATATATATATATACAGAGAGAGAGAGAGAGAGAGAGAGAGAGAGAAAGTGAATTCCCCGAACAGAAGAGTTTTTGCACCACTTTTATGTCCTTTTATGAGGATTAAAATCAACATATAATAAAACTAAACCATATGTCTAAAACCCTTATTCCAATTCTGATCAAAATCTATTACATGATTTTGATTTAGAAAATGTCTAAAATTTAAGACTTAAGCTTAAGTGTTCTTAAGGAAAAATTAAATTCAAGGAATCTTACTTAATTGGTGTCTAATGACTATGGATCAAATTTAATGCAAATCTTAAATATTTGAATTTTAAAATGAGGAGTTGTGCCCCCTACAACCCTTTAAAATACTCCAAAGAAACTGAAATTCGATTCATTAAATTAATTTCTAATACCTATTTTTAAAATTTCACAAAAATCGGAGATATCTGGATTTTCACGAAGGACCTCCACCTCCCTGTTTCCGTAAAAGTAAATTGAACTAAATGTAGACCACATTACGCATCCTTACGCCTAACAGCAATGTTCCAAAATTCATAATGATCGGCTAATTAGTTCAAGAGTGAATCCCGTACATAAAAATATATAAACATACCTAACTTTATATAAATTGAGATATAGATGTTTATATACAGGCGAAACAGTTGTCTGCGGATGACTACATATCTATTATTATACTAATCAACCTTTGTTTCCGGGAGTTTTTTTTTCCTGTATCTTTTAATAACACCAAATACATGCTTAAATATTCCTTGGTAATGGGATTGAGTTATGTTAGAAACACATTTTAATTGTTCTAATTAGCCCTAAATTGCAATTTACTCATCAAGTCTTGCATCAAGTAACCCATCTCTTACGAACTGTCTGTCTATTACTCTCTCTCCCTCTCTCCCTATGTTGTATGACCCCCCACCACTCTTATTTCATACGGTATCTATCACTTCTTCTCCCCTCCTTCTCTCTCCTTCCTGCTCTCTCTCTCTCTCTCTCTCTCTCTCTCTCTATCTATCTATCTATCTATCTATCTATCTATCTATCTATCTATCTATCTGTCTCTGTTTATTAAGAGTCAAAGGTAATAAACTAACTATAAAACAGATTATTGGGATATAACCGCAGGCAGTAGCACTATTTAACTCATAGCTGGAGAGGAAGAGAAAGAGAGGGAGAACAATAAGCAGAGTTCAATGGGTGACACAACGGGTCACTTTTTTCTAGTCTGTTTATATATATATATATATATATATATATATATATATATTAGACGAATTAATGAAAATTCCACCTTCATGCGTGGGAAAGAGTCAACTTTGTCGATCACACGAACAATCGAAGTGACTTATTATTATGTCTTATACTATTATTTTTTTATCCTCAGCGGCCAGGTTTGGGCTCGCTGCTGCCAATGTGATTCCAACGTTATAGGAACAAAATGGCTGCCTTGTTCTATTCTCTTCGTTTTTTTGTTCTGTTTTTTTTTTCTCTCTTACTTCTTTTCTAAGATATAATTCTGGCTCGCCGTCTATCTCTGACCGGTCCGCGCAAAAAAGGGTGTTGGCAATATGACTGCACTACATTTATGAGGTGGAATATAATGGGTTTTTTTTCTGTAAGAAAATGTAAAATGCTACTTTTAAAATCACTACAAAAATTGCGAACTTTTAAAACTTTATTTTTCTGTATTTATTGACTATGTTTTTACATTTTTATTGTATCATTTCAATGTTAAATTTACTACTTGTGAAAAAATAATAATATAAATCAGAAAAAAAACAAATTAAATATGTTAATTCTCCGACCCTTGATAACATTCACAATTTCGGTAAAAGTACAGAATAGTTAACACTAAATAACTTTTATTTCACACTTTTTCTTCTATAAAATCTGTCTACTCAACATTTTATAAGATCAAAGTGTAGTATCTGTTCCGATGGATACTGCACCCCATAAACTGGTATTGTCTTGGCCTTCGGGGCTTGATTTACGCCGGTCTATGGGTCTGTCCTGTGCAGTTCTAGGAGGTCCACCCTCCCAGGCTTCGCCTCCCCTCTTTGGGGAGGAGTAATTTTATTGCTTACTGCCTGAGGCGCCCCTACCGGGAAATGCCGACGGGGCTGCCCAGGCAATTTTTAAACCCCACTTTCCCGACCCGACCCGACCTTGGGTCACATCTTACTTGTGGGAGTAAGATAAAAACTGGCCTTGTGCCTAACTCCTGGAGAGGAGTAAATCAATACTCAACATTTTATGGCTGTCACAACATACCTACAGGTCTTGGCCGCCATTAGAATCGAGTTGAGAAGAAAGATTTTGAAAAAGAAAAGGTGCAAAATGAAAAGTGTTATAAAGATTAACACTTTTCTGGTTAGGCAGAGAATTTAATTTTAATGCGTTTTATATGAACTATGTTTTTTATGAGTTCTCGACTGTTAACTATTTTGAACTTTTACTCAATTTTTTATGTGGCCCTTTTGAAAAATTAATTCTAATATCGTGAAGTGACTCTGACTCTTTCTCTCTCTCTCTCTCTCTCTCTCTCTCTCTCACTAAGTAAAGTAAATTTGTATAAATTAACATGGTACGACTCCTTTTGGCTAGGATCAGAATGGAGCATCTGTTCTGATACTACACTTCATTGTTTTTTGTTCTTGGTCAGTGAAGAAGAATTTCTAGACTGGGGAAGTTTTTAATTTTGTTCCAATCTAAAGTGCCCCTTTTGGGGAGCTGCATCTCCCCACATTACAAACTGACCTTGTGTCTAACTCTGCTTTTGTGGGGAGGCAAGTAGATAGGAACATGGTACGACGTCTTTAACTTGTTCTGTTGTTGGCATTGGTTTTCCAGGTTCTTTCTAGAATGAGACGGCATTGGTTTTTGTCCTAATCCAGAGTGTCTACTATTGAGGAGCTAAAAACCGACCTTTTGTCTAACTTTGTCCTCGTTCAGAAGCAAATAAATAGGGACATTATTTGTCATTTTCGTTTGGGGAAGAATGGGTTGTTTGGGGATGAAGTGGGGAGTTCACTTAATTTTAATTTAATTTGTCGCGTTTGAAGTGATCGACGTCACACACATGGATCTTACCGATAGTGTTCATCGCAGATGTCATAGTCCCAACCAATGTAGTTCAACACCGTTCAGAACTTTCTTTTTTTTAAATTTGTTTACGACCACACTGGCAAATATATACATACATTCGCTTTTATTTATATAGATATTTTGTTGGGGTGCCGTAATGATAGGAATTCATGCAGATACCACCTGGCCGGAAGAATGACATGGAGCCGTTGATGCAGATAAACTTGGGAGGACACCTGCGAACGCACCGGAGGAAATACACCTGTTTGCTAAATAAACAATACACAGCTGGAAGCCATGCGCCGGAGAGAGATGTGATTACATTGAATGAGTAGGCGAAATCCCGAAATGAACGCTGCCGTTTAGGATGTGTGGGTGTCCATAAATGTTATATTAACTGATTCGCATTTGGATCGACCCTTTTCAACCGCAGCGTGTCTCGCTGACTCTACACGTTCACTGCAACCGAGAAATAAAATTATACTATTATATTTTTGTAAATAAGTGTTCGTTGTTATTTTTTAATCACAGCAACAATATACAACAATTTTTCTAGTTTTTATTTAGTATTTGATAAAATACTATATATATATTTATATATATATATATATATATATATTTATATATATATTTATATATATATAAATTGAATATTTATATTCACAGACAAGTGCTTGTTTGCTCTTCTAAGACTCATCAGCGTGGTTTGACAACTGATATGCCGACCGCATTGATCGAACCTAAAACCTTGTTTGGAGTGGGGTCAAAATACTTACTTTGCTGACAATCAACGCCATGGCATTGTGCTTTATAGTAGTGGAGATATGATAAAGGCGTTTTGCAAATGAAAAAGATGTATATATATATATATATATATATATATATATATATATATATATATATATATATATATATATATAGCAATATTTCTCTCTCCATATGTCTAATATATACAATTAACATTTTAATTGATAGAATCGTGAAATTCACTAATCGGAAATAAAAATTAATGAAAGCGATAATGAATTGTAATGAGTTAGCACATGTTATTATATCTCCTGAAGGAGTGATTCAATTTTTTCAGGGCAAAAAAAACTGATAGCCAAAGAAAAAAATTAGTAAAAAAACAAACTTTTTTCATGCTGGAAAAAACAAACATTATATAACCCTAACGAGCGTACTTATCAAGATTAGAACCCAAGCTAACCGTAACCGACGCCAAGTCGATTTTAGCTTGTATCCTAATCTGGAAAAGTACCCCCTAACCCTAACACCGTTTTAACACTTGTTCAGTGATATTTTTCTTTAAAAAAAAATAACGTGTTAAAACAAAAATTCAGCCTTGTACATCCAGCCTCGTTTTAGATTTTTGAGACGCAGGTAATCGACTGTTCATTCGGCTTTTTCCGGCCGTCTCCGTGAACATCCGAAAACTACCGACGCCAAGTCGATTTTAGCTTGGGTCCTAATTTACATAAGTAACCTATAATTTTACAACAACGTGATTGAGGTGGTGGTATTTTAGGCTACTTTTGGTTAAAATCTGTTAGTTTTGTTGCCTGCGATTTTTACCTGAAGTATCTCTATCTGGCTACCGCCCCCTCTCTACAAATGCGCATGGTGTACATAGACGTGCCTGTTCGTTCATGCATTTCCTCAGCTAATTCTAATCTTTGATTAATTTATATTAACATCAAATGAATTCTTAAAGCATACAATCGGGATTGTCCACGTAACGGGCATCAGCAGTCCTATGTACTCTGGTGACTGAACGGAAGATGGTTGTTATCATGTGTTTACTGTGTGAGGATGGAAATAGTGTGTGAGGATGCGAAGAGTGTTGTTTGCTTCACATCTGCCTCACGGTTAGTTATTGTGTCTTCAATGCATTTTGATCTCATACCTCGGGTTTTATTTTTATTTTTTAAACTTTCCTTCGCCTTAAACGTTGCACATTGCCACTGAAGCGTAAGAGGCTACTGAGATACGGACAAAAGTTATGGGGGCCAACGTGGGTGTGTAGTTGGTCAGCTAAATATTTGTTTACATTACATTTCAATTTGTGCATGTTGGTATAGTCGGGGAAACAGGGAGCAAGGAAAGAATTCCAAAGGCAAGCAGTTGAATTTTGTTGTAGAAATATAAGATACTGGCAAATGTGAAAAGTGTTCTAGCCTTGTAAAGGGAGTCTACCTTTTTTGCGGCAGACTTGGCAGCATCTTCTTTATTACTTATTCCAACTCATGTTACTTGAGAATGTCAAGCGGAGGAGTTCAACTGTTGGACTCTCGGTTGGGATGGGTACAATCGACCACGACAATCGGTGGAATGATTTCAAGTGAGAAGAGTTGTATGTAATGCCATTGTTTTCACCGCGCCGTGATGTCACCATGCTGGCCATTTTTCTGTGTGATCATGTAGCGTAGGAAGTGACCAGAACATCGTTACTTGGTTATCGTGTTGATGGACGGGTTATCCTCCTTGTATGTATTCACACATCTTTTGTTTACTCATCTGGTTCTGAACAGAAATGCTTATGTGCATTTCATTTGGTATATAAGAAGGTCGATTAGATAAAGTCCCTGGGAAAGTTTCAGAAGCTGGACAGGCTGGGTCTACCTTTCAGCGGTGGCATTAATTTGCTATTTTCATAAACAATGTACAGTTACGCCTAGCGCAATTCGGGATGTTACCTAGTGTGTTACGCATTTGAATTGGTTTAAGATATATATTCTCCTGGCGTATTAATTCTTCTTATACTTAATTGTTTGTTCTTCGATTCACTTGACTTCATGTAAAGCATCTGACATTTTCATCAGCCTAGACTGACACAAGGTCATTCAATATTTGATACTCATAGCGTTTTCCGTCTCTCCCAAACAATGTATCTAGCATATAAAGTTATATTGTGGATTTGTCAAAAATCAGACACAAATAGCCATTTTTCTAGCATCGATCCTTGATTTGCACTAGCCTATTTTTTCTAACTTTCGTTATGTTTATTGGCAGGTATACATGATATTTCGCATCATTTTCTTTCTGAAAATACTTATTCCGACTAATAAACCATTTTGGAGTGAATAGTCTTATTTACTTTATTTATTATAACGAAAGTTAACTATTTTTTTCTCAGAAAAGTAGCTTCCCTTGAAAGCATTTACAATTGCTTTTCAATCTATATTTCCCCCTTGCATCACATCTTCCCACGGTGTTAGGGGGTAAATACTACCTCATTCATTGGCCTTTTGACTAGGAGCAAAGTGTAGTATCTATTTTGATACTATACTTCATCTTTTCCGTCCTCGGCCAGTGAAGGGAAAATTCTTCTAGAATGTGTTTGAGTTTTTATAGTATGCACGAGATTTGGAAGTGAATATCTCTTGTGTTGTGATTGGTTTCAAGAAACTGCTGATTTGAGCTTTTGTCTAATCGAGAGCCAATATGTAAAAACAACATTCGTTGCCGCTACTGCTTCTCACATATCAATCTAATCGCATTGTTGGTAGCTCCGTGGTGTACTGAAATAA
The DNA here is from genome assembly GCA_963556195.1 of Sepiola atlantica. NCBI lineage: Eukaryota > Metazoa > Mollusca > Cephalopoda > Sepiida > Sepiolidae > Sepiola > Sepiola atlantica. Next base: position 109,247,467 of record OY744520.1, on the reverse strand, counting down.
GATATGGTTATTGAAAGACAACACATTTACTAAAAGGAAAGCTGATTTTTATTTCACCGATAGTGATTACGTTTTTGGAAGGAGACGTTTGCTCCGAATAAAATAACGGTTATCAGTGTAATTGTTTTGTTTCTCGTTCTTCCTGGAGTTTTTCTCTTCATCGTTCCGGTAAGGGGCTTTTTGGGAACTTAACTTTTATTGTATTGATTTTTTTTTAAATCCCCATAGATAATTTTTTTTCTTTGCCCAGATCTGGTTTCAAAGATAATCTCTATTTTTATGGCGGGGTTTTATCTTTTTCCAAAATAATGAAATTATCTAAGCAATTTCGCCCAAAATGTATACGGCTAATTTTAAATAACTAGTATATATATATATATATATATATATATATATATATATATATATATATATATATATATATATATATATATATATATATTAGTTTCCAGGTTTAGATATTTATTACAGTGGATCTGTTACATTTGGTGGTTGTTGTTGTGATAGATAGATGGATAGAAGACAGAGCGTATTTTGTGACTGGGTATCGAATACATCTTCCATGTTTGCTCTTAATGAGGGAACCATCACAATACATACATTAGAAGAGTGTGAGAAAACATTGTAAGATCAAATAAAATAAGCGATAAAAATTCCTTTTGTGTTTTTCGAGTCTTCAGTTGTACACCAACCTGTTAGGGAAAAATGTTTCCAGAAATGCTAGAAGAATTCTCCAACGGAAGGATCAATAAGTGTTTCCTATGTAGTCTTATGTAATGTGGCGAAGATCTTGGCTCCCCTCGCAAAAAAAGGTGTGGGGGCGAACATGTTAAACCACTAATTAAGAGTGAAATAGTAGGGTAGACTAGACTTAAGCCTTGGTATGCAAGCTGATATACGAGAGGAGATACTTCTAAATAGCAGTCTTTTTTCTGCTTATCTCAGCATTATTTCCGGTTATCTTGGGTTTCTCCTTATTACTAGAGTTAGGCGATTCTGAGTCACGTGTGCAGTTGAAGATTGTGTAACCCTTACTTAACTATGAACCATTCATCGAACTGATTTTCTTTTAGGGAGGTGTATACACTGTCTCTAGAGACCGAAGGGAGCCAATCAGCCAGATGCAACGTGTAAGGTTATCCAGGGACAGAATGTTTCGCTACATTACACCTCTTCACTGTAGCGAGACATGCAAGTCCTTCTAGCTGAGACTGAAACCAGACCGTTCTTTTTTCTCGACATAATACAAAGCCGTAGTTACTGTCTGCTTGTTTGTTTATTCAAACTCTTCCTGTGGTTTTGGAGATGGAGCACTGTTGCCACATCTGGAGAGATGGCGCTTAGAGCACCCTTTTTTGCCTTGACAGAGTGCAAAACTAATTTCAAAATCTAGTGGATGGGGGGGGGAGATATTTTCTTCTCTCTCCTAGAGCCTCTTTCTCACAGAAGAGACGTTGCTAGTCTTCCTCTCTTGTATCGTTATTTGCATGGTAGGTGCTCGACTTAGCTCCAAATCTATGTTCCCACCCTGTAAAAAAATTCGCAACAAGAACTCGTCTAGCTACAACCATTGTAAAAAATTCCCTTTCTTCCTCTGTGTACCGAAAACTAAACGGAACTGCCATGAGCAAAATGTCTTCCCAATAACTACCCGTCTTTGGAATACAATACAGCTGGGCTGCTTTCTAGCTGACTACAACATGGTCGTTTCCAAGCCCAATGTTAAATTCTTGTTGAACCGTCCTCAGTTTCAACCATCACGGTATTGTCTCAGCGTCCACCTGACAAACTCAGTAACCTATATCCTCGAGTAGTTGTTGAGACTTGATAAGCGGTAACCCGTTAGTAAATAAAAGCAAACTCTCATAACCACACACACAAAACACGTATGGAAATGCGGTTTACAAAACATGAAAATGTGATTTAGATACAGAATGGCATAAAAGCAAAAACTCAAGACCAGATCAGTTTCAAGATGGTTGTCTTTAGCCCCGTAGTAAGCTTACACCGCATATTGTACTAACGTCACAAACGCTACTACTATAAACTCCTGGTAGAAAATACACACTTAGACCAGCGCTAGAACGACTAAACTGTTGCAGTTAAAAGAAACTACTCTCCTTCCTTTCAGACACATTAAAAAGAAATTACGTGATATTCGTTCAGTTTTATTTATTTATTTTAATGAGTTACCACTTATCAAGAACAAAAGGATAATGGTTAATGAGATTTAATGATTATCAGTTGAAAGATAAATTGAAAAAAAATAAAAGAATGAATTTAATTCGATTATTAATAGGGACGTATTTGTTGACATTGACGACTGTTATAATCGGCAGGGAACCAGTCCCGTGGTAATCTGTTCCACAGACGAGAAGCCCTTGCAAAGAAACTGTTCATGAAAATTCCGACTGACGCCAGGCATATGGAAAAAAAAGGAAAGTTTTTCTGTTGTGATAATAAGACGAGTTCTTGCTGTGAATGTCTTACAAAAAAGACCCAGATATTGGAGTTCCATGGAAATAAGGATAGAGTAGAGAGAGACTATCAACGTCTCTTATGTGAGAAAGGGGCCCATAAAGAACCCAAGAGATCACTCCCACTAGATTCAAAAGTCAATTTTGTACTCTGTCAAGGTAAGAAAGAATGCTCTGAGCGGCACCTTCACAGATGTGACAGCCGTATTCCATCTTATGACGTATCTGACTCTTATATAGGTAGAGAATTGAATCAGGAGTCAGATACACTCTTTGGCGGTAGAATGATCCACCATTTTTCCCGCGACATTTACAACAGATTAGATATATGTTTTCCATTTTAGATTTGGAGTAAAAGTCAACCCTAGGAGCTTATCAATAAAACCTTTTCATTATTGTAGTGCTGTGTTTTTTTTGCATCCTCACATATTTACCGACTACAACGTTCTGATGAAGATTTAACATTTGGTAGCCTTGATCGTTGCCCAGTTGCGAGTCAACAATCTAGCGAAATCAACCCAAACTAGGAAAAATTAAAATTTTCAAAGATTGGTTTCGGAAACTAATCAAGAGAAAAATAATTATGCTTCAGAAGTTTTTAAATAAGGATGGATAATTTGGATTATTCGGACTACTATTCTCGGCAAGAGTACAGTGTAGAACTCGTAAACAAAAAATAATTCATAAAAAAAGCATTCGAATTAAATTTTCTGCAAAGCCTGAATAGTTTTAAGGTGTTAAAACTATTTTTTTAAATTTTCTTTCGGTGATGGCTATCTTATCGACACCCGAAAACCAATAATGGCGGCAGAGATGATCGCTTAACTTCGCTAAACTTATAAATTTATTGTTACTGTTTTTTTTTTAACGATTTCTCGGCTGTTAACTATTCTGGGCTTTTACCCTATATTCATAACGTGTCAGCCGATGTAACCGGTGCATCTTTTCGAACTTTAGAACCTAACAATCAAAATCGAGAACCTATACGGAATATCAAAGTGAGCCCTTTATTTAATCGTGGAAAATTGAAAAGTTTACTTACGGCTGACCACATATGGACGGTAGAGGCAAACCATATGCCCTTGTGGGACGAAGTAAAAATTATAACAGAAGAACAGTGGAGAGCAAGACGTCTCAAAGAAGCAGTGCATATGTTGGGCGACAATGACCTCCTAAGTAGACCTAGCATAGAATTAAATACAAATAGGAATCAAATTATAAATAGATTAGAACACCATTCCCTCAAACAATGAATCTGATTGGTTAGCTAGCTAGAGTAAACACCACGTGTATATATAAAAACCCCTACGCGGAAGCCTATGTATAGCTTAATTGCCATAAATATATTTTCATAACTTACTACCTAGCTCTACTCCCGTATTAAGCACTGTTGAAGTAAATTTATTTATATCAACGACAGGCAAACGATGAATACCTCTAATTCAACTGTTGATTGCAAGGAAAAAGAAAAAAAAGCTAAGTTATAATTTCCTAACTGTCTTTATATTAGATACTTTCATATAATTACGTTGCTACGTCTAGTTAAAATACATCTTTCCACATAGTGCAACGACAAAATTAACTTTTATAATGTAACGTCATAGCTAAAGTTCCTCTTCGTTGGACCTACTCCATAGTAGATAAAACCCTCCACACACCATAATGGCTGGTGAAATGTCTCTACAACTAAATTTGCTGATAATAGTGGAAGGGAAATTTATCTTTAGTCCTTCATTATGTTTAGAAACTGGTTACTGGATCTACATTATATATATATATATATATATATATATATATATACATGTGTACATATGTGATCGGAATTTTTTTTTCCTACCTGCGGGGGCTCGGAAATACCCGACTAGCAGGCGGGCGGAGGCTATCCTCTCTCGGAGTGATGGACTCGTAGACCTTGCCTGGTCATCCATATAAGAGAAGGAAAACTCTGATAATTAAAACCTTGCTAACAACCATATGTCTTGGCGGTAAACTGTTGGGGAGGGAGGCCCCCTTAGTTTTGGTCGACAACCTTCCTAGAGCTGGACTCTCGAACAAAGTACCCGGTTTGCAAACCTATAATTGCTTAAGGAGTAGATAGGCCCTGCCTATCGCCCGGCCTTTGCACTCCTTCTTTGTTTATTAGCCAGGCGTATAGGTACAAGTACTAGGAATCCTATGAGGAAGCCTGGTACTTGGCCTTGTTTCTTGGCCTTGTTTCTTGACTAGGGCAATGAACGCCCTCTCTCTTTCTCTCTGTCCGGGCAACTTGGGGAAAGTTTTTTTGTCACTAAGTCTTACATGGCGAGTCTGGGTCACTCTTGTTCCAACAGGTTGAGGGTACAGGTTAGACAGCTTGTCTGGCTGCTGTTTCCGACTGAAAGTAAGGAGCCCAAACTCTTGGGTAGCGCCAAGAACGGCTTCTCCATCATCAGTTGCATAATACCGTGGGTAGTTGTATGTGCCATGTCGCGCATGGAAAGGGACCCTGCAGTTATCCCCGGTGGGCTTTCCCGAGGCCACAACCCCCATGGACCAAGTCACGACTAATGGGCTGGCTGTGTGAGCTTATTTGGCACCTAACAAGCACCCATTTTGCTCTCCCCACTCTAACTCAAAACAAACATGAAATTACAAAATAAAACAAACAAACCTAAACCAGACACCCAACAAAAAACATCTTCGCCTCTGCCCTTGAGGCTCGCATTCACAAATATCCGGGGACTTAGAACCAACATTAACGACGTGGAAACTTTTCTCTTGACAAACTCCCCGGATATCTTAGCTCTAAGTGAAACGAACCTTCAATCCTCAATCCCCTCTCATCACTTTGACATGACTGATTACCTTCCACTCTACCGTAAGGACTCTGACAAACATATGCATGGGCTAGGAGTTCATGTTCGGAACACCCTCCCCTTGACTAGAGAACATAGGTTAGAATCAGATGACCAAGCCTACATGTGCTTTAAATTGACCTTACATCACAGAGTTAGTTACTTAAATTTCTTATATCGTTCTCATTCGACTCAGGACTTTTCACTGCTTGACTCTATCTCCGAAAGCATAGTTATAGCACTCTCACTTGACTCAAATGCCCAAATACATGTACTTGGGGATTTTAATGCACACCACCGTGACTGGTTGGGATTCTCCAACGTTACAGATGCAGCTGGGACCTCTACCTTTAATTTCTCCTCAGCCCACAACCTCTCACGGGCTGTCACTTTTCCAACCCGCCTTCCGGATCGCGCGGAGCAGCAAGCCTCACACCTGTTTTTGACCTCGCTACCTGAGGCTTGTGTGGCGAATTTCCATAGCCTGCTCGGAAACTCTGATCACGTTGTGGTAATGATACTCATCACCTTAAAAGCTCGTCCAAAAGCTTATGAACCGTTGCTTAAAACGACGAACAGGCTGATTTTGAATCCCCCCGGGATCACATCAGTGATGCTCCATGGGGTGTAACCTTCTCACTCCCTGCTGATCAGTGTGCAAAGGAGCTAACAGAATGGGTCAAAGCAGGCATTGATGCTTATGTCCCTACAAGAAAATTCTTCTGCAAACCCCACTCTCCTCAATGGTTCACAGCAAAATGAGCGGCTGCTATTGCTGAGAGGCAGAAGGCATTCCGAAAATTCGGCCGCCATAAGTCAACTGCGAACAGACAAAAATTTGTAGAGGCAATAAATGATTGCAAAGTAGTGATAGATGAAGCAAAACGGAGGTATACAGAGATAGCCAAACAACGCATACAGTCACAGAAACTAGGTACTTGTGATTTCTGGAAAATTTATAATAGTGTGATGAACAATGGACAATCAACAATTCCCCCGCTATCTGATCACAACGATGTTGTATGCACGGCATCTGATAAGGCTGAACTACTTGCTCAGCGTTTCGCATTAAACTCCACTCTTGACTCGGCAAACCACCTTCCTCCCTAAATTCCCATTGCGGACTGAAGCCACACTTGAGAACCTGGTCATCACCCCGTCTCAAGTTAGAGGCATCATAAAAAACCTTGACACCTCCAAATCCTGTGGGCCTGATCTTATACCAGTAATAGTAATAAAGAAATGCTCTGCTGAGCTGGCCCCTGTCCTCTCCAAACTATACAACAAATGCCTTGCTGAATCTTGTTTTCCTGATAGTTGGAAAATTGCCTCTGTGGTACCAGTCTTCAAGAATTCTGGAGATAGAACTGATCCTCTAAACTATCGCCCAATCAGTCTACTCCCGATCTTTGAATCATTAATCAATCTAGCAATAGTCAGGCATCTAGTTAATGCTGAACTTCTTTCTGATCATCAATACGGATTCAGACAAGCACGATCTACTGCAGATATCCTAACGGTCATCTCTGAACGCATATACCATTCACTGGGCAAGGCAGGCGAAACTAGAGCGGTAGCTCTTGATATATCCAAGGCCTTTGACAAGGTTTGGCATGAAGGGCTTCTCATAAAACTGCACTCATATGGTATTGCTGGACAAATACTTAATATAATTAAATCCTTCATATCAAAACGAAAAATCCAGCTTGTACTCGATGGCCGTTCTTCTAAGCAATATGGCATAAATGCTGGTGTACCCCAGGGATCTATTCTTGGACCTCTACTGTTCCTAATTTTCATAAATGACCTCCCTGATGCCATTGCGACTGAGATAGGAATATTTGCTGACGACACCACTCTCTACTCTCGTCATGTGGACAAAACCGACGTGCACATATCTGAGGCAATGGCTAAATCCTTGAAAAACGACCTCCAGTCTGTAGTGGAATGGGGAAAAAATGGATGGTAACTTTTAATGCTGCAAAGACAAAGCTACTTTCCTTCAATAACTACAAGAAACCTCTTCAACCATCGATTGTCATGGCAAATAAGACCCTACCTGAGAATTCATCATTCAAACTCCTCGGCCTTACTTTCACAGATAGCATGAATTGGAATAAATATATCGAAAACATTGCTAGGGCTGCTGCAAAAAAGGTGGGCTCTCTAGACCGTGCCAATAAACTTATCACACCTGACATTATCCTATATCTCTATAAAGCCACCATCCGCCCATGCATGGAGTATTGTTGCCACATCTGGGCTGGTGCATCATCCGCTAGTCTCTCCCTCTTAGACAAGCTCCAAAAAAGAGTTGCTAATTTGATAGGTCCTTCACTATCCACCAAGCTCCAGCCTCTGTCCCATCGCCGCAGTGTTGCTTCCTTGTGCCTGTTCTACAAGTACTTCTATGGATTGTGCTCTGATACCCCCACGACGTAAATTTACTAGACCAACCCGACAAGCTGCCAAATCCCATCCATACACTGTGGACGTCCCCAGATGCCGTAAAGCTTTCTACTCCAAAAGCTTCTTTCCTCGTGCTGCTGGACTCTGGAACTCCCTCCCTGCTTTCCTGACGCTACTGACATACAGAAATTTAAAACTAACGTAAACAGACATCTCGCTGCGCAGCTCCTAATTTAGGTTGACCCCCCCTTTTCTTTTTTCTCAGTAGTCCCTTACACCTACAGTGGCGGCCTGCCTTGTTTGGGGTGAACTATGATATAAAAAAAAATTTTAATAAAAAAATATTGAGAACTGATGCATAAAATATATCTCCTTATAACATTTCATGTGGATACATGAAATAATCTAATATATAAAGTAGAGACGTTTTTTCCCCTGTACCTTCTCGGGGTATAGGAAAATAACCACATGCATCACAAGCTACTAAACTCACCACTATACTACATTTATTCACTCGAGCGTGTTTTAGTAAATTTGTTATTTTTTTCTACATAACACTAATTACATTTGGTCCATCATCCACATCTCTCCGAAAAACCGACTCCATATTAGGTGGTAGCAAAAACTTTCCCCCCTAACAATTCTGTACTGTCACTCTACTCATCGTCACCGGGAACTAATAAGCACAGTTTACTTTTCACAAAACACCCAGTTCTTATTTATTATTTGCCTGGTATTAATTTACTACATAATATAAAGCAATACGCAGACTTAATGACCTCCCATTCTCTCCGATGATTTTCCACGAATATCAGATTACGTTATTTCAAATTCTACTTATGACTTCTACATTTATATTCATTCCGGAATAAAGTGAATGAAATTAACGAACACAGTTCCTGCAACATTTATTCATTGAACATGGCGGCTACAATTTCTTGACGAATCGACTTCCTATTTAATTCAATAAACACCAAGATACTGGTAGACCGATACATTTACATTTTCAAAATCATACGTTTAACACGCATATTATAGAAAACTTGCCCAAATCCAGTCATTTTCATCATCTACAAATGACATAAACCGTGTCATTGCTGAATCTTAACATAACACGCATGCCCATAATCAATCTTAGCTTAATTGACCTATTTTCACATGAATTTTTAACTCGAAACGGTGGCGCGGTCGTTCGGAAGGCAGGTTTCATGATCGCCAGTTTCAGCGTTCGATCCCGTTCTACTCTACCACTTTTTCTTAATTTTTTTAAAATTATAGCATTCGGCAACACGGTAGGGGTAGAAACAACAATATGCCGTTTCTTTTTTATTCGACGTCATGCAATAGGTAGTACTTTCTCCCGTGCAACGCCGGGTTCCGCTAGTTATAATATTGCAGGAAATAAATAATCGCAAATTACAGATAACTATAACTTACTATTTTGTTTATTAAATCAGACCAGTATTTTGGGGACTTAAAAAGCATGGTTTATATATTGTTTATTATATAAGCTTTTTTTGTCATTAGGGAGTGAGAATTTTCGGCGACCCTATTACCTTTATCAATCAAATACGAAATACAAAATACAATAGAGGTATAACTATTGTTTTTAAACATGTACAAGAGTAAAGTTGCATTAGTTTAAAAAATTGTTTTTTTTTCTGGCGTAGATTTTTGCCTATAACCATAAAGAGGATATCTAACAGAAAATGCGCCAGCGTCCCGAAAATCATGCTAAGACGGGGCTGGTCGGACGTATCCGACTACCTTCAAGCTTAAAGTCATTTTTGTACTTCCGGATAGAAGAGTCCACTCTCAGGTTAGCAAGTAATAATTTAGGGAAGATAACTTGAATATGGTTCAAGGGAAATAACTCCTTAATATTCTGAGCCAACAGTAGCAACTGTTTTTTTAGATGCGTTTACATATCCTCATAAGAGTTATCTAATCGCATCGTCATCACTAACATAAAACTATTCTATTAAAACATTAGAGTACCTTCCCTTGTAACAATTCTTGTCTTGTATCAGAGTAAGACACCTCCAGTTAGCTACTATAGATGTTCAACACTTGTCACGGGGAGATGCAACAAAAAGAACAATGGCCAATACTAAGACATTTTCTTTTTATCCAGATATCTTCACATTTATATCAAAGAACTTTGAGAACAGTTATTCGGACGAAAATATAAACAGTTTAGTACTGCAATACCAAATAATTTCAACAACATATCTGGCATATATTATATAAAGGCTAGCGGTACTCTGTAGAAATTTTACATCAATCTGTATAATTTACTATTAAAAATTTGAAATAAATGTCAGTCAAAAGACTTTCTTCCGTAAAAATAATTGTCAAATAAATATTCTTTAATTAAATGAATAAACGAACGTCACCTTTTGAAGTGTATTTATTTACAATGGTACTAAATTAGTCGACAGGAGGAAATAACTTGATTTCGGAACAATTCATTTTAAAATAGATAAAGTTGGAATTGTTTACCTTAGCGACATTAGATTAATCATCAATTGGCATCTTTGCCGATCGGACAATATTTGTTTATGTGTGTGTAATGTCATAACGCATGAACGAACATGAAATGCATTAGCATATTATATAGATGTTTCAATTTCAAAGTTATTTTGCGTTCTTTTCTGTAGTTGTCACGTTATCCCATCCCAACTATTTCTTTTCTGTCGTTTTCACGTTATCCCAGCCCAACTATTTCTCAAACTACATACCTAATTAGGCAAAATCCTAAAACTAAATCTGTTGACTAAAATGGACGCCTTGAATGTTGGTCCTCGTAAATATAAATTTAAGTTATTAGAGTTCTGTGCTGAAAGATAAAAATAAAGTATTGGCTGAAAAATAAATACCTGTAGCGGACAATATGAAAATTCACACAAGTTTGAATATTCGGCGTCTAGTCCTGAACGTGTAACGTCAGTCATGTGATTTTCTTACACGAACGTTCGAGGCAAGATGTTCGTTCGACATGCGAGATTTCACATCCTGGGAGCTGAGTATTTTTTCTGTACACCCTATCGACACTAATTACGTATCACACTCGTACGTATTTTCGTATTGTCCGCTAGATTCTCGATTTTTCGAGATATGATATGCCTGAAACAAAGTTAATTTCTAATGAACATTTATACAGAATAGAAATTAAATTTAAAAATCAATATACATGCGATAAAAAGAGAAAAGACAACAAATCGGTTTAAATTTCAGTTTTCTTTTTTGTATTGTACAAATATACAAGGGATATACAGTAATATATACATATCTTACATTCACTGATTTTGTTAAGATTTGAAAAAAAAAGTTCTTTTAAAAAAAGACAGTAAGAATATGAGGATTTGTTTGGTTAAAAAAATGGTATCTATTCCAAAATTTGGAATCATTACACGTGTACCGTTATATACTTCAGGGTGTGCGTCTGACTTTTTAGGCACCAATTAGATTAGATAATTTTGAAGGGAATCGCTAATGTTGAAAAAAAAAAATCATTTTTGTTACTCAATTTCATAAAAACTGTGCGCATGTGTGAATTTTTTTAGGTGGTCGTTTGTACGACCAGCTGTGATACAGCTAAACTGCGGATGACACGGGGAAAATAAAATGGAGAGGTGGACAGACCACAAAATATGAAAGACAAAAAATATCGGTGGACGAATATTTTGCTTCTCTAATTGGCAGAAACTTCAGAGTAAAACAGATGGTATTTTTATACAAAAGACTAATAAGGAGGAAATAGAAAGAGAAAATAGACAGAGGAAGAGGCGAAGAGGGTTAAGTAGAATGTATGGGTATAGTAGTTCGGTTGAACTAGAAAATTTGAGAGGTAGCCTCATAAGATATGACTAGTATCTAGATATTTTGACCGAAAAGGTAAAATCGGAAGTGTGGGAAGTACGAAAAATAGCATCTGTTTGAAGTTTCTATCAAAAAAACGCGAAATATTAGTCTTTTGATCTGTTTTTTAATGCAATTTTGTCTTATAAATATAAGTGCGTCTACTTTTCCATTCATTCTGTCGGAGAACGAACGAACCATACACACGAAAAATTATATATATATATATATATATATATATATATATAGTAAACGTACAAAATGTGTTTAGCTAATTTTGCCGCACACAATATATAATAATGTGTAGAAAGTCACCTGCTATTAATAAGTGCTTGTAATTTATTACTGAAATATAATTCTTACAAGAAATGAATAGGTGTATAGCATGTTTTGTTTTAAAATTCGGCATAGGCTCCAGCATCTCCAGCCGCCTAGGAACCTCATCAACTGATTTTATAACTCTTTATTTACGAGTTGAATAATGATTACTACTCTGAGATGATTGAATATCTCCATATACCACCCACTCAAAACAATAGCCAATCCCCAAAACAGCAAGTTTTCAATCTTTCTGACAAGAGGGAAATAACTGCTGCTTTGAACTGTCTATTCATTTTATTAACTTTTATCCTCGATCGGTGTTTAGCTTTGTAGGTGGTTACGCATTAGTAAAAAAGTTATTTGTGAAATCAGTTGGTACGGTTCTTTGGTGGCTTGAGAAGTTGGCGTCCATGTTGGATTCTAAATAAAACTACATGCTTTACACTTATATTTATTTCTTGTAAGAATTTTGTTTCGGCAATAAATTACGTACACTTAATATGGAGTTATCTTCCGCACCTCCTGTATATATATATATATATATATATATACATACATATATTATATATATATAGAATTGTTAGTATAGTTAGAATGAGTTGATGAACATGAAACAAAGTAATTTTAAAATATTGATGAAGAAACATGTTTAAAGCATTCACGAGCTCCGATATTTAAATTTGAACAGTCAAATCTACATCATGGCACGAATGTATCTCAATATTTTAAAATTAGTTTGTTTACACGTTTACAAACTCATTCCATATACTGACCATTTCATTCATGTCTCAAATTTAATTTCTTTCCAAATTCCCTCATTAGGTGGAAATAGGAAGAGCCATAATTTACGTTAAAAAAAAAAAATAAAAATAAAAAAAGGTGATACTTTTAAGTTGAAACCTTTTGTTTTTTTAAATTGAAATGCCTTCAGTAAGTGAATAATTGTTTTACTCACGAAGTACATTCATTAGCTGCTCATTTCTTTCTTCAAAACAAAATATACATCTATGCGAAGTCCTCTTTTACGTGCTTTATTATTAGGGTCACGTGCCAGACTAGGGTGAAACTGTTAGAGAAATATCTACATTTGTTTGAGTGGCAAGACGGGGGGGGGGGGGGGCGCAATAACATCTTCACAGAAAATGCTTGTTTACTGCTTATTTCTGTCCAGGTCCCCTTCTCGATAAAGCACTTTTTACGAAGAGTTAATGGGAAACAATTCTTGAATGCAAATTTATACAATAAAAAGGGGAGGTAATAATAGTTACATCGCTTAAAGTTCTGTTCGCCATTTTGAAAATCGTTTTCAACTCATTTTCACAGCATTTTTATTGAATTCATACATAAATATACATTATATAAACAAGAATATAAACATGCTAGAAGTAACAGGAAAGGTGTCATGTAGGTCTTTAGGCACCAAAAATCGCAGAAAATTAAGATATGCTGAATTTTAGAATGTGTCGGATTTAGGAATAGCTTGAACTATAGTCTACCATTCTTACTCGCAGTCAGCAGATTAAAGTTTTGTAACATTTTTTATATGACAGGGGCGCGTAAAAACATGTATCCTTTAATCTAGTAGCACAAATGAACTATAATGCTTTATTTTGCGCTTAAAACTGATTCAAGCCAGATATTTCTAATCGACAGATTAAAGGTTTCAAAATCACTTTCTAATTGTCACGTATAGGTCACTTAAATCTATTAAGATTAAAATGGTGAACTCGTTTGCTTTCATCGTGACAATTCGAAGTAATTTTCAATCCATTAAACAGTCGATTAGATATTAATTCATGTCTTGAATTACAGTTTAAAAATGAAAGGTCAAGTATTATGATTCGTTTGCGCTGCCAAACCAAAGGAAAACAGTTTTCTCACGCGCCCCTGTCGTATCAAAGAACCCAGAACAGGTTACTTTATTAACTAACCCTAAAGGTATAATTCCAATATTACTATTTTTAACATGACCTCATAGGATGGGTATTGTTTAAAGTTCGTAGTAAATCGAATAGAAAACAGGTATACTACTTCAACTCAGGAAATTCCTGCTAGCACATCCGCAAAATGGTTCGAATAGAAAACTTAAATCGTCTGAGGAGTAAATCCATCCACTCCGGTTTCCATTTACTTTGGCCTTTTGGCTAAGATCAGAGTGTAGTATCTGTTCCGATGGATACTGCACCCCATACTGATATTGTTTTGACCTTCGGAGCTTGATTTACGCCGGTCAATGGGTCTGTCCTGTGCAGTTCTAGGAGGTCCATCCTCCCAGGTTTTGCCTCCCCTCTTTGGGGAGGAGTAAGTTTATTGCTTACTGTCTGAGGCGCCCCTACCGGGGAATGTCGACGGGGCTGCCCAGGCAATTTTTAATGGCCAGAGTGCTCACCTCTCGGGCGCTGGCTTTTCAAACCCCACTTTCCCGACCTTGGGTCACATCTTGTGGGAGTAAGATAAAAACTGGCCTTGTGCCTAACTCCTGGAGAGGAGTAAATCAATACTCGTCTCCTTGCGAGTGCATAATTAGACACAAGATCGGTTTTTAATGTGGGGAAAATCCAGCTCTCAAAAAAGGGGCATTCTGGATTGGGGCACAATAATTGTCTCAGTTTAGAAGGATAAATCCTTAACAGACTGAGTACAGAATAGATGAAGTGTTGCATCAGAACAGATACTACACTTTGCTCCGAGCTAAAACGCCAAGGACAATGTTGAAAAGTAGCTAAAAACCATTGATCACGTCCTTCCCGTAAAAAAGGTTAATGCGTAGGAATGAGAAAGTTTCCATATGTTGGACTCGATTGATGACTTTGCTGGATTGCCCCCCCCCCCCCATCGGATATGTTATGGTAACCACACGGGAAGAAACCCTGCGAAGGTTGCCAACATACAACACTAGTATTCACTTTACTATTGTCACATGAACCGAACCTTTGCAAGGTCACAGAACTGGTCTGCGAAGATGTTTGGTGAGAGGAGCGATAGTCATTTTGAAAATAACTAAAGTCTAAATCCAACAAGCATTCTTTAAAAAAAAATTACAACAGAAAAATGGAGGAATAGTCGATTGTTCACAACCCAAGTGATCAAGGGGGTGGGGAAAATTGTTCATTTTTATTTTTCGATTTTTGCTTTTATCACAGAAACAATACAAAGATTGTGCAATTCTATACTTCTGGAAACAATTGCAATACGAATCATGCGGAGAAAGACGGGTTTCTTATATACACAGACATGAAAGAAGTAAATAGACACCCTTATTGTCATTTATAATGAAGACAGTTGTCAGACGATCTTTTTGTGCCTAGGCGAGAGGATAATGATTATTTTCCCTCTGCTGATGAATTAGGCATTCACTGCTTATAGTGGACTCCCAAGGTTATCAGCGATTTCACGCTGATAAAGTCCACCTTCAGAACAACCTATAGTATGAGTACTGAGAATTCTAATGCTTCTTTTGTCCCACGTCATACTTAAGGGTCATATAGGATATTGATATCTGAAACAACGTCAATTAATATAAAATATCGATGTTTCAAACTTTTACTACTGCTTTGTACGGCTACGGGTGTTGGCCGTCGGCGAAGGAGGAAGAAACTTTAAACCTATATGAATTATTGGTACTTCTACAAAAATTGACCTGTTATTTTTTTTTTAACCTTAACCGAAGTTTTATGTTTAGTTCCGTTCAAATTCTGTAGAAGCACCGAATTATTTTTGTGGGGATGTCTATATACTTCTTTAGTGAGTATATATATTATTTTTCTGGAACACTTCTTAGTCTGACGTATATGTTTGACACTTAGACGAGTCGACCTTTATTCCAATGTCCAATATAGTAAAACACCCAGATGTAGTTTATCTGAATAAGTAATGAATATATCCGTTTCTTAAGTAATAATTGTGGTTAATACCTTTTTTCTAACAAAATCCATATTTAATTCTGATTCGCCAATTTTTGTTTTTTTTAACAATGGGCAATGTTCTTAATGCAAATGTATTTTGATTTAATTTCTCAAAAAAAACAAAAATAAATAAATAAAATAAAAAAATAAAATAAAATTTTTTAAAAAAGAAATAAAATAATTTATCCGTCTAGGAAGTTTTTCAATACTGACATAGATGATAGCAGACCTATGGATAAAAGGGAAAGGAAGTCTTGAGATAAGGTTATGCATTAGATTAATAGAGTCATCATATCGTACTTCCCATGCGTGTCAATTGGTTAGCGCACTGTTCGTAGAGACAGAGTTTCAACCGGGGCGTAATTATTTTACTCTGATTTTTCTCGCCCAAATCAAGTTAGACATTTCAAATTACAATATTAAGCAGGGTGTTTAATTTTACTATTATTTTTTCTGTAATCTCCGAAAATTAGAGCCACACGCGACGCCGGGTAGCCCTGCTAGTTTACTTTTAGTAAGAGCTCTATTTGAAAAGATGGTATGCCCTCTATATGCACGCAAGTCTGCTTGATTTTTTTTAATTTGTCAGAAAAACAGTTTTTGGGGAGTTGATTTTTGTTAAATAAAGTGTCGAACTCAGCAATAGGCTACTCGGGATGAGCCAGACTTATCTGAACGTCAAGTATTTCAGACTAACAACAGGTGCCCCCACGAACATTCAAATGTTACAGAAGCCAGACATATGTAGAAGAAAAGAACCCCGGATGTTTTTGATTCTATCTATCATGAAATATACAGGAATTGGTCTCAACTTCGACTACATTTTATATCCGGTGCTTTAAAAATAAAATAATTTTTTTAAAAAAGGCCCGAAGTAACAAGCGAATATTTCTTTCAAATATGGTAACAAATTAAATGTTTAGAGTCAGACTAAAATTGAGGAGGCATGGTAGCCACAGACAATACGTTGTCTGTTTTAATATCTCTAGACATAAATAGTTATATCTGTAACACTAAGGGAGGTAATTCAATTTCAAGTATACGCTAGCACCAACAGACTGAACTATTAGTATCAAGTCGACACCCGTTTTTTTCCAACTGACTTTAATTATATAAAAAAGCTAAGGTATATATAATATATATATATATATATATATATATATATTCCATGAAAAATGCCAGTATACTGAAATCATAGGCCCTTAATAGGGTTAAGATGAAAATTCATATACACTAAATGTACAAAAGCAAGGAAATTCCCAAATTTGTACACTTTTATTGTCATTAAGGGTATGCGAGCACAACAGGGCTATGTATTTTACTGGTAAGAATTTTTCTTCAGCGCACCTCACACACTTCATCCACTCATGCATAGAGATTTATATTGTAGTGATGTGATAATGAAATGGTTTGGTTGATATGTAGTCATACCCTTAATAACAATAAAAGTGTAAAAATTTGGAAATTTCCTTGCTTTTGTACATTTAGTGTATATGAATTTTCATCTTAACCCTATTAAGGGCATATGATTTCAGTATACAGGCATTTTTCATGGAATGTCACTACTTTTGTAAAGGCTATGCCTTAATACAATGCCTTCTCATAAGGTTTTTTGGAATTTTCTGGAAAACTAATGTATATGGTAAACTGAAATTAAAATGCCATCAACTATACCCTTGAACCTCTATCTGCCAAAAATCAGCTGAATTCAAATAGTTGATGAGATACAGGGTGGCACATACGTACGTACGTACACACAGATAACATGATTGAACTTTCTGGATCTCTGGGTTGCCTTGACTAATGATGCTGAAATTCTACACACTTATATAACCTATCAAATAAAAAGTTTGTGCACAGTTTTAACTAATTTTGTTAATTGGTTTTTGAGTTATGATTGATCAAAGAAATGAGATTTCCAGCATAGGCCATTCGTGAAGTCTATTAAGGATACAGCGCTCTTGCGCCTCCCTTGATTTGATCTGATAGATAGATAGATAGATAGATAGATAGATAGATAGAGACAGTAGCAACCCTAGTTGAAGTCAGTGTCCCTAATGATGCAGGACTGAACAGAGCAGAAAGGGAAAAGATTACGAAATACCAAGGTCTTATGTACGACATGAAAAGAAACTGGAATCTTAGGAAAATCTCCATCATACCAGTAATTATAGGAGCAACCGGACTAATGAAGAATTTCAAGAGCTATCTGGCGAGTATACCCGGTGAACCGAGTGCAAGAGAAATACAAACAACTGCACTTAAAGGGACGGTTAGAATCTTAATACCATCTCTAGGCTGGAGTGTCTGAAATAGCCGGTGAATGTCTGGCATCCGGTAGGATGCCCCATCTCCAGCAAAAACAGAAAGAAAAAAAATAAATAAAGATATGTGTATGTGTATTTTCCTGATTAATAAGATTATTTTTTTAATTGAATAATCAAGCAAAAATTAGATTATTTTTGTATATATAAAAAAACAGGTCAAATAATTCATTTTAAAAGAGTGACTAAAACACCCAACAACCATTGTAGTTTGTCTTTGAGAGAACGGGGTATTAACTTTTAAGTGTTTTCGGAGAGGGGTACAGAGCTCTATAAAAAAAGCCATAACAAACCATAGATGCACCAAGTGACTGCTAACGTTTTCCTGCGACTAAGCATCTCTATACAAGGTGATGTCCGTCGGTCAATCTGTCTGCCACGCTTAAATAGGCGAATATTAATACCAATTCTTGTTATTAATTTTAATAAAATTAGACAGTTCGTATGTCGTTGTTCACGAGTAAACGTAACTTTTTAAAACGTATGTTAGAGCTGTTTTAATTTATTCAATTAATTTAACAATTTGTAAGCAATATATTATTAAATAATTTATTCATAGTTTAAATGTAATGTTAATAAACATATCGCTGCACAACTTCCCACTTAGAATGACCTATAAATCTCGCCGGTATTTCACAGTAGCCCTTTACATCTCAGTGGCAATGTGCCTTGTTTTGGGGGTGAATTTGAAGGACAGCCAGCACCCTTAACATGTAGGGACCAATAACAAGCAACTGCTCTTGTGGAAATTCTAGACAGATGATTTTACTGTATATATAGTAGAAGGCAAAGACTTAAACACCTATTTGCATGCATGATTTGCATAACTTTTTTTTTTTTTAACTTTATAATAAATTAATGTTTGGCGTTATTCATTTGTAATTTATTTTTTTCAATGTTAAGAGTAATTAAAATGAGTTAATAAAGGGAGAGATTACTAAAAACCTTTCTTAAAATATGTTCATTTTTAAGAAAGGTAATTTAAATGAAAATCCATTAGTCAAAATAAACAGTAAAAAATCACTGATTTATATTAAACGCTATGTAATGCAAGTTAGAGCTAGATTAATAACCGTTGGATGGCGGGTAGCTTTTTGCTTGTTGAAAATATAATAAAGAACAGAAACGCGACAGATCGGAGAAATGGAAAAAGATAAGACCTTTCAGATGCAAGGATGTTTTCCTTTTTTTCCCTTTTTTTTTTTTATAAAAAAAAAAAAGAAAAAGCGGGCGGAGATTTACCGAAGGAACCGAGAGTAGGTCAGTCACGTCACAATTCCAAGAGTCTTTCGTTGGTTTGTGTGGGGAGATTAAAAGTTCCTCGTTCTCACAGTCGAGTGGTTGACGGTCGTGAAAAGCCAGGAAACGTGAAGACGAAATTGAATGGAGAAAAATGCTGTAGAGAGGCGGGGATACAGTGGGAGCTACAATGAACGAACGAGTAGATGAGGGGGGGGGGGTGCTGATAAAGACAGGATAAGCAACAGGTTTGCTTTACTATGCGGGCCTCTTAAAAAAATGATTTTATAACATCTAGTCTAACGCAGCCTCTCTGTTTAGTAGAACAAGGGCGCGGCGTGTTCACAACTGCTTTCCATGCGTCCATTCATCTTTATAAGAGACGTCGTCAGTCTTTGTTCGTTTTTAAAGTTGAATTCAAGCCAAAAATTACTTTCTATATAGTTTTAAGCCTCAAAACTTTCGATGATAATAAACATCATTTGCTCTTTTAACTAGGAGGAAAGTGCAGCATCCGATGGCCTTGTGCCTAATTTTCTCCAAATTTATTTAAAAAATATTTTTGTGCTAATAAATAATGCAGTGTAGCATCTGTTCTGATACTACATTTCATCTTTCTGTCCTCTGTCAGTGAAGGAGAAATCCTTCTAGACTGAGGCAATCATTTTTGTTCCAATCCAGTGTGCTCCTTTTTGAGGAGCTGGATTTCCCCCACATTAAAAAAACACACCTTATGTCTAACTGCTCTTGTGGGGAGGCAAGAAAATAGTAAAATTTAGTATTTCTTTTTTTCTTACATCTAATTAAGACGAATATTACTGACCTGACCCTTTCGAAATTCGAAAGTAATTTGAAGCCTTTAAACTGACGACTAGATAGCAATTTAATACTGGAATTCAAGATCAAGGGCCAAAGTCAAGTAATACGGTTTAATTTTTCTCTTAAAAACCATTAATTTTCTAACGCGCCTCTGTCGTATCCAAAAATTAAAAACAGATTAATCATAATAAATAGTCTTAAATGATCATTAACAATATCTTCCAAGGTTTAATCTTTTAGTGGCAGACAATGTCGCAATTAGAAAAAAAAGTTTGTTTTTTCCTATTTAAAAGTCGGTTATTTTTAAGATGAGTGAAGTTAGTAAACTTCAATTTTAGCCACAGATTATCTGCTAATTTAAAGGCATCAAAATCATTTTTAGAGTTTCCCCACGGCACCATTTATATATGTATAATGAAAAAACAAATATGTTCGACATGTCAGTGGGAATGTTGAATTCTCTTTTTAAGCCTTATAAATGACAATTCAAAATTACTGGCTAGAAGTAAAGTTTATAAACCAAAGTCAAGTATTATGGTTCATTAGTGCCCATAAACCAAATTATAAGCAACATTTTAAGGAGAAACTAATCTAGAAAAAAAGAAAAAGAATCCCTATTTACTAGCCTTCCCACGAGGGCAAAGTTAAACTTTACAAGGTCGGTTTTTAACGTGGGGAAATCCAGCTACCCAAAAATGGATACTCTGGATTGAGACAAAAGTAAAAATTATCCACTCTAGGATTTAAGGACAGAAGAGATACATTTTGATCCTAGCTCAAAAGTTACTGATTGGTTGCCTTTGATTGCGTCCGAAAGAATTCACCGCTGTCCGACCTGATAGTCAATGTTCCTATCTTATAAGAAATAAGTCTAGGATAGAGGATTACCAACGACGACTCACTCGATAAAATTTGTAAAATGTATTCACCTTTTATTTGCAAATAAATAATTCAAAGTGTTTTATCGGTTGTCTTTGCCCAGAAGAAAATCCTAGATCGAGGTAATTTTTTATTTTTAGTTCCAATTTAGAGTGAACATTTGTAACTCTCCCCTCGCGGGGAGGCAAGATAATGGGAATAATTAATATAAGCCTGCCCTCCTCAATTTCGAATAAAAAACATCAAGTAAAGTACAAAATAAATCTATACTTGTAGCAGTCAGACATTTTTTCCTCTTGCGGAAAGCAACTATAGCGAGGTTTTTTGGTAACATGACCAATCAGACTCCTAGGCGGATTAATTGCGACTGGACCCTTGAGCGACTACATCCAGACAGTTAGGGAATTGCAGAGCATGTAAAGAGCTTCCAAGCACCCACACAAAGAAAAGTTTTTTTCCTGCCCCTGTCAACTTGACACCGAGCAAGGTTATCCACTCATAACATAAGGGGTCTGTTCCTTCAGTTACAATTTTTAAAAAGAAATATCTTATATTTTAAAAATGGATAATATTTCATTAATATCAAATAAATTTCTAACAAATAAAACTGATTCCATGACCGGCAATCCGAGACATTGAGAGCTTCAACCGACCTATTTAGGTCTTCTTATACATAGATCTTTAAACATTACCGTAAAATAATTATAGCTTTGACGTGACGTCATAGATTTATGCTTTACGTCATGTTTCAAAAAATGAATTCAAACATAAGCGATAATAAAAAATAAATGAATGGTTAGACATTATCAATAGCGTTGGAAATTCTTTTAATAGTCCCAAACAATTCAGTTTGCTTTAACTACGTATTCGTTAATAACTTATATGCTAGAGCTTGGGCCGTATATGCAAGACAAACTGTCTAAACCCGGAGATGTACTGCTGAGAAGACTTTCGGCAACAGAACTTTACTATTCGTTTATTCAGTTTTAACTTCTGGCAACCTACACTCATCGGAGTATAGGTAACTTAAATAAGGCTTTGCCTCCCCCCTTTGGGGAGGAGTAAGTTAATTGCTTACTGCTTGAGGCGCCCCTACCGGGGAATGCCGACGGGGCTGCCCAGGCAATTTTTAATGGTCAGAGTGCTCACCTCTCGGGCGCTGGCTTTTCAGCTCCCACTTTCCGACCCGACCTTGGGTCACATCTTACTTGTGGGAGTAGGATAAAACTGGCCTTGTGCCTAACTCCTGGAGAGGAGTAAATAATACTTAAATAAATATCATTTGTTGTTTATAGAAGAGCCTTGTTTTCTCTTTGGCGATCCTTTTGTTAGAGTTTATTATAGGAGTTGGTCTTACAGGTTATGTCAAGATTATCCCCCTATATACTGGCCTCTACTACCACCCTTAAAAAGCATTTGCCACGGAATCGATTAGTTTAAAATCCAACATGTCCCTTCCCCTTAAGGGTATAACTGACGTACATCGAGGTATATCCATGTTTATACGGCATCGCGAAGACGAAGCAATTGTATTTACATAAAACGGTCCAACTTTAGTATTTTAGATTTGAAAACTAAGTTTAACTCGTGTATTTTAGTTACCTACTCCCCAGAACGTTAGACACAAGGCCAGGTGTGGTTTTGAAAACCCAGTGCACAATTATAATCACATTCTGACCCCCAAAATGTCTGAGCAGCAATGTCGGCAATCCACGGTAAAGGCGTTTCAGGCGATTAGCCTGAAACTAGTCCCTTCTCAGAGAGAAGGAAGCGCCTGGAATGTGGGGGCTCCTAAAACTGAACAAAACCATACCTCAGTCGGACAGCAATAAAGCCTTTGTCGAACTCGCGTATATTGACGTGGATGAAGGGTTTTAAGAAATACATCACACACATTTCAAGTTTACCCCCTTCCTTTTACGCCTTAAAATACCCCCATAGGGGGTCTTTTCAAGAGCTAGAAAATCGATGGACAACACTTCCTTTCGTAGTGTGACTATTCTGTTTAGGGTTTAGTTATACATATTTAATGGCTACCCTTTTGTTTGATTTATGGAAATTCTCGCCAAATTAAATGCGTATATCAAAAAGGATAAATGCGGAAGTTAAGTCCACTTCTCGCACTAGCGGTGAATTCAAAACGTCATATTTCAAGTTAGTTCAACGTTACACAATAGATGCACCACCTTTTTGATATACTGCTTATGTATAAGCGATATCAGTAGCAAGGTTAACTAATTTGCATATTGGTTTTTCAAAACAACGTTTTATTAACCATTATTTGTTTTTTAATTCAATGATCGATTTCGCAATAGTTTTATTTCCTGTGAAAATATTTAGCATTTTTGTTCAAATATTTCTTTTAGAAGTAACAA
The DNA here is from genome assembly GCA_963556195.1 of Sepiola atlantica. Taxonomy (NCBI): domain Eukaryota; kingdom Metazoa; phylum Mollusca; class Cephalopoda; order Sepiida; family Sepiolidae; genus Sepiola; species Sepiola atlantica. The sequence continues at coordinate 109,224,024 of OY744520.1, read as the reverse complement.
ACTTGCTGAAAAGCACGTCGCTATCTTGAAATAAAAAAAATCAATTTGCCTTTTCACTTGGACTTTTGAATTTCTAAATTGCAAGTGAAAAGAATGTTTATTTTCCTTTCTTTAGTCACATTTTCAAGATAAATTTTGTATCGAAATTATCAAAATATTAATGTTTATGTGTATCTGAATAAATGATAAATACTTTGTTTCGTGTTTACCATAAAGTTATGAATGAAATGTTTAACTTGAATTAATGTTTTAAGTATTTCAAGTAGCTAGTCGCAAAGTGACAGCTAGTCGCAAAGTGACAGCTAGTCGCAAAGTGACAGCAAGTCGCAAAGTGACAGCAAGTCGCAAAGTCAGCTTGTATAATAAAAAGATCTTAAAATTAGTTTTAATTTTAGCTCAGTATTGGTTAAGACACAAAATAGTTAAAACCCTCTCTATGTTAAGAATGGGTTTCTAAATAACCTTTAGAACCCCATTTTAAAAGAGGAGCTTTGTTAACTATTCTGTTCCTACACCCTTAGTATTTGAAAAAGATATTGGGATCTTTTCCGATTAATGCTCGCCACTAATAGAAATTGTTACTACGCTACACCTACCCCCCAAACAAAAAGGATGTCTTGTAGGATTGCATCATGACGAACAGAACAGATACTACACTACCCCCTCCCCCACGAGGAGGTACAGGCTTGGAGGGTGCTATCGTGATGAACAGATACTACGGAATGTTAAGTTCTTGCGCCGTCCTCTTATGTAATCAAATTCTACCCAGTTTCAACCATAGTCTCCAATCCTCAAAATGTGGTTCACCGTCCACCTGTCAAATTCATTAGCCCTTATTCTTTGGATCTTAATAAGCGGTGAGTCATTAGTACAAAACCTCCACAGGGAAAATATAACGTGGCGGGCATTACACGGGAAGTGTAATAAAAAATAAATTTAAAAAAATAAAATTAAGAGTGTGTGTGTGGGGGGGGGGAGAGTAAGTGAGAATACGTCAGTGCCGTATTATCCATAAACCTGAAACCAAGAGGTCAACTAGTATTGATATTACCAATGGATACTGTGAACGCACCCTGCGCGTCACTAAGATGAACGTTGGCACGGAGATGTTTAAGAGGGTGTAAAATATTGTGAATTGTAATAGTAAAAGCGTAAACTTCGCGTGGCGAGAGGGGGAAAAAAGCTAGAGACTTTGCAATAGCACGATTTTGGCTTTTGATAAACGCTTAAGCTTCATTATAATTTTTGGGGATTCAATTCGTTTTAAGCGATCCGTCAAAAGAAAGGCACCATTTTTTTTTTTTTTTTTACTTAAAAGGCCATAATACTTCATTTTCTACATCCAAAAATGTATTTTAATTCTTGAAATAGCAATTTTAATTTTCAAGCTTTGATTTCACCATTTCATTGACAGAAAAGGCTATTTTAAATAGCAAAAATCTTTGTTAAAACAAATGACAATTAAAAATGTACTCGTAATCCAAAATAACTCAACGGAGCCACTTTTACTGAACGAACTTTGTTATATTGATCATAACATAAAATATCACGTCAGCATGCTTTCCGATGTAATTAGGAGAGATTAAGTTTGTTTTAATTTTGTAAACAATTTAAAGTCACTTTTGAAAGCTCAACATAATGTACCGCAGTACAACAGAAAAAAAAAAATCACGTGCCAATTGAAGGATAACAATTGGCGGTAAAATTACAGAATAGTTACGTGATGCCGAGGCGGGTTACGTAGAGAATTTCATTCTAATGCGTTTGATAAATTTATTTTTTGTTTTGCTTACGAGTTATCGAGTGTTAACTATTCTGTATATTTATCGATTGAGCGAGTTAGGGTTAACAATGTAATGGCGTTGGGTGTTGCATAAAATCACAAGTGATAACGAAATGTTCGCTTGCAATGAAGGACTAAAAAGTATTTGTATCGACCACTAGGACTGTTTAGAATATCTTTAACTGCCAATAGCCGAACCTTTACGATGGTTCTAATATAGACATCGGGACAATTTTATAGCATCAAGCCAGTTTCCAATCGGATTGGTTGTCAGCAAGAAAAAAATACACTGGTAATCTTGCAGTTAACAGAAAAGTTTTAACTAAACGCTTTTAAATTTATTTTTCTACCGACCTGTATACATTTAACGTTCTGAAACTAAGTTTTTATTTTAAAAGTGTTCAGAGCTTTTTCCTCACACGAGAATCAAAATGGCTGCCTATAGTTCGGTTATCAACGCCATTTTTTTCGTGTTCTGATAAGTAAATTTAACGATAAAAAAATCCACAGCTACATCTGACAGTTTCTTTATTTTAAAAAGTACACATGTCGGTAGAAAAATCAAATTTTAATGCGTTTGGTAAAAGTTATTAGGTGTAATTTAATTTTTAGATTTCTTCACTATATTGCAAGATTACCAATACACTTTATTAATCTAACCACTAACTCTAAATCCGGGTGGTAACACGCCAACCCGAACTTAGGGTTAGTGTTTGCGTTAATGAAGGGCATTTTTCATTAATGACAAAATATTTTGAGACTGGAGTGATTCTATAATATCCGAAATTAGCCGCTAGGTTTCAATCAACAGAATGGAATTCATCACGCTTGTTCTAGAAGTGTCAATATATGCATTGATTAGAAATAAAATGCTGCGATGTAATGCCTTACAAAAGAAAGGTGAAGCAACACGTACACGGACCCTAATACTAATCATAATTAGAAGATTGCTTCAAATTTTCATACGCGAACCAGCGCCGCAGACGTTCAGCCGTTTCACGAAAGTTCTCAGAAAGACAAGAGTCGACCATCGATAGTGCTCTCTGCAAGCACACACAAGATTTACTACACAAAAACAAAAATATATATATACATAATACGTTAGGTTTTGTTTGTGTTATTGTTTTCTGTACCTACAATCCCCACCCCCATTTTTTTCATCACATTTGTTAGTCCCGACTATTTGCATGAATGAGATAACTTTCTATCTCTTGGTGGCCACCGTACGCGGCTATATGCAGGGCGCTCCAACCATCCCGGTTCGCGAGACGAACGTCAGCTCCAAATTTCACTAAAAGTTTCACCAATTCTAGGTTCCCGTTGAGGCAGCTTTGGTGGAGGGCGGTTTGTCCTTCCGTGTCGTACAGGTTAACATTCACTTTACCTTTACGTTTCTCCAAGATCTGTTGCAAGACATTGGTATCGCCATTCTTTACGGCTTCCTGGAAGTCTCTTTGGTAAGGATACTGAGGTGTCCCTTGCATTTCCGAACGGCTCATCATAAATAGACAGAAAGTAGTAATATCCGATCCGGGTAGTAATTGGACGATGGCGAATTGGGTAATATGTTGCGCTCTCCGATCCGATACACCAAAAGGACTTAACAGGAAACGTAAGAGTACTTCTTAGCGTGAAAATGTACCTGAAATAAATAAATAAAATGTAAAAAAACAACAATTTTTTTTAAATAGAGTGCTTTGCGAAAAACAGTAATTCTTCAGAATTTGAACAGAAGTATTTTTTAACCCTAAGGTTTAGTTCGGCAAAAGTGGGTTTGGTTCAAATTCTATAGAAATACCAAACAAAGGAGACCCATATCGGCCAGAATGTTTGATTTACGGAACAGACCGAAAATGGCAGAGCCGTCACCGTAGAGTTAATTATTTCGTGTTAAGAATGGATTTAATGTTTTTTAAATAGTTTTTTTCTTATATAAGGTTAAAAATCTTGTAACCGTAACCAAGTGTCGACTGCCTTTTTCGTAGCTTTCAAGTCAAAAACTGCTTCGGCCATTTCTGATTTATTCCATAAATCGCAAACAGTTGGGCTGATATAGTTCTATAGAAGCACCAAAATAAATTATACTACACAATGGCTAGTAGATCAGGCAACCAAAAAAAGACTATACAGAATAAATGAATCATCAAACTCTGCTCTATAAAGTAGTGTGAGCCAATGGGTATTTATTTACTCCTCTCCAGGAGTTAGGCACAAGGCCAATTTTATCTTACTCCCACAAGTAAGATGTTAATTTAGGTCAGGTCGGGAAAGTGGAGTTTGAAAAGCCAGCGCCCGAGAGGTGAGCACTCTGGTCATTAAAAATTGCCTGGGCAGCATTCCCCGGTAGGGGCACCTTAGGCAGTAAGCAATAAACTTACTCCTCCCCAAAGAGGGAGACGAAGCCTGGGAGGGTGGACCTCCTAGAACTGCACAGGACAGACCCATAGACCCGCGTAAATCAAGCCCCGAAGGCCAAGACAATACCAGTCTATGGGGTGCAGTATCCAGCAGAACAGATACTACACTTTGAGCCAATGGGTAGATCGGATCAAAAGGCTTCAAAATCGGTTTCGAATTTACAAAAATGTCAGACAATACTTGCAGTGTCTGTGGTAAATTCGAATATGATTTTGAAGCTTACAAAATTTCTATTCGAAAGTAGTTTCTAGCTACGGCTAAAACTTAAAGTCGGGTATTACGGTTAAGTTGTACTTCTAAATCGAAGATGAACAGTGTCTCGGAGGGAAAGGGCACTGACCTAGAAAAATCCGCTGGTTTCAGATTGCCGGGCATCGTTGCAATTGAAAAGGCAATGTCTAAGCTATTTTTATCTGTCACTAGAGATGAAAAAATAAATTAACTTGGGGCAATCATGCAGTAGAGTTAACTATACTGCATAACTTTCAAGAAAACAAATGTCTAGAAAATTGTACGTGTAAGCATGCAGTAAGTGTTTTATACGTCATCCGATTGACAATTATTTATAAAAAATAAGCTTAATTTACAAATTAGTAGTTAGATAATGTAGTTAAAAAAAACTCAAGACGCAAAGGATAAAAGCGCTAAGTATAATCAGTTCTAAATGACACTATCTCGGGGAGGGGGGAGTAAATCTTCAGTACGGGTGATAATACAATTAAAAATTACTCTAGACTTCTACCAGGTCATGGCTGACGGAACGAGAGCAAGGGTTCCGTTCGAAATACCGTACAGATTCCCAAAGTTCGACAAGACGCACCCGAAGAGGGTCGGAGGTTACATCGGCCGAAACGTAACATCTAAGATAACAGTAGTTCGAATTAAATATAAAATATCAGTCCTTAAAAAAAATTTTAAATTCCGAAATACAATAACGGTGTTGATGCAGTAGTTTACGGACCGGCCTATTTTTTAGATAGGATTTAATTCAATTTTTACGGTATATTTTATTAAATTGTTAGATGAAAGTACAGGATAGTTAATCAACCCCCACCTTCCCATGTCAAGAATGGGTTCCTAAATTATGTTATAGTTTCGGCCCTGTCCGTAAACTGCATAAGTACCACAATAACAATTGTGTTGTCTTTACAGTTCTTGACTAAAACAGATATGGTATTAACCGTCCTCCCACCGCAGAAAGTTGTCGCACAAGACCGGAATTTGGGGTCAGAAAGGCCAGCGCACAAGAGGTAGTGCACTTTGCCCCCCCCCCCCCCAAATGTTTGAGCAGTCCCGTCAACATTCTCGGGTAAGGGTACCTCGGGCGATAAGCCAACCCCTAGACTAGAACAGATATTGGCGAAGCATAGAAGCAATTTTTCTTTTATGCAACTGTAAATGGTTGATAAGCGTAAACATTGATTCTCCGGGCATTACCTTCTTCTGGGCGATTTAACACCGACCGCATGAGTAGCCCCTACCGGATAATGCAGACGGGTCCGATCACGGCAAAGTTTGCATCCATCTAAGCTGCCCTCTTTGGGGGTGGGGGATTTCCACGATAAACTGACTGTGGGTCGCGAACTAAACATACCGTATCTAACTCTGTAGTTGTGTGTGTGGGGGGGGGGGGAGCAGTAAACATACTCCTCGGTCGGTATCAAAGTGTAGTATCTGTTCAGGTAATCAGTGGAGGAGAAGTTCTACGATTAGAACTTTAATATTTTTTGTTCCATTCTTTGTGTTGTTAAGCTGGATATACCATCTTTAAAAACGTCCTAGTGTCTAACTGCCATTGAGGTATGCGGGAGGGGGGGGGGTGTCAAGTAAAAATTCTTTAAAACGTAGTTTCCGTTACGTAGAAATTAGGGGTTAAACCGGCTCTAGAAGGAAGCGAGTGTTTATTTTAAGTGACTCCCCTCCTTTACTTGGCACAGAATAGAAATTAGGAGATTTCTGTTCAACAAAACAATTCGTCAAAATACGATACGGCCTCTATTCCGAAGTTCTGCCAAGATATTTAAACTAACAGCAAAAGACAACCCCGAATAACAATCTGTGACCGAGGGTAGTGGTGTTCGAAAAATCTGTAGATGAGAAAAATAAACAAAATACAAATAATCTATTTGTATTATTCAGACTATTGACATCTTGGTTATTTTTCAAACATTTTAGCCGATGCCACCCTCTTTCCGAATATACGGAATCTCAAATTGGCGCAAAGGTTAAAAAAAAAAAAAAAAAAAAAAAAAAAATGTAAATTGAATAAAAGGTTCAGTTTGAAGTTCCATATAGTTTTTTCGAGTTCGAAGAGATGCACATTAAGAAGGTCGGAAGTTACATCGGCCGAAACGTTGTGAAAATAACAACTAAGATGAGAATAGTAGTTCGGATAACCCAAAATCTCAAAACAAAATAATCTTCTAATATATTAATAAGCTTTCTTCTTTTTTTTCTTTTCTTTTTTTTTTTACCGTGCGTTACGCTCTGTATCTTTGGAACACTTGAAGCTGCTACCGAATTGTTCTTTACGGGAATGTCGTCAATGACTTAAAACGTTACGAAATACAAATGAATTAAAATAGAAAAATTGACATTAAGCTTTTGGGAGGTTATTCCATATCATTTAGAAGGTAGATATAGGTAATACAGCGGGTGAGTCCATATTTTCAGAATAATTTCGGAGGAGAGCGGCGTGATAGCACATTTTGAAAGTAAAACTGTTACTTCTCCAGCCGGGTATCCATATCAGCCCGAATGTTTCCGATTATGATTTACGGAACAAAACGGAAATGGTCGAAGCAGTTTACAATTTGAAAACCGCGAAAAAAAAGTTTTTAAAAAAGGCAGACGACATAAAAGTATACGACTACAAAAAAACAAAAAACGAATTTAGCCACGGTGACAGCAGCTGTTCAGTCTCCCGAAGAACTAATCGCATTCTGCCAAAAAGAAAGCCTCATAGCAAAATCTCCAAATGCAAACAGAAATGTACCCTTTAACTTATCGTGTTTTACCGATAAATAAAAATGTAGAAATATTTTATTTTTACAAACCGAGAGAAAGCATTGCCCGTAAGGGCTCGTGCGAGTAAGGTGTGTTAGGGTTTTAAAAGGTAGCCCTTCAAATAAAGTAGTAAAATCTTCCTAAAAATAAAATAAAGTTGATTCGCTTAATTATCTGAAGAAAGTTATTAAACCCAGTCTGGTACTTCTGCAGTTTACGGACCATGCTATTTTTTTAGATAGGATTTTAAAGTTAAATTCAATTTTTACGGTATCTTTTGTTTATTAAATTGTTAGGTGAAAGTACAGAATAGTTAACAAAGTCCCCTCCCCATGTTAAGAATGGGTTTCTAAATAATATCGTTATTATTTTAGCACGATCCGTAAACTGCAGAAGTACCACCATTCTTAACAGGGCGGCGGGAGGGGTTAATTGACCCTAATTTAATTCAGGGATAAACAACTAAAAAGTTGTTTCATTTAATGTCGGTATTAATTGATTGTTCGACGACAGCTCGGACATTACCGGTCCGTTCCGTAAATCGCAATTGGAAACATTCGGGCCGAAATAACTCTCCGGCTGAAGAAGTACCGGAAAACACTTTTAGATAAAGCCATTCTGGAAAATATATTTTAACTGATACGTGAAACTTTTCATGGGTCGTTTTTCTTTTTTAATTGTAGCTATTATCTTACTCCCAAGTAGTGTTCCCTGGAATCTGCGTGACAAGTCTCCTCAGATTTCCAGGTCTATCTGCTTCCTTCGACAACCGTTGCAAATCAGTTTGCGTTCTCGCAACAACTGTTTACCGTTGATTTCTCGCTGATAACGAACGTTGACTTTCTCTGGAATTTCAGTGGCAATAAATCTCTTCGGAATTCCAATACTCTCCGTGCCCTTCTAATGAAGGTTTTCATGGTGCTCTATTATTTACCCACTGACAGTTTTCATACGAGTCATTATTAGTGATAGCTCGCTGGCAATAGCAACAGGTGGTGTTCCCTGGAGTCTGGGCGACAACAACAAGTCTTCCCATATTTCCAGTATTCACCGCTTCTTTCGATAACCGTTGCAAATCATTTTGCATTATCGCAACAACCGTTTACCAGTGATTTCTCGCTAATAACAGTCGTTGGCTTTCTCTGGAATTTTAGTGACAATAAGCCTACCCAATGTTCCAATACTCTCCGCACCCTTCCAATGGAGGTCTGGATGGTGCTCTCTCTCATCGGTCTTTCTATCCTCCTCAACCTTTCACGGCCACTTTGTGTGGTATTAGCCGAGACTGGTGCTACCACATATTTTTTTTGGGGGGGGGGAGAGGGAGGGGTTACTCATTAGGAATTATCTCATGAGTCATTACCAGTGATCACTTACTGATAAAAACAGGGGGTGTTCCTTGGAGACTGAGTGACAAGTCTCCCCAGATTTCTAGTATTCTCTGCTTCTCTCCATCACAGTTTTGTGTTTTCGCATCAGCCGTTTACCATTGAGTACTCGTTGATAGCGGCCAGTGGTTCTCATTGGAATTTGAGTGACATAAAGCCTCCTCAGGATCCCATTTATCTCCGAATCCCTTCAGTCGAGATCTGGGTGGTGCTATCCCTCCCCAGACTTTCCCACCTCTCAGACCCTCGAGAGCAACTTTCTTTGGTGCCACTATTAACCCGTTTCCCACTGCAACAAGTCAGTTTAACAGGGGGGGGGGGTCCATCGATGGGGCACTTTGGAAAGGTACACAAATAAACGAAAACGAACCCGTTGGCATCCCTCTCCCAAATGAAGAGGTAATGCCTGGGAGGGTACGTCTCTTAAGATTAAGCCGGGCCATACCCAATCTCGGCCAAACAGTTCTGTACAGCCCCTAGGTTGCCAGAATGATACAAAGGAGAACTTCGGCTAGGGGTTTACTTCTTTCCCACCGCAAGAAGATGTGGCACAAGGCCGGAAGGTGGAGGTGTGAGAAATGGGCTAGCGCTCCCGATGGACTATTCTGTCTTTGTAAAAATAGCCATGAACAGACCCGTTGGCATTCTCCGTAGCGATCGACCATGAACCACCCCTTCTCAAATAGAGGAGGTGATGACAGGGAGCGTGCCCCTCTTAGGACTGTACCGGATCATACCTTACCCCGACAAAAGAGAGCCTGAAGATGCCACGGCATCCCCTAGTCTGTCGAATTGAGTTCCGAGGAAGGACGGATCCGCGGCTAGGATGCACTTTCTTTGATACTAACCGATACCGATGCGTTTTGTTTTTAGGGGGGGGGGTCATCATCATTATCATTATCATATATATATATATATATATATATATATGAGAGAGAGAGAGAGATTATTTTTCTTTCTTTTCTTTTTTAATATATAGCGATAAGTGGTTTAACATAATTTACATAACATAATGGGGTCAGAATAAAATATCGGATCAAAGTGGAATATCTATTCTATCCTGGACCCAAGAAGAAATCCTCCTAGGCCGGGGAAATTAACAGAAAGGGCACATTGAAGCTTTTGGCTTCTAAAGACGCTGCCATCTTTTCCCTGTCACCGCTGAGTGAAAGCATACAAAACTAGTTGATAAAATATGGCAACGTCTTTGGGAGCTAACCGCTTCAATATACTCAAAATAAATGTTCCCGGTCCAGAGTGATCCATTTTTTGGGGTGGGTGTGGGCAGTATTTTTCACATTAAAATATCGACTTTGCATGTAACATTGTCCTGATGGGGAGGGGAAATAAATAGAAAACAGTGGATAATCGACCCCTTCTTTCTTCTCTTAACTGTATGGCATTGTACCAAATTATATATTTAATAAAATAAATATTATCATTTACCTTTGTCGGTGAGTGTAGCGTTCTTCTTTTCCCTGGGGTGAGTGGTATATTTCATGTAGATAAAAATGTGAACACTCACTCAGCTTATAAAATTGTTAATCCGTTTCTTTTTTTTTTTCCTTTTTTTTTTAAATTTAATAATTTTCTTTTCAAGTCCTTAAAAATATTTCTTTTTTTTTTTCTTCCTAAAGTTGCGGTTCTTGTAAGTTCGTGTTAAAAATCTCTCGTCTTCTCCGTATCATCCACTTGGTGCGTTCGCAAGAATAAAAACGAGAGAGAGAGAGAGAGAGAGAGAGAGAGAGAGAGAGAGCAGTGCGGACAGACAGACGCTTAGATTGTTGTTGTAGATGTCAGAGGCTGTAAAAAAACAAAACAACAAAAACGCGCACTTTACTCTCGTCTGTCCTAGTATTAAGTCGTCGATATTGCGTATTTCTGTCTGAAAGTCCACCAAAAATGACTTTTTTTTCCTTTTGTTTTTTTAGATGCTGGACTCAATTATTGGAGATTATTATTGCAGACTCAACTTACAAATAGCCGGTTAAAACCGGCAACTGTTATCAAATATTCGATCGAGCAAAATATATTATTCCGTAACTTCGATCTCTCCACTTTTTTTCCGATGAAAAAAACCCTCTTATTTTTTGTTTTTAAGTTGTTTCTTTTTTCTTTTTCTTTTTAAAGTTCCAGTGATAAGTATTTATTGTTATAAGAACCACCGTTGTGTTTTTAGAGTAACTTCAACTTCTTGAAGAAAAAAGAGCGTAATGTGCGTTTGTGGTGTGTATGCGTGTGTGTGGTGCGATGTGTGTGTTTGATTGTCTGTCGCTCCGAATCTTACCGAAGGACTCTAAGTGTATTTGTAGTAGTAGTTTTAGTGGCTGTTGCGGTGTGCTTTGCTCCCACGGTCGGACGGGGTTTGGGGTGGCCCAGTTGTTGCTAGTGTGGGCTCCCCTGGCTGACCTAGGTCCTACCAACTGGAATAGGGCTGTTATATACGCACATAAATACGCACACACGAGGACCCCCCTCCTCTAAAAAAATAAACTAAAAGAAATGTGATAAAAAAGTTCTTCTTCTTCTTCTTCTTCTTCTTCTTCTTCTTCTTCTTCTTCGACTCTCCCTTCCTTTACTTTATTTTCTCCGTATTTTCACTTTTTTCTTTTTATCTTTTCTTTCTCTGTCTCTTCTTTAACTATTACTTTCTCTCTTTCTTTCTTTCGTTCTTTTTTTATTTTCTTAGCTTTGTCTTTCTCTTTCTTTCTTCGTTAGCAATTCTTTCCCTTTTTCTTTCTCCTACTTCCGTTGTTTTATTACTTTTCATTCCTTTAATCTTCTTTCTTTCTTTCTTTTTCTTACCCTGT
>OY744520.1:109195119-109207619 GCA_963556195.1 Sepiola atlantica | reverse complement strand
ACATCTTCCATTTGATAAAGAGATATTTCCTCGAAATAGATTATGGAACACGGTCACACAATTAGATCACTGTGTAGAATTCTTGACTAATCAAGTAAGCTTTACTATTAAAAACAAATCACTTGTTTTTTCTTCCTTCTAAACACCGAAATATTTTCATTTCTTGCATCGTGATAACCTCTTAATACTCCTCAATATACATATTACACGCAAAGCTTCAAGCTAACTACATTTCATTATATATATATATATATATATATATATATATATATATATATATATATATATATATATATATAATTCATTTATTTCTTTTTATCGGAATCAGATGATTCTATTGTTGGTATTGGTTTCTGTTACATCTGATGTTTACACTGTGTTATCAGTGTAATAACAACCCAAAAATAAATAAAGGACGAAGTAGAACCTTTAAGGAATTTATTTAACAAAAACACCGATTAAATGAAATGTAGAAAAAAACTCTGGATGGTGTTATTCGATACGAAAAGAAGGAAAGCGTGTAGTATCTCCTCTGTTGTTCCCTCCCCCTTGCTTTGAGTAGTGCCCGTTTGAATGTGTCTACCAACCTTTCGGTTGTCCATTGGATTGAGGATGATAGGGCGGGGACCGGATGTGTGTTATGTAACACGATTTGCAGAATTGTTGGAATGGCTCAGACGTGAATTGTGATCTATTGTCTAAGACTAAAGTCTCGGGCAAGCCGTATTGACAAAATAGCCGCCTGAGTACTGTTACCGTAGACTGAGTATCAGTCTGTTGCATTGAAAACACTTCTGGCCATTCAGAATGGCAACCCACAACCAACAGAAAACTAAGGTCATTGATAGAGCAAGCAAAGTCTACGTGTATTTTGGACCATGGTCGCTCTGGGTATGTCCAACGAGAGTTAACAACCCGAGGTGGAATCTTCTACGCTTCCATACACTGGATACAACGTTTGACAGTACGCTAAATGTCTGTGTCAATGTTAGGCCAATAGACTACACTGCGGGCTAGTGATTTCATTCGATTAATGCCTGGATGTAGTTGTTCACAGACTGCTTGTCTGAGCTTAGTGGGAACAGCTACACGATCTGCAAACATAAAACAACTATCAATGACAGAAAGAGAGCCACTGCGGCGTTTGAACTGTTGGAGGTCTCCCGTGAGGTTAGGAGGCCATGAATGTTGGAGAAATCTGCACACTTTTTTATCATTGGATGTTGTTGTGTTTCTCGCTTTATATCAATCCTTGTCAATGGAAATCTCCGGATACAATCTGTGAGCGTGCGTTGAAAATCGTCCTCGATGCTGATGGCAGCGATGACAGTGTCGTCGTCTGGAACTGATTGTACACTGATGAACGACTCATCAGCTTGGCCGAAATCTGTTGTCCGGCGATACTGTATATCGAAATCGTATCCCAGTAGAATGATTGCCCACCGTTGCAATCGGCTGGCTAAATATACTGGAATACCCTTTTTCGAGCCAAATATTTAAAGTAGTGGATTGTGGTCTGTCAGAAGTGTAAAGTGACGCTCGAACATCATGGAATTTCTTAACAGCAAAAATCAGTGCCAGTGGTTCTTTTTCAGCAGGTGTCAAAGATCTGGCTGCATGCATGATAGCTTTCTCAGTTCCATCTGTGAATATATGCGAGATCACTGCTCCCACGCCATGATGTATGCATCCACTGCCACGACTATTTTCTTATTTGGATCAAAATGTGTAAGCAGTAGGCCAGAGTTAATGAGTGTTTTGATTTTGTCAAATGATTTTTGACAGTTCACGGGCCATGACCATTTTTCGTCTTTTGTCAACAGTTTGTTGAGCGGTGATTTGATTTGATGGAGTGAAAGCAAGAAACTACCGTAGTAGCTCACCAGTCCCATAACGTCCGATGGGGGTGGCATGTGTTGAATGGCGGCCACATTAGCAAGATCTGGACGACAACCTTGACGATCAAAGATATATCTCAAGTATTTTATAGAAGGTAACTAAAAATGGGGCTTTTCAGGCCATCGTTATCAATCCCCACGGTGTTGTCGAAGCCTCTACTTGATAAACTCAGTAACCCTTATTCTCGAGTGGCTTTTAAGCCTTAATAAGCGGTTACTCGTTAGTACATACAACAAATTGTATTAAAAGAGATGAAGAACAGTGTCCTTCTGGAGAGGTGGCGATCAGTCTGTCAATCGATGGGGGGGGGGAGAGGAGCATTCGGTGGTGTCAGGTATAAATGAGGTGGGAGGGGGTATGTACCGACATCGTTTGATATCGGTAGTGAATGCCCCAGAAGATTTGTTCGGGTTGAAGCCACTGAACTTATTTTGGTCGAGAAAGAGCCCAACGGAGAAATTTTTGTCAATCCCCTTTTTCTTAGACAACGTCCGTCATTTATTCTTTGATCCAGTTTTTTGGCTAAGATCAAAGTGTAGTATCTGTTCCGATGGATACTGCACCCCATACTGGTATTGTCTTGGCCTTCGGGGCTTGACTTACGCCGGTCAATGGGTCTGTCCTGTGCAGTTCTAGGAGGTTCACTCTCCCAGGCTTTGCCTTCCCTCTTTTGGGAGGAGTAAGTTTATTGCTTACTGTCTGAGGCGCCCCTACCGGGGAATGCCGACGAGGCTGCCCAAGCAATTTTTAAATTGCCAGAGTGCTCACCTCTCGGGTGCTGGCTTTTCAAACCCCACTTTCCCGACCCGACCTTGGGTCACATCTTACTTGTGGGAGTAGGATAAAAACTGGCCTTGTGCCTAACTCCTGGAGAGGAGTAAATCAATACTCAACTCAAAATCAGCAGCAAACGGTGTTCAGTAAGATTTACTTCCTGATATTAAACTTCATCCATAATATAACTTCCGGCGAGAGTTTCACTTTCCCAAATTTATTAATTTATTAAATTGTTAGGTGAAAGTACAGAATAGTTAATAAAGCCCCTCCCCCATGTTAAGAATGGATTTCTAAATAATAACGTTATTATTTAAGCATGGTCCATAAACTTCAGAAGATTATTTAGAAAACCATTCTTAACATGGGGAGAGAGGTGATGGCTTTGTTAACTATTCTCTCCTTTCACCTAACAATTTAATAAATAAATTAATAAATAAATTAATAAATAAAAATCAGTACAAAACTTGGCAAACCATAAGAGTAAGCGACCCAAAACAAGAAGTATTTAATATCAAGAACTAAATCTAACCGAACACCGTTTGCTGCTAGCTTTAAGTCAGGTACTCTTCTGGTTTGCCATTATTTTATCGATGTGCAAAGTCTCTGTGCAAAGAGCCCCCCCCTCTCTCTCTCTCTCTCTCTCTCTCTCTCTCTCTCTCTCATATATATATATATATATATATATATATATATATATATATATATATATATATATATATATATATATATATATCTCTCTCACTCTGTGTTCACATCCGGAAGAATGATATACACGTGTAACCTGAATCTGAAAGATATTTGATTTGAACATACTATAAAGCCCCCTTCCCCGATTTCTTTCTAAATTTTTACTAATAAGTGTGTGTATGCGGAAGGTTGTATACATTCATGCTGATTTTATGTGTCCGTGAAGTGTGTGCGTGTTTACGGACCATGAGCACCATATTCTGCCCATTTTTTTTAATTTTTAATTTTTATTTTTGTATCTCCTTGTTTTTGCTGGGTATGGGGCATTCTACTGGATGCCAGACATTCACCCGTTATTTCTGAGACTCCACCAAAGAGATCTTGTTAGCGTTCTAACCGCCCCCTTAAGCGCAATTCTGTGGATAACTCTTGCACTCAGTTCACCGAGTACATTCGCCAAGCAGTTTTAAAAAATCTTTTTCATGAACCCGGTAGCTTCTATGATTATTGGAATGATGAAGATCTTCCTAAGATTCCAGTTTCTTTTCATACTGTACATAAGTTCTTAGTGTTTAGCTATCTTCTTCCTCTCAGCTCTTTTAAGCCAGCATTATTAGGGACACTAACTTTTAAGCCAGCATTATTAGGGACACTGACTTCAACTAGGGTTGCTACTCTCTCCTTCTTGTCCCATATCACTATGTTAGGTTTAACAGCTCCGATTTCTCTTGGTGACTTCGAATGTGCCTATCCAAGTCAGGTGGGATGAGCAATGCATAGTTGATTGGGGTCGATATAATAAGATTCTGTCCTCAATCTGTATTGGATCCTTGTGGGGGAGCTGATTTAATTTATCGTCCATTTTAGGATCGGCCACGTTGTTAGCTAAAGCGACATTCTGTTAACTTGTTTCAGTACAACGTTTCTGTGCATGCCGTAGGCTCTCGGGTTGTTCTTTCTGAGACGTGAGACAATTTGAGTAGACCAATGTTGGGATGATACACACTGGAATCCAACAGACAAACGTGTTGAACACGAAGTTGACCTTGATGAATGGAGACTGATACATGTTCGGCTTGGTGGTGGATGTAGGGGCCGTGGGCCAAAGAACAAGCCACCATATTTTGTCTGTCCCCTACTAAAAATCCAGTTCGAATTGTTTAGTAATTATGCTAAGTGCTACATCTCTCGTTTCTGGAGTCTGGTGTTATCAATGTCCATTGTGACAATATCAGCCCGATCTTTGCCTGGATGAAAATGTGAGCAATTTCTACCTGCATGTAGTTTATATATTGTTCGTGGAATCATCAGTTTAGCTACCGTATCTGTGTGTTCGGTTACAATTAACAGGTTGGACACAAACTTGGGGTTGTCAGTTTTCGTATGCATGGTTTGACTATTCGTGTTTTGGGTTGATGAGCTGTCTGCTTTTCCGAATTCGTTACATAATTACGATCTATTTTCTTTTACATTTTCATGTTCTCATTCGCGGAGCGATTGGTGTGTTGTTTTGCCAAAACACTTTTGTGCGGGATAGCACTTCTGTCCAAATCTTTTCCCGCCTTTTATGAACAGTCATACATTGAGCGTCATGTTGATGAGACGCATATTCCCTTCCTCTCTGGATTTGGGCGAGAGGTATGATGAAAGTCCCCTTTGAAATGCTAATGCGACAAGACGTTATATCTCACTCCTCGCTTCAAACATGGTTTTAGTAGACGAAATGGAACTCATTGACTCAATTCCATTCTATAGTATTAAAATGAACCTATTTTATTTTCATAACTCTTTCAGGTCCATGCTTTATGCTGATGAAACTGTTGAATAACATTTATTTAAATTGTAGAAAAGTAGTTTGCCCTTTTAGTCAAAACTTGGCAACCGTTTTCTTCGCGTTTCGCAATTTTTAAGATGAGGTTTGATCATTTCTTTTATTTGGATTATTCGAAATACTGTTATCATCTTGGATGTTATTCTCACAACCTTTCGGCCGATATAACCTGCGACCTTCTTCAGACGCGTGGTGTAACGGATAACATGCTAAGTAATAATCAGTTCCAAGTGGTAGTCTTCCGGAGGTTGAAAAGTTCAATCCTTAGTGCGGGCGATACGAAGAATACAATTACGAATTACTTAAGATTTCTACCCGATCATGGACGACGAAACAAGAGCAAGCTACCACCGTGGATTAAATAAAGTGTTCAGTTCGCAATTCCGTACAGATTCACGAGTTCTACAGAAAGATTCCCGAGTTCGACAAGATACACATGGAGAAGGTCGGAAGTTACATCGGCCGAAATGTTGTGAGAATAACATCTAAAATGAGAACAGTAGAGAATAATCTTTTTCTTCATAGCAAAAAATTCCAGTAGGATGGATACCGACGCAGCAACCCTACTAGAAAATGGCGATCCGACATCTCACCTCGTTTACACTACCATACATCGGCTAGTGTTGTCCATGCAGCTCTGGTTTACCGACGTACATTGCGATTGTGGTGTCTGTTTTTGATACTTCGCTCGAGGTTAGTGTTGTGCATTGCTTACTATGCCGGTGGTTAAATAATTATTGTCCACGGTCTTGACAAGATGAGTTACACTATTGGATGCATATTATTTGATGTTTTCATTCTAGAGCATTTCACCCATTAACAACAAAGACGATGTCGACGGTAATATCTGCATGTCTGTTCCTAATTTAAACAATCTAACCAAAGCTCATTAGGTGACGCAACTGGTCACATTTGTTCTCGTATATATATATATATATATATATATAATATATATATATATATATATATATATATATATATATAAATTCCCGAAACAGTTTTTCATGGTAAACAACTGATGATCCCTTAAAATAGTGTTAGAAATAAACTAATATAATAACTGTAAAAAATAAATTGACTTACATGAGTGATTTTTCACTGGAAGACTTGGGACTATAATTTTTTAATTTTTTTTTTTAATATAGTTTTAATGGTTGAGAAACTTCCGAGACTATATATATATATATATATATATATATATATATATATATATATATATATATATATATATAATTATTTATAAATAATATGGGATGAGAAAATCACTGTCGGCCACACAGATCGAAACTCAATACGAAAGTCATATTTAACTCAGTAGTTGGAGTGCGTACCGATGTGCTCACCACACATTGTTAGGAAATGGACGAGTAAATTAACGTCTTAATGGCTAATTCGGCGGTCATAAGCAAGCCGTCGAGAGCATTCAATAGGCGGGCATCAGAATGTTGCATTACGCTGTAAATGACGGCCTGTTGTCAACTTACTGAAAGTGTTCCATCTACCTTTGAATAATCATTTATAAATAATATTTTCAAATCAACCTATATACACATGTGTTTCATGCCAAACCTGCAATCATCAGCATTTGGAGGAGACAATCCCTGCCGATCACACGGTTTGAACTACGATATATATGTGTGTGTATTTAGGCAGCATATTTTCATGTAGGCAAATATTATTAAATAAAACGGAGTGTTTTTACTTGATAAGACTTTTTAATTTTTTCAGTTTTCTGAATAGTTTATTTAGTGTTTCGCTCAAATTGCTGTATGTAAGTTGCGTGGGTGTTTTGTTCCATTTTCTGTTCTTTTTTCGCGAGTACTTTTGATTTGATTCGTCAGGCTGTGTTAGTCTTGGTCACACACATACACACACACACACACACACACACACACATATATATATATATATATATATATAAGTGAAATATTTTGAAAATCAACAATCGTGCAATTTAAATGAAAAATTCATTTATTTAATTTCTTTTTTGAAAGCTGTCGTTGTAGTACAACTTTGTCAGGCGAGACTGTCTTATAGATTTTTTCTTCTTTTCATCCTCTTCATTTTGATAGTATTAACCCCGAGGGGTCGAATCACGATATAAGAAGAAAGACACGTCAAGTTCTAAAAGACGTTAGTATAAGTGTAGTCCTATCGATGTTATGCGCAGATTGGCGCTTTCTAAGTAAGGAAATTGACAACATCTTTGAGGAACGCATGAGAATGTATTAAACTGAAATATTTGGAAAATCTACAATCGTGCAATTTAAATGAAAAATTCATTTATTTAATTTTTTTTGCAAGTTTTCGTTGTAGAACAACTTTGTCAGGCGAGACTGTCTTATAGTTTTTTTCTTCTTTACATCCTCCTCATATATATATATATGTTTATATATATATATATGTTTATATATATATATATGTTTATATATATATATATGTTTATATATATATATACATATATATATATGTTTATATATATATATGTTTATATATATATATATACATATATATATATGTTTATATATATATATATATGTTTATATATATATATGTTTATATATATATATGTTTATATATATATATATATGTTTATATATATATGTTTATATATATATATGTTTATATATATACATATATATATATATGTTTATATATATATATATATGTTTATATATATATATGTTTATATATATATATGTTTATATATATATATGTTTTATATATATATATATATTTATATATATATATATATATGTTTATATATATATATATATATGTTTATATATATATGTTTATATATATATATTTATGTTTATATATATGTTTATATATATATATATGTTTATATATATATGTTTATATATATATGTTTATATTTATATATGTTTATATATATACATGTTTATATTTATATATATATGTTTATATATATATGTCTATATATATATATTTATTTATATAAATGTTTATATTTATATATATATATGTTTATATATATATATATATATATATATATATATATATATATATATATATATATATATATATATATATATATATTACGTTGCATGAATTTTAAAAGATGGACCGGTAGTGTGTTAATATTTTAACATTCTTAAATAATCACCTTAATCGAAGTCAGAACATTTTCTGCGTTCATGTTCAGATAACTTTACGTATAGCAAAATTGAACTTGAGATATGTAGGTCTCAAATTTAAGAGAGACACAACTATACAATAAGACAATACCGACAGAAATATCTTCATTTCTGTTATCTGCCCTCCTTTATGTGTGTCGATGTGGACGGCAGCTATCAAATTGTGTTTTCAAGTTTATCCTCAAAATCAATGAGTTTTTCATCGTCTCGTCTTTGAAGATCTCATGCTCATGGAAGGTCGTTATTTGGCTACCATGGGTGGCTTGCTTTGGTGCATGACTTTAGCTGCTCAAAGGTAGAGATGTCTGGTTGAGTATTCGTCATCTGTTGAAATATACTATTTAACTTGTTCTAATCAGTCTATTATAAACAAAAAAGAATATCATCACCAGTAGTAATACTATTTTAACCGCAGCGGGAGGAGAGAGAAATAAGGAAAGAGGGGAGATATAGCGAGTAGAAAATACTAATTTTTGATTTTGTCTTTCCTCCTTTCCGTAATTTGTCACTTCCGTCTATCTCAATACAATCTTCATAAAATAAGACTATTTTCGTCATAACAGTTTCTTCAACGAGGTAATTTCGAATCCATTTGCTTTCTATTCATTTAACCACAGATGAATTAAAATCTGTGTGTAAAACTGCATATCAAATTGCAGTTAAACGTTTCTAGTTTCCGTGTTGATTGTTGATGCTTAACAATCTGGAACTGTGAGT
The DNA here is from genome assembly GCA_963556195.1 of Sepiola atlantica. Taxonomy (NCBI): domain Eukaryota; kingdom Metazoa; phylum Mollusca; class Cephalopoda; order Sepiida; family Sepiolidae; genus Sepiola; species Sepiola atlantica. Next base: position 109,198,547 of record OY744520.1, on the reverse strand, counting down.
CTTTCAGTTGCAATTAAGTCGGTAATTATTACACTAATTAATTCATAAAGTTATAGGCATTAATGTACTTAACACTAATTAACATACATAAATATACATATATACATAGACATATACTGATGATCATACGTACGACATTTGTAGCCATATTCGATGGGGTGTATAAAAATAGTGTCCCAAAACGTATTTTCTACATAAGATTAAATTAAGCAGATGAATGGAAAATTCTATCAAAATTAGAGTTGGAGCTATATGTTAGGATATGACGCTACGGACAGGAATTTCGAAATGAGATTTAATGAAGAAGAGAGAAATAGCTTCTTTTTGGCTTGTGAACTCACCGTGTTCGAACACTTTTATATAAGTTGTCTTCGTGCGACTCTCTGGGGAGTGGGCGAAGGGAAGATCACGTAGTGAGCTTACTGAAGTAAGAAGTAAGACGTCTTGAAGAAAAGAGAAAGAGCTTTATCTTTGGCAGGTGAACTGGTTGAGTTCGGTCGTCTTTTTTGTAGCTCTGTTTTTGTTCGTCTCGCCGACGGGAGGCTTGTAAAAGAATAAAATGTCAACACGCATGACGCCATTGTGCGTAATTGATTTTCGACTTGTAAGTTTTACTATTAAAACCGGAAGTAAATGCTAACAAACCGATCTTTTCAGAACATATGTCTAGAATTACATTAAAAAAAACTCCCCAAATGTCCACATTGCGCTTTTTCAAATATGGCGTCCAATTTTGATCAAAATCCATTATATGATTTTGATTCTTAAAAATATCTAAAATTTAAGGTTTAAGCTTAATAGGTCTTAGGAAGAAATTTTAATTCTGGGAATCTCGCTTAATCTGTTACTAATGACTCTGGATTAAATTTAATACAAATCTAAAATATTCGAATTTTCAAATGGGGGGGGGGGGGGGGGTTGCCTACATTATGCCCCATAAAACCCGTTTAAAATACTCCAAAGATACTGATATTTAGGGAATATTTATTAATTGATGTCTAACACCCACTGTTCAAATTTCACAAAAATCGGAGGTGTCTGAATTTTCGCTAAGGGATATTACCCCCCGTTTCTTCTTTTACAGAAAACTAAATTAAACTAAATATAACCCACATTACACACCCTTACATCTAGCAGCTCTGTTCCAAAATTCAAAATGATCGGTTAATTAATTTATGAGCGGATTCTGTATATACAAATATATACAAATTCATTATGATCGGTTAATTAGTTTAGGAGTGAATCTTGCGCATACAAATATATAAACATATACACATACTTAACGTTATCTTATAGAGATATGCTAGACGTAACCGTGAGCCGTTGGGTCACAACCTATACCATTATTCATTCTACTTTGATTTCATTCGAAAATGTGACATAATGGTTGAGACATTCTTCTTGTATAACCAAACATAATAAAGCTCCTTACTTCTATATTATTATTTGTACTCACTAGGAGTTCTCGCACAGGTCATCATCAGAGATTACGCACTGATAATAACCAGTGTTGTTCCCTAGAGTCTGGGTGACAACAAGTCTCCCCAGATTTTCCAGTACTCGCCACCTCTTTCGATAACCTTTGCAAATGACCTTGTGTTATCGCAACAGCCGCTTTCCCTTTATTTCTCGCTGGTAACGACCATTGGTATTCACTACGATTTGGGTGTCAATAAGCCCCCCCCCCCCAAGGTGCCAGTACTCTCCGCATTCTTCCAGTTGAGGTCTAGTTAGTGCTGTCTCTCCTCGGTTTTCCCATCCTCCCTGACTCTCTACGACTATTTTATGTGGTGTCAGCCGAGGACGGTGCTGCTGCCATCATCATCATCATCATCATCATCATCATCATCATCATCATCATCATCATCATCATCATCATCATCATCATCATCATCATCATCATCATCATCATCATCATCATCATCATCATCATCATCATCATCATCATCATCATCATCATCATCATCATCATCATCATCATCATCATCATCATCATCATCATCATCATCATCATCATCATCATCATCATCATCATCATCATCATCATCATCATCATCATCATCATCATCATCATCATCATCATCATCATCATCATCATCATCATCATCATCATCATCATCATCATCATCATTACTCACACAGAGTTTTCGCACGAGTCATTATCAGTGATAGCTTATTGACAATAACCAGTGATGTACCCTGGAGTCTGAGTGACAACAAGTCTCCACAGATTTCCAGCACTCTCTGCCTCTTTCGATAACTGCTGCAGATCATTATGCGTTATCGCAACAGCCATTTACCATAAATTTATCGCTGGCAATAAAAAGTATTATTATTCTATATTTTTCTCATATAGAACTAAATAGATTTCTTATTTTGCCATACGTGTTTGTGACGTGTACAGAGACACGTATGTACATTAGATGGGCACGCTGAAAAAGAGAAGTCACTCTTTCTCTAAATGCTCACGGAAGCATTAAGAAATATTAGAGAGGAGTTGAATAAACATAGAGTGAGGGGGGCGAGTTAATTATAAATTATGGTTGATTAGAAGAATTGAAACAGGAGTTTTTTTACAAGCATAACTCAATCCCGATACTAAATTATATTTTAGAATGCATGTTGTGTTATTAAAATCTATAGGAAAAAGTCACAGAGAAACAAACATTGATCAATTCATATCTCTATCAATATAAAGTTAGGTATGTGTAACATGTTTATATATGTGTATGTACAAGATTCACTCCTAAATTAATCAACCGATTATTATGGATTTTGGAACACAGCTGCTAGGCTTAATAGGTGGTAATGTGGACTATATTTAGTTTATTTTAGTTTCATGCAAAAATGGTAAAACGAGGATGGAAGCCTTTCGTGAAAATTCAGATACCTTCGATTTTTGTGAAATTTTTACAATAGGTATTAGATATGAATTAATAAATATACCCCAAATTTCAGTTTCTTTGGTGTATTTTAAACGGGGGTTTAGGAGGCATGATATGGACACAACATCCCATTTGAAAATTCAATATTTCAGATTTGCATTGAATTTGATTCATAGTCATTTATCACTATCATCATAATCAGGGTTTTTAATCACCTCTGAATTTCCGTCCACTTTATTGGTGACTGTCATTCAGGGTTAATTTTTGGACATAGTCGCCACGCTAGGCGCTGCGGGTTGGAGACACTATTTTGTCCATAGCTAGGTGTCCACATACAGCCCCCGGTATTTCCAGATGGTCACCCATCTAGTACTGACCAGGCTCAACGTCGCTTAACTTCGGTGATTATGCCGCATATAATCATTAGACACCAATTAAGCAAGATCCTGTGAGTTTCAATTTCTTTTTGAGACCCTTTAAACTTAAACCTTACATTTTTTACATTTTCTAGAATTAAAACCATGCAATGAATTTTAATAAAAC
>OY744520.1:109187619-109190119 GCA_963556195.1 Sepiola atlantica | reverse complement strand
GCAAATATAGTGTTAAGTCCACACAAAAACTATTACAAATTTTACAAAGCAAACAACCGGATAATAAAATCATTGTCTCTCTCGACATAGAAAGCCTCTTCACCAATGTACCTGTAAAGGAAACAATAGACATAATCATCAATAATATATACAATAACTCATCTCCCTTCCACTTAAAATTAATAAAAAATATACTAAAAAAGCTACTATTAATCTGCACCACCGAAGTATTTTTTTATGACTTCAAGGGAAACATTTACATTCAAATTGACGGAGTTTCAATGGGTTCGGTTCTCTGTCCGATTTTTAGTGAATTCTATATGTCAAACCTGGAAAACAAAATATGTAATAACATTAAAAAACATCTATTTACGTACGCTATGTCGACGATACTCTTATTCCAGCTGATAATAATTAACAAATACACTTCCAGACCTTTTCCAAAAAAAAAATCTGTTCTTAAATTCACCATAGAACAGAACGTAAATAATAAAATCCTATTTCTAGATGTTCTCATTGACGTCTCTAATAATACGTTTAACACTTCTACTTATAAAAAGACCAATCAGCTTAAATTGTAGTCTTTTACATTACAAGAGCGAGTGTCCCTATCACTACAAAATAGCTATTGTTAAAAATATATTAAACCGTACTAGATTAATCTCCTCCTCTAAAAATACTATTAATTGAATTAAAAAATATTAAGCAAGTCCTTATTAACAACGATTATATTCGATGAACGAATAAAATTAATGATTTGAAACTTAAAAAACACCACTAAAATAATAATAATAATAATTAAAAAGTTGAAAGGACTGAAGCCTCGGAGGTATGAATACAAACTTTTCCCTATGGAATGTAGGTTATAAACAATATTTTTATCTCCTCGGGCCCTAACAGATCTCCTCCGATTCATCCAGGAAATATTCTTGCTCATTGAAACACAGATTGTTTGCTTCGATTTTCTCCAAATATGTCCTTAACGGCCGGACTCTAATTACAATATTTCCTGGAATACTCCACACTCCCACATTTAATGTCATTCCAGTTTGAGCTGAGGAGAAATTTTCAATTGACTGCAGAATGATTTGTGCATCCCCTCTCGTTTGAAAATTTTATGATGCATAGATTAATAAAATGAGTGCTGGAATCACTCATTCAAATCCTATTTCACTACACGAATAGCGGGGAGTTATTAAACGCTTAATCATCAGATGCACATGCGAAGATAAAACTTCCCACCTGTAAGAGGAAAAGGCGAAAATGTGGAGAGCCTTTCAATCACCCAGAAAAATGTTATTGCACTTGTATTCACAGCTGATGCAGGAACGCCACATAAATTCAAATTATGATTAGAACATGAAACGAATTTAGATTTTTTTTATTCATGTCTCTTAAGCGTTGAACACCACCATGAACTCCAGCAATAGTTGCCGCATTCTCAAATCCTATCCTTCGATATTTTTCGAATCAAAGTTATCTTCTTCCACTCTATTCAAAATTAACTTCTTGATATCACAAGCTTTCTTTCTTTGTGCAGGAAGAAACTCTAAGGAATGATTCTCGCACCTCCATTACATTGTCTTCAACAATAACATATCGGCATATGAAACTCATCGGGTCAGCATAAAAAAAAATATCTGGAGTGCTGTCTAGTATGATCGCAAAATAGTTGGCTTTTCGAATTCGAACCAATATGCTTTTCGTTCACATGCTTCCCAAGATGTTAATGAATTCATTTTGGATTGTCGGTGAAAAGTACAACCGGTTATCATTTGATTCGTCTAAGCACTGCTTTTCATTGCATATGCGATGAACAATTAGTCCACTGTTATACCGGAGTCGGTAGGAGTAGATAATATGATGCGTGTGAAAATGGCCGCAAATTTCTCTTTGAAAGTCTTAGTTGATAGAAACAGCTTACCCGGAGAAAATGTAATAAAGATTGAAATAAAACGAAATGAACGCATATTTTCTGGAAACATGCACGAGGACTTAGCATAGGTGATTGATGTAACAGATTAGCATATGAAGCTTTTGGTTCTAACCCTATAATAGCCAATGAGAGAGAGGGAATCAACTTTGCTTTATTATGTAGATATATCTTCAATATCATTGAATACATGTACATTTGTATGATATATATATATATATATATATATATATATATGTGTGTGTGTGTGTGTGTAGATATATATCATATATATATATATATATATATATATATATATATATATATACAGAAAATGAATGATGAAAATAAAAGTTGTACAATTACAATATTTATTAAATCATCAGAAGTTCAAAAACAAGGAGGGATATCATTAATGATATCCCTTCTTGTTTTTGAACTTCTGATGATTTAATAAATATTGTAATTGTACAACTTTTATTTTCATCATTCAATTTCTGAATTTATTGTTCTATCGAATATATTGAGTTAAGATGAAAATTCATATACACTAAATGTACAAAAGCAAGGAAATTCCCAAATTTTTAC
>OY744520.1:109175119-109182619 GCA_963556195.1 Sepiola atlantica | reverse complement strand
CTGACTTCAACTAGGGTTGCTACTTTCTTCCTCTTATCCCATATCACTATGTCAGGTTTAACAGCTCCGCTTTCCATGTATGTAGCTGTAAGGATTGCATAGTCATAGTGGATGGTGTATGACTTATTTCCAGCAGTTTTTTTTTTTGTATATGTTCCTGAGACTTGCTGCTACATTGGATATTAAGGTTTTTTTTACAGATGGTGCAGTAGAGATATTTGTCATGCGTATGCTTGCCTGTATGTACATTAATTACATTTTAATATTTACTTGTAGGCAGAAAATAATAATATATTATGATATTAGATTTTGATTACGTATTTAGAATCTCATTATGTTTTTTTTATTATAAAATACGTATTTTTCTTGCATAAAAATATAACATTTTATCTTCAACATGCTTTCAATATACTTGCTATATAAATCAACATGGTTGCCTGCTGTTGAATATACCCGCGAAGAATACATGATTTCCTCCGGCTTTTTGTTTATAAAATTATTAATTAACGAACACATTAATCAGATAAAATTATATCTTAAATTTAATGTGTTAATCAATGACATCCATGATGTCTTTATTTAACTGGCGAATGAAATAAAAAGTAAAAACAAAAAGTAATATGGGGGTTAGGGGTGGGAGCGGGAGTTTCTTGGTTTCTTAGAATTGTCCCGAGCAACACCAGGACACAGATTCCGCTAGTTATAAATAATTTCGTCGATAAAGTTTAAAGAATAGCAATGACGAGAAACGTTAACTAAGGAAAGTAGATAATAATAAACTATTTCGTACAATAATAATATGCAGGACTATAAAAAAAAACATTGATTTGAATTGATTTGATTTATAACTTAAAATTATAGGAATAAAAGAAGATTACAAATGGTAATATGGTGTCCCTATGCATTTCTGGGAACATAGTATCTAACATTTTATTACCACATATAAAATAATTAGTTTTTTCTTTCTTTGTAATAAAATATATGTCTAAAAATGTGCAACGATATTACCCCTACCGTTTGAGGTAAGTAATGGTGAAAAAAAATGACGGGGAGTGTGCTAGGTTATTTTTTTTTTAATTTAGTACATAATACGTTGATTGAATTCGAATACAATATTGTAAGATTTGAACAATAAACAGTAGTGATGGTTGAATTAATTAAGGGATACAAAAACAAACTAAGGGATATATATATTAGCTAAGGAATCAAAAAAAGGAAAACAAATTTCGTGATTGAGTAGTGAAGAACTCTTAAGCGCTTGAACCCACTAGGAGTGGGGTGAAGATCTCGGAGCCCCTCACGGTACATAAAATAGAAGAGTGCGAGAAAACATGGTAACATTATAAATAAATTAATTAATATCACGCTCTTATTATTAAATAATAGAGCACTCTATTGGAGTACTGTGTACCCAACGGAACCAATAATTATATACATATATATATATATATATATATATATATATATATATATATATATATATATATATATATATATATATATATATATATAAATATATGGTAAGTCAATGAAAATTGATTAGACCTGCAAATGGAAGCAAATCAATATCTTCAGTTGTTCAAAACAAGGAGCAGTTTAGTTAATAAAAAACATTTATTTTTCTTCTCTTTCATTCCTTAAATCAGGCTTTTCAAAGATTAAAATCTTATCATCAGAGGAAAATTATGATTGATAAGTTGACAGTAGAGGACTGTCAAAGTTCTAAATTTGAAAGAGTTTTTTTTTTTAATTTTAAAGTTCAAACGGGTATGAAAATCACCAATAACGAAATCCAAAAAAGCGTGGGGCTCAGAAATATTGGTAAATCCAGAGGAATCTGTATAAAAAAATCCAACGACGACGATTCCACCTAGGTCTGTTGTCCTCGGAGAAGTGATCAAATAAGATTGGCCATGTTAAGGAAAACAATATTCTTCCTGTCTTCAGTTAAGCGTATTCCAAGGCAAAAACAACGACAAAATCTCAAATATATATATATATATATATATATAAGTACTGTGTGGTAGGGCAGGAAAAACCAGCAGAGTGCTCGATTAATTAAGAAATCCGAGATTTCGGAGGATTAAGAGCGTAAATATTTATTTAATACAGAAATTCAATGTAACATCAGTACCGTCGGTTTCAAAGCGGGAGGTTGATCCCGATTTTTGATCCCAGACGTGACCGAATAAGTCCCACCATTCCTGAATATGTTTATCAGCTGACGATAATCGGGATCAACCTCCCGCTTTGAAACCGACGGTACTGATGTTACATTGAATTTCTGTATTAATATATATATATATATATATATATATATATATATATATATATATATATATATATATTCAGACAAATGTTATTAAATAACACAGAGTTTTTTTTTTAGTTTGTTAAGACTTTTTCTAATTTTTTTCAATTTTTCGAATAGTCTATTTAGTGTTTTGGTGAATGATTTCATTCATCAAATTATCATCAGGTGGAGTTAGTCTTGGTGTGTTTAAAACTATATCTTTTACTGTTGATCTTTTTAACTGCTAATATTATACGACTTTAAATTGTACGTCTGTAGTGATGAGATGGTGCATGCGAACGTGATGATGTGTAATGCGCGTAGAAAATTCAAAGGGATATTTAACGGCTAAGAATTTGTTCATGTTAGTTACCACGCTAGACACTTTAAAATGTTGTGACTCGTATCGTAATTAATATTATTAATTGTGGGATGTCTAGTTTCAATTTAAAAAATTGTTTTAAGTATTTTTAATCTTTTTGATTGTATAGTGGTGCATCGTTTTTGTATTATACACTAAAATATGTCTGTAGTGAGAAAGTGGCAATCATGTTTTTTAGATGTTGCCAAATTGAGCTAGTGTCGATGAGATGCATGGTGAGTCTACGAGAAAGTGTTGTGGTAATAAAAACGATGTAACAATTATTGTTTTTTTGTTATTGTCAGAGATACATTCTCCCAAAGGGCATCGAGACTGATACATGATATTGTTTTTTTTCTTCTACTGTGTTTTAGATCTGAAAAGAGTTATAGTTTACTATGAGGTTTAATACTTTCGTTTTTTTATTAAAAATAATGAACCTTACTTTATCATTACAGTTGATAGGGGTTATATATCGATGTATTATATTTTTCCAACTTTTTCATCCAATTTAAAGTTCGGATGCATTTGACTACAATAGAATAAATTAATATAGTGGGAGCTATTTAGCTGATTATTATTGGTATTCTCTAAGTTTCTAATCATTAATTTAATTTGTTTGTCAACAATATAATTAGAAAATTCATTGTTAATTAGAACTTGCTTAATGTTTTTTTTTAATTCGTTAATGAATATTTTTCTGGTAATTTATGATGCATGAGTTAATACTGGAAGTATTTTTTTATAAGAAAATACGATGAATGCATCGTTGTTAGAGTTTACATGGACTATTCGAAAAATTGAAACAAATAAACAAAAGTCTCATAAAACAAAAACACTCCGTGGTATTAATAACATTTGCCTAAATAAAAACATGCTGTCACACGCATATATATATATATATATATATATATATATATATATATATAATTAATTTTAATAAATAAATATTTTCAAAATATATTTTAATAGTATCGTATAAAATATACTTATGGCAAGTGAGCTATAAAGAAACGTTTGTTTCATTTCTTACGAAGGAAATCTTCAGGTTAACTACGAAATTTGAACAACTACCATTTTTTTATAGGAAAATATTTGTTTTCTGTATACGGCTACTGATGCTTAAATTCATTGGTTGTTATTGTCTAAAACGTTCACATCCCTCACCACCCGGCCAACCTGGTCACTCAAGTTTAACGTAAAGCTTTTTGCTTTATTATCAGCATGAACCACTAATCTTCATTCCTTAAAATTCAATAAAGTTTAACCTAATTCTCTTGAAATTCTTGACTTCTAATTCATAATTATGTTAGTTATGAAGTTCAGCTCCGGCGGCTCCTATTGGGTTCATATTTATCCCAAGCATAATTTTATAATAGTGTTTTTTTACCTGATTAATTCTTATTACACTCGGTATTTACTTCCTTCCCACCACAGGAAGATGTGACACAAGGCAGAAGGTGGGGAGAATCAAGCCAGCGTCAATAAAGAAGGGATACTCTGGCCCATTAGAAATTGCCTGGGCAGCCCCGTCGGTATTCCTCTGTCGGAATGCCTCCAGCAGTTAGAAATAAACTAACTCCTCCCAAAAGAGGGGAAGCAAGGCTTGGGAGAGTGGACCCCTAGGGCTACCTAGGACTAATACCTCGGCCCGACAGATAAACGACCACCGAAATCGCTCAGTTTCTACCAGACTGATTGTCGAAAACGAATCCTCGACTAGTATCTTCCAATCAAGTGTCTCTGAGCATCAAGTCTTATTGGACTGGATCCTTACCAACTAGAGAGCTAGACAATCATTTCGACAACCTAGGAACTGACCTAAACCATCAGACTTGATTTTAGTCGGAGTGAGGTATGGTTCAACTTAATCCTAGTAGGTTCCCTCTCCCAGGTATTACCTCCGCTTTTTGAGGGGGTAGTCTTTTTTGCTGATCGCTTGAGGCGCTCACACCAAGGAATTCCGACGGGTCCGTTCACAGCTATTTTTGTACCACACTGAGTGCTCCCTTTCAGGGGAAGCTAGTTTTCTCTACTTCCCGGCATTGAGCCACACCTTGCTGCAATGAGAGCCAAATAAATAAATACTGTGGGTGGGGTGGGGGGTATCACATGTTTAATGTCTTCTGTCAGTACACAACACTCACTTCGCCCTACCACATAAGCACACTCTATTTTACAAAACCGCACACCCTTCTACAATAGAGATTAGGTACCCTGTCGCCTCTGTCCTTTTACGAATCTAAAAATCACCGTTGAAACTCCATGGATACATTTAAGAAGGTCCCAGCGGAATTTGAAGGCCAATCCCCTTAAAAAAAGGATCTTTCTGTTTTGAAAAGAAAAAAGGGACACTGGGTTATGGACGTGTGTGGTCCAATCTATCAATACTTCGCTTTAGGTTATTTTTCCTTTCTCCCCCCCCCCCTCTATACCTGATCCTATATTTTTATTTGGTAAAATCATCACCGAGAATACATATTTTTAATTAGGAGTGCCAGTAGTGTTATGATTACCGACATCAACTATGGGATCAGTAAGCCGAGTTAAATCACGATCACCTAAACATTAAATAGTGATGAAAGGTATGAACCTTAACTTTCCCCTAAGAGATATAGTTAAAATAACAGTTCGTCTTCATTGAATTATTCACATTTAGAATAGATATTTTATTTGTACATTAAACAAACCACGAAAGGACTATTTACTACAATTGTGTCTACCCGGCGTCCCCCGGGAGTTTTTTTTACTTTAATTTCATTCATTGATCACCCCCTACTATTCCTGTTAATTAATTTGTTTAAGTCTAAGAAGTTTGACAAATGTCTCGATTGCGTCATGGTAAAATCTCCAACTAACAAAATCGATTTCATGAGTTTTCTTCTGCTGTCGAACTATTTTTTTTTTTAATAAAGAAAAGAAATCTACCAAAATTTTAATAATTATTAGACTTTACTAAAAATTCCTGGTATTTTTTTTTTGATAACATATAAGTAGATAGATAGATCATATGTAGTTCTATCGCGGTCCATTTGCGACTCGTATATATCGTCATTCCTTTGTAACAAAAAAGAAGTTAACCCTTCAACAGCTTCGTCGCATGTGACAAAAATAGACATAATTACGTCTCTATTCACACATTTTACTTCCGTCGACACATCACATGACTTCAGGAGCGCCAGAAACAATAGTAACAGTTCTGCGGCTACTATAAAAGACACATGTCTTACTCTCATTCTCATTTTCAGGGTTTGGTTCCATAGTCGCCGTCAAGCGATATGGCGACGGCTACAACGACCAGCAGCATAAGCAGCAGCAGCACCACCAATGATGCTTCAGCGCCAGCAGCAACAGCACCGATCGAGCAATGACAACTGTAGTACCAAGGCTAAAGCGTTGCTACATTTCTAACACCGCTGGACGGATCATCATTCTTATCAAAACTGCAAGCCGGGCGCTAAATGATTCAAGACGACAGGCAACACCTTAAAACTGTTAGAAGAAACCGTCATCATTCACTGCTGCAAACCGACTCTGAATAATTCGAGACACAGGTGACATCCGAAACTGTGAAATAAGTCATCATAATGATGATAAACTGCAGCAAGCCGAAGCTAAACGATTCAAGACGACAGGCGACATCCCCACACTGTTTGAAGAAATCATCATCATCATCATCATCATCATCATCGTAATCACCACCATCATCATCATTCACTGTCACAAGCCGACTCTAGATGATTCAAGACGACAGGATACATTTGAACAATGTTAGAAAAAATCCTCATCCTCATCATTAATTACGACAAACCGACGCAAAACGATCCAAGGCAAGAGGCGACATCCTCACGCTGTTAGAAGAAATCATCATCATCATCATCATCATCATCATCATCATCATCATCATCATCATCATCATCATCATCCATAGCGATAAACCGACTCGAGATGATTCAAGACAACAGGTGACATTTCAACACTGTTAGAAAAAATCACCACCATCATTCACTGCAGCAAGCTGACGCTAAGGAGACTGATTGGTCTGTACATAGATGTAGAAGACCGATCTCTAGTATTTTTAAATACTGGGCAGACTGTCGAAGTTGTCAAAGGTGTTGGGAAGCATTTCACCTTTAAGCAACGTTTGAACAGCTTTGTTAGAATAAGAGATAGTTCCGCTTACAGCTCTTTAAGCACTATGGTTGGAATGTTGTCAGGGCCAGTTGCTTTGTTGGCATCTAGGTTCTTGATAAGTTTGGCAACATCCAGGACAGATATATGGATGTCACTCAGATTATTTTCAGTCTTAAGGGATAATTCAGGAGGTAGGTGGCCCCGCTCGCAAATGGTGGAGTTTGATGCAAAGTTCTTAGCAAAAAGTTTGACTTTGTTGGATGCTGAATAAATCACCTCAGGTCCACAGATGATGGTTGGGATAAAGATCCCGTATCTGTTCAGGATCCTGTTTGTTAATCGCCCCGCTCCCCGGAACCAAGTCTCTGCTCAGCTACTTTAGACTTAACGGATTGGGCAGATGACTCTCTCGCGTTGTCAGTGGTTGATTGCTGTTCTAAAGGCGACTTTAGTTTTAGAACATCTATTTCGTTGAAAGCAATTTAAATAGTGGTTTCTGTGTGCGATGGTGGCGACACATTCTGGACTATACCACGGCTGTTGTTTGTTTTTTGTTGGAATTTCTTGGAGGGATTGAAGCTCTCTATACCAACGGTTAACCAATCAGTTAAGCCGGATGCGATAGACGACACATTTTTTTAAACATGGAATGCACGTGGATTTTTCTGATATGAACGATCTGAGGCTGCCCCAGTCAGCCATCGAGTATCGT
>OY744520.1:109137619-109172619 GCA_963556195.1 Sepiola atlantica | reverse complement strand
GTAAGCTAAGGTATTGTTTAATAATTTCATTCAATGAAATTCCCCTCTACTTCAATGACAGCTTCGATTCGAGACCTAAACCGACTGCAAGCGCGCTTGAGATGGTCCTCATCTATGTTGTCCATCACTCTGACAATGGATGCTTTTAGAGAATCTTTAGTGTTGTGGGGGTGTTTATTAACATCTCTCTCCACGACGCCCCACACATAATAATCCAATGGATTCAGGTCTGGAGAGTTTGGAGGCCACAAGTTTGGAGTGATGTGATCATAAAAATGATCCGCCAACCATTCCTGAGTGTTTTGAGCCTTATGTGCTGGTGCAGAGTCTTGTTGAAAGATGTAGGGCCTTCCATTTGTTACTCTATCGATCCAGGGCTTAACAACAGTATCCAAGACTTCAATGTAAGCAGCAGAAGTGACTCTTAGTCCTTGCCGAAAGAAGTGTGGTGGCATCACATGTCCTTCGTTGCTAACAACCCCCAAAACCATAACAGTTGCAGGAAATTTTGTATGCATGACTGTTGGAACTTCGGAAGGGTCATTACACAGCCATCTGTCATTCCTTCTGTTTACCTTTTGATCTTGATCAAAGTTTTTCTCATCTGAGAAAAACCAAAGCATGCCTTGCTCAACAGGATGTTTCAGTTTGTTTAACAGCCTCTTGGACCTTATCAAACGATTCTCTTTGGTGGTCTCGGACATAAACTGGCCTCTCCTCATCACATAAGAGTTGCAACGAAGATTTTCATGAACAGTCCTTCGAATTGTGGCTTCTGAAACATTCAAGTCTTTTGCGATGGACCTCATTGACTTTTGGGGGCTCTCATCAATAATATTCTGAACTTGATGAATAAATTCAGGTGTTCTAATCGTGTCTGACCGTTGGTCGTGCTTTTTACGTTTAGCAACCTGCTTACAATCACCATCATTTTCTTCTAACTCCCTACGAACTTTATAAACAAAAGAACGGGCGACTTTAAGAAATTGTGCGATTTGTAAATCGCTATGATCTGCCTTTATTGCGACAATTACAGCCTGTCTTTTCATTTGTTCCGTTACATTATTATCTGCCATTTTTCATTATCTGCAAAAAAATAATAAAAATAATTAATATAACGTAACAATAACGACATTACGCGATGTTCTCATATACCTGACGCACCCTGTATATATATATAACTTAATATACATCTTTTATGTCTATAACTTTATATATATATATATATATATATATATATATATATATATATATATATATATATATATATATGTCTATCGATTAGTAATACATCAACAAAGGATCCTGCTACCCCCACCGTCTTTAAAAACTTGGTTAGTAACATCAGCCAAAGGATCTCAAACCTCTCATCCAGCTTGAAATATTCATACAGGCAGCGGCTTCTTACAATAAAGCTCTCCACGACAGCGGGTTTAGAGAAGAGATCTCATACATACACACTCGAAACCAGACACGTGGCAGCCACATAAGGAGGAGGTCGATAATTTGGTGTTCCCCCTTTCTCCCTTAACACAAAGACGAGAGTAGGCCATCTCTTTCTCAGCTTACTTGACAAGCACTTCCCTCCAATCCACAACCTACACAAACCTACACAAACTCTTCAACAGGAATACAATTAAGATAAGCTACTCCACCACCCCATCTGTAAGAAAAATCATCTCCGCTGAACCAAAAATAGAAAACACAAACTGCTCATGCCAGGATAAAAGCAACTACCATTTAGAGGGGAATTGCAAAATTGAGTCCCTAGTGTATGAGGCGATTGTCACAAGCCAGCCCAGCGGCAAAACCAAAAAATACATAGGCATGACGCAGGGAATCTTTAAGCAGAGATTGTACACACACATGTATACCTTTAAATACAATGACAGGACCAACACAACATTTGCGACCCGGATATGGATGAGAACACACCCTTCACCATCAAATGGAAAGTAATAGAGAGAAGACCGTCATACTCTCCAGCCAAAAATAGGTTTTCTTTATGTGACGCAGAAAAATATTGCATATTAAGGGCAAATATTGACCTAAATACAAACTGTTTAAACATTAGGGACCAAAGTTTTAAATGATGTGTCCATTGAAGACAAGCACTTCTTATAAACTGGACTGACCGGTACACATAAAGGATCCTCGATAATCCCCACTCCTGTCACAAAACATAACCTCAAAATAGCTTTATTCAATACCAGATTTGCTCTTATATTCGCGCTCTAAATACCATATGTTCTTCTTCCCCGGAAATGTTTTCCAATTATCACCTTCCCATTAATATAGTCAACTTAATATGTTCCATCTCAATACCAGAACTTAAATCCAGTAAATTATCTCACGAAAATATAAAAAAATATTTCCGGTTGTTAAGAGCGAAGACTCCTATATCATGGTACTAAAATAGTTGGCTTAAAAACTGTTTAATTCCTAAACCGACTTAAATTTACTTCCTAAATTTTATTCTTAACTCTAAAACAGGCTTATTCACCGACATCATTAATTATTAATTTCATAATAAATTGATATTACATTATCAAATTATATTTTAAATTTTTATATTATACCTTCAATATTAAATTTAGTAACGATTTGTAGAGTTGCTTTCCTTATATCGTCTTTTACCGTTAGCGATAACTGACTTACGAGATTTTAAAATTATTTTTTAAATAATAAAACCTTTTTTAATTTTTTAATTTTTAATTTTACTTTCTTAATTTGCATTTTTTATTAATTAAATTATTTTTTATTAATTTAATTTTTAACCTCGCATATATTTCTTTAACACATAATTTAGACGAAAGTAATTTAACCCTTCAAAACAAATAACGCCTCAGATAAAAATAGTAGTTAGCAAAAACTGACTGACGGGATTTTTTTTTAAAAATTAATTTTAAATCTTAATTTTAAATTTTATATCATTTTTGGACTTTATTAAGCTTTTTAATCTCATATATCTTTCTTTAACACAAAATTTAGATGATACTAATCTAACACTTCAAAGCAAATAACGTATCTAATCGTGGCTTATACGAGACACTCCATTTTCTCTACCAAGTGACAACAAAGCTGAAGATAGCCGAGAGGTTAAAACCTTCTGAGCTTGAAACCAATGGTACTGATGTTGTACTGATTTTATGTACCTAACAATATATATATATATATATATATATATATATATATATATATATATATATATATATATATATATATATATATATATATATATATATATATTGCTTTATAATGCATCGTTCCTTCCCTTAAATAATAGTAGAATGCCTTGAAAAAAGTGTTAAAATTATCATTGTTTATCAGCTATTTAAAATTGGCCGAGCGGTTTGAGTTGAAAAATACTTGTAGTCCAGGGTTTTGAATCGCATGACCGGTAGTTAATAGTCATATCTCTATGCTGATGAGTCCAGATTAAAAAGGACGAAACGTATACGTACATAGATAATAAACAATAACAAATATTTATATTTGTCGCTCCTCGAAAAAAGTAGAGCACTGTAATGGTAGTACTAACACACCATGGCGTCACTTGCTTTATAATGCATTGTTCCTTCCCTTAAAGAGGTAGAATGCCTTGACGTTAAGCCGCCGAAAAAAGTGTTAAAATTATCATTGTTTATCAGCTATTTAAAATTGGCCGAGCGGTTAGAGACGTTAGACTTAAGTGGAAAAATACTTGTAGTCCAGGGTTTCGAATCGCATGACCTGTAGTGAATAGTCATATCTTTATGTTGATGAGTCCAGATTAAAGAGGACGAAACGTATACGTACATAGATAATAAACAATAACAAATATATATATAGATATATATATGTATATATATATGTATATATACGCATTAAATAATATATATATATATATATATATATATATATATTATTTAATGCGTACATAAAAGTAACCCATTGACACATGTTTCTGGCTCACGTCAGCCATCAGCATTGCTAACTTAGACAAGGATCGAACCTTCGATATTGATGTCTATAGTTCAGGGTTTTACCATCGGCCCAAGACGCCTTGTCTAGAAATATGTACGATTTTTATCACCTAAATATTTAATGTATTTTTATTTTATTGGTGATTGCAGCGTTCGTTTTTTTGTTTTTTTTTTTGCTTACTACTATTTCTATTGTCTCACTTCCTAAGTGATTAAGATGCAGAAAATTGCATTATTAGTCGCCCATAACTTTATAGGACGTATTTTTCGTGGATATATATTTCTTTTTATACGTATATATATATATATATATATATATATATATATATATATATATATATATATATATATATATATATATATATATATATATATATATGTATGATACAGTTCCGACGTAATGGAAATTAAAAAAGGAAAAACAAAAAATATAATTTACGTATTTATCAACGTTTTGTCTTTATTATAAGACTTCCACAGGATGATTGTCTGAAGAACAAAAAACAAATACAAGTACCAAATGTTTAAAACACGAGATGGTAGTGGGTGTGAGATTAAAATTGGGGCCGCTTGTGAAAAAAATAAATTATAAGACAATAGATGGTGGCAGTGGGAGATTGAGTTGCCAGTAAAGAGTGTGGGGTGGTGGTTGGAGTTATAAGATCATTAGGTAGGAAAGAGACATTTCAATAATTCTGGAAGGAGTGGGGCGAACATTGGTAGCGATTAGAATTAATTTAAACTATGAAGGGGTACATGAGACATATTTATTGAATCTTTTTAACATTAGCCTTTAAGATGAGACAGCGAGAGGGTTAAAACAATCAGGGTCGTGTAAGGAGGGAGGGCTGAGGGAGGGGAGAGGGCGAGAGACAAGATCAAGCGTGGAGAAGATGTGAATATTTGACACCTATATATATATATATATATATATATATATATATATATATATATATAGAGAGAGAGAGAGAGGGAGAGAGAGAGAGAGAGAGAGAGAGAGAGAGAGAGAGAGAGATAAAGTGAAAGAATAAAATAAGGTGCGAATCAAATTTTATTACAATTCAATGTTCAAGCAAAGTTCTTTAAAGTCCTTAACTCATGAGTTTTCAAAGATAATCTTCTCCTCAGAGGACCATTACCGCAATGACATTACTGCAGGTAATACAAATTAAACTTTGAAAAAATATAGAAAAAATATATATATATAAATACATCGATGCAGTAGATAACAGTGAAAATTTTCACTGTTATCTACTGCATCGATAGCAAACGAATTTCCAGCCTGGATACCCATTGTCGTTTTTGGACCACCATTCACGAATTGTATTATTTTTTAATCAACCACTTTGATATCTTACCTGGAGCTATTTTAGACTTGTTGACTTGGATGAACTGTATAGTTTTACTAAAAAGTATGTTTTGGGACGATATATTTGATGTTTTATATACCTTTATGTATTTTTATATATATGTTTTTTATATATTTTTTCAAAGTTTAATTTTTATTACCTGCAGTAATGTCATTGCGGTAATGGTCCTCTGAGGAGAAGATTATCTTTGAAAACTCATGAGTTAAGGACTTTAAAGAACTTTGCTTGAACATTGAATTGTAATAAAATTTGATTCGCACCTTATTTTATTCTTTCACTTTATCTATTGCTATTAATGCTCTATCCAGTGTATTGAGCTTTATTTTTATCCGGATGTTCACTAATTAAAGATATTAGTTGCCTCTTATATCTTTTGTTATATTAACCTTATATATATATATATATATATATATATATATATATATATATATATATATATATATATATATATATATATAAGCACATAAACATATACACAATTAAGCATATACATAAATATGCCTGTATAAATACACAAAACACGCACGTAAAATCGCACCCAATGTATGGAAAACTAAGAGTAAAAAAGGGTATCATATTATTTTTTATTTATGTCCTGATATGTTCGGATGATTGACTCTAAACAAAAAGTATTAAGAATATTAAAAAGTCTGGTTTTGTCCATTATTTAAAATAAATCCTAACCGCCATACAGTCAAACTGGAAAACAAACTTACAAAATTAATCTCAGACACCAAATGAAGAACCTACGAAACCTCACCACTCAAGAACTTTCGAATATAGAAACTGAAGCTCAATAGTTTCGGTTTAAAATTCGCAACTGGGATACATTCAAATATAACCACGAACACAATTTTAAATAATTACAGACATGAAGACACAGACTTAAGAAAAGGTTTTATACAAAGAATTATTTCAATCACGGCCACTCTACTCAATGACTCAGTATTACCTAACAACAATAATATCATCAGGTCATCTTCAGACAAGAGAGGAGACATAGTAATTATGGAAAATAACTCATATTTAATGAAAATATATACACAAAATTATGACGTCATCCATTAAGAAAGAGATGGGAATAACTGGGCACAACGAATGACATCAAAAGGTGATGACGTCATCCATAAAATCAGAGAAAAGTATCAGTTTCTTTCTCGAAGTTTGTCATCGATGGCTTTCTTCCTACACAATCAATATTTTGTACAGGTTCGTCAGTTATTTTGGTGGATCTTTGCAACATGCTGTTAAGAGCAATAAAATGTAATTCGATTTGATCCCCCCAGAAAATACTTTGTCCGGGTCGGAATTATTTTTTATACGCATGCCATTTTAGAATTAGGGCCGTAACTCTGTATTCGCCAATAGAGAGTTACTTCTCTATCTTTGGAACAATATAATATTTTGGAAACAAACTGCATTGTTTGAAAATAACAAAACAAAATCAAACAAAAATTTGCAAGTAAAAACACTACCAAGCAATGCCGGGTCGGTACAGCTAGTATATTATATAAATTTTTTACTATTCTTAATTTTGTTTTAATTTTTATTTTGGTTTGGAAAATGATATCGTCCAAATGATGACTTTTATTCCTGATATATTGTTGTGGTTGATTTCTTATTTTTATTTCTGTTTGTTTTATCACTTTACGAGACATTTCTTGTAATTGTTTAACGTATATCAGTTTTCGATTTAACTATTGTTGACCTATAGTTGCATACATCAGCTATTAGGTAGCCCCAAAGAAAATAAACACACAGGAAGAGATATGACGAATAAGCAGGCTATTGAACGACACAGTGTAAAATGTCCTGGAAGCAGCGCTATCGAAACTCTCATTGTTATTCTCGCTGCATACGCATACTAAAATGGTAATAAAACATTAATATAATGGGTATAAGGTTTCAGCGGTTGATATGCCGTAAAACATAAACAAAATCTACTACGTTTTTAAATTCTTTTAGTTTACTTGCTATTTATAATTTTTCATTTTCTTTTTTTTTTACTTCTATGCTTCTTCTTCTTCTTCTTCCCTCCCGTTCAACAGGTCCCACATTCCACCGTCCTGACACACCAGCCCGCATTTACCCCGGTGTGCCCTTCACCCTTCACTTTTAACCCCATTACCAATAAAAACGTATATTTTTCTTTCTAAAAGATCCTCCTTTATACTTAAACCTATTTACCCCATCACCATCACATCTGTAAAGCTGGATCTTACTCCCGTTCAAATCTTCTTCTTCTTCTTCTTCTTCTTCTTCTTCTTTCTTTCTTTCTTTCTTTCTTTCTTTCTTTCTGCTCTCCTCCTCCTCAACCTCAACATCCCCCTCCTTCTTTTTTTCGTTCTGCGTCGCCATATTTTCGCCAACCTGAATTTCTTTTTCTTTTTATTCACCTTTCTTCAACCCAGCCATTCGCCCAACCGCTGCCGAGGGGTTAACTTCTTTCAATGCAGGAAGGGGTGGAGCATGCCCCTTCTAATCCCCACTCGTCCACAAACCCCATACTCTCATTTCTCTCTTTCTCTCATTTCTCTCTCTCCCTCTCCCTCTCCCCCCCCCTCTCTCTCTCTCTCTCTCTCTCTCTCTCTCTCTATATATATATATATATATATATATATATATATATATATATATTCATCCCTTTTTCCACCGCTCTGTCCCAATTTGTACGCGACAACATTTTTTCTATTTTTTTATCCGTTCACACGCATATATATATATATATATATATATATATATATATATATATATATATATATATATATATATATATATATATATATATATATATATATATATTCTCTATTTTTCCTGTCCCCTATGGGCTCCAACCCCAACGAACCCTAGCCCCGACTCAGTATGCCCTGCATTGTAACACATTTCCCCCGTTTAACAGCTTCTGAAGGTTCCCATCTTCTCAATTTTCGCCCGCAAGCATACCCACCAAGAACACACGCACGCAATATGTTTGCGCGTCATGACGGACAGATACTCCGCAAGAAAGGCTTACATACATTAGTGCACACGCACTTCAGCGTACGCGGGGCTGGCGCCCATACATACGCTCTCTCGTACAAGTTGCGTAAACACAATTATTTGCTTACCCCTTTTATTTCATAGACCAAAAAAGGAAGAAAAATAAGAAGAATTTCTTCCTCGCATATGGGTTATACGCACGACGCACGTGCAGTGCGACGCACACGGGAGCTTTTAAAAGACAGACTCTGAGATGGACGCCTGAAGATAGCTTTCAACTCTTTTCTACGCGACACACACACAAACATACGCGATATGCGCGATACAAACATCAATCACATATGTTTACGCACAACTAAACACGTTAACAAATATATTAAGGCAGATTTTACACTGTTTATATATATATATATATATATATATATATATATATATATATATATATATATATATATATATATATATATATATATATATTATAAATTGAGAATAAAAGCCTTTTTCAATGCAAGATATATTTATTTCTTTTTTTTACATTTATCTTATTAATTTCGGAGATATACTCCATCTTCGAGTTTCTTGTTTTTGTTTTTTTTTTATAAAAATAAACAAACTTTTTAGTTTTGTTTATCGATAAAACGTCCTTGTGTTGGGTTTGACGTAATGTCCGCATGTTGTGTAATTCGCGGTTCTTGTGTTGAACGGAAATGCTCCGGACACGTTGGTATTTTAAAATATTGGTCGTCCATTTTTTTTATATAAGCATCGACGGATAAGTATTATAAATTGAGAATAAAAGCCCTTTTAAATGCAAGATATATTTCTTTTCTTTTTTTTTCTTTGACATTTATCTTATTAATTTCGGAGATATACTCCATCTTCCTTCGATGCTTATAAAAAAAATGAACGACCAATATTTTAAAATACCAGCGTGTCCGGCGCATTTCGTTCAACACAAGAACCGCGAATTACACCACATGCGGACATTATGTCAAACCCAACACAAGGACGTTTTATCAATAAACAAAACTAAAAAGTTTGTTTATTTTTATAAAAAAAAACAAAAACAAGAAACTCGAAGATGGAGTATATCTTCGAAATTAATAAGATAAATGTAAAAAAAAAGAAAGAAAAATATCTTGCATTGAAAAGGGCTTTTATTCTCAATTTTTATAATACTTATCCTTCGATGCTTATAAAAAAAATGAACGACCAATATTTTGATATATATATATATATATATATATATATATATATATATATTTGTTTTTACTGACGATAGTACACCTGTGTTTACCGGTGCGTTTATTATTTGTCACTTCCCTGAGCGGTTTTAAGAATATACAGAGAACTCAATTCATTCGCCTTTAATCAGAAGTGTCATCAATTTTTGTATATAGAGATTCTTTTTTAATTAATTTATTAATTAATTTTTGCGTGCATAAAAGGAAGACATGAACACGTGTTATTGGCTATGAGCCGTCATCAGCATGACTAGCCGGGCAGGGATCGAACCCTCGATATAAATAGTCGTAGTCGACCGTTTTACCCCTAGACCAGAATAACCTGCCACGTTTTTTGCACGATTTTTTATCGCCTATAATATTACGCTTATTTTTTGCTGTTGTTATTGTTTTTACTGGCAATAGTACACCCGTGTTTACCGGTGCATTTATTATTTGTGGCTTCCCTGGGCGGTTTTAAGAATATGCAGAGGTCTGCATCCATTCGCCCTTAATCGGACGTGTCATTAATTTTTGTATATATAGATCTTTTAATTAATTTATAAATGAATGTTTGCTCGCATCAATGAAAGACATGGACACGTACTTCTGGCTATAAGCCGTCATTAGCATGACTACCCGGACAAGGATCGAACCCTCGATGTAAATATTCGTAGTCTAGCACTTGGCTGTAACACTTTATTGCAGTTTCACGGTTTTATACAATCATCTGAAGTGAATCATGGTGTGTTATGGTAACAAAGTATCATAAATTTCATGAGTGAGCAAGCTGTGTGACATAAGGTTGACTGCTCTAAACATCACCGTACAACTGAACCAATGTCGTTAGGAGTGTGTGCCTATCAGAGAGAGAGGGAGATGGGTCCTTGGGCTCTTAGCTAATGGATTGTGTCCGATGTGTTTTGATTTGGTCGGGCAAAGAATTCTCATTTGCAATTCTGTTGTTCAGTAGAAGAATACGAGTATCATTGTAACGTCCAAAGAAAATAAACTTTTGTTACTTGTTTTAAATTGAAGTTGTGATTTTATTTGGAGGGAGAATTCTTCTGTTGCAGCACTGACTTATAGCATGCAATTGACGCTGCGACCGAAGAACGACGTTTATTGTGGATCAAGGAGTTGTGCTCATACAAGTTTCTGACCCAAATTGTATTAGTAACTCTACGAAAGGTACATTAAAAGCAAAGATGAACAGCACGTAATTCTATAATGTATACCTCCCCTCTTAGGAAAAGTTTAATGTCTCACAAGTCAAACTCTATTAAAATATACCCTGCTAGCCGTTCGTTGCTTATTGTTATCTTGCGGAAACGCCGCTTGCAAACAAGTTCGTCCATACTCTGAAAATAAAGACCAAGAAGAGACAACGGTTGAAGACAAGAAGATGTTTATTCGTCTTGGGTCGTATATTCTAAATCACTGACCAGTGGGGCGAAGGAGGGGGCAGACGAAGAAAGCTCGATAATTACTGGTTGATCATATCTTATCCGAACATCTCTAAAACCCTAAGTTCACACGTGTGTTCTTCCAAGCGAATTGACGACTTCTCTCCCTCAGGCTTTCTCTCTCTCTCTCTCTCTTGCTCTCTCTCTCTCTCTCTCTCTTTCTAGTACACGTGACGTCACATTCACTTCCAGCACACAGGGGGTCGAGCTGACACTCGAGTATACTAAGCTGACTCCGACTGAACCCTAATTCCTGTTATTCTCAACTAACAAAAGTATACTCGCCCAATATTTAATACTGCCACTGCTGCCTTGACAATCGCAACCAACGGACTTAAATCCTATTGAACTGGTGTGAGATGAACTTGACCTAAAAGTCAGAACTAAACAATCCACAGGTGGCC
Source organism: Sepiola atlantica (assembly GCA_963556195.1). NCBI lineage: Eukaryota > Metazoa > Mollusca > Cephalopoda > Sepiida > Sepiolidae > Sepiola > Sepiola atlantica. The sequence continues at coordinate 109,161,212 of OY744520.1, read as the reverse complement.
ATTATTGCACACAAAAACTGGGCAGACCAATCTTCAGTCTACCTCCAGTTTTGGGGTGGAAAGAATGCCCATAATATGTGAATGGATGTTTAATCATTTTTTTCTTTTGGTTTCACTTGTATTAAATGTGGCTCAAGAAGATATGTATTTACCCGGCGTTGCCCGGGGGTGCTTGTATTCTAATTTTAGTTCCACTTATTGAAACCCGTGTTTGACTTTTCTATTATTTAATTTATTGTAAAAAAACAACAATTAATTCAATAAAGGAACATGTGTCATTAAAAAATAAATAAAATCAATAAGACGGCTTACGAAATGTCGAAATTTAAATCCCATAATTATTTTCATGTATTTTTTTACTCTAAAATCTTATAAATAAAATCAGATATCTCTTGAAAGCCCTAGGAGAATGTATTTAAATAGTGCTTTTTCTTGGGTGTACCGTTTTATTTTTTACATGTTTAAGACAAGATGGATTATGTCCCTTGACTTCTATCTTTGACTTTTCTGAAAGCAAATAAAAAATTATTTATTATTATTATTATTATTATTATTATTATTATTATTATTATTATTATTATTATTATTATTATTATTATGAACTCACTAGGAGTTCTCACACAGGTCATCATTACTGATTTGTCACTGATAATTAACGGTGGTGTTCCATGGAGTCTCAGTGACAACAAGTCTCTCCAGATTTCCAGTACTCTCCACCTCTTTCGATAAACATTTCAAATAGCTTTGCGTTATCGCAACAGCCGCCTACCATTGATTTCTCGCTGGTAACGACCATTGGTCCCCTCTGGGATTTGGGTGGCAATAAGCCTTCCCAAGGTCCCAGTACTCTTCGCACCCTTCCAGTTGAATTCTGTTTAGTGCTCTACTTCCTCGGCCTTCCCATCCTCCTTGACCCTTCACAACTGTTTTGTGTTGTATCAGCAGAAGCTGGTGGTATCACTTTGGATGGGGTGTATTTTATGAATTTTTTTGTAGTTTCTGTTCCTTAGTTCTTGTAGTGGTGTTCTTTCTGTGTTTGTCTTTTTATTCCTATTCAATTTGCATGTGACTGATTAGTCTTTGTAGCTTATATGAGTTGGTTTCCGCATTCTAGGATTTTCCTTAAGATTTCAGCTGTTTTCATCATTACCCTCCGTTGTATGGTTTCAGTCTTCCTTTGATTCCAATTTCTGCCAGTCTTTTTTCCAGTTTTTTTTTCGGGACTTCCTTGTGCTCCTACGATTATTGATATTATATTGACTTTTTTCATGCTCCATATTCCTTTCAACTCTCTGGCAAGTTCCGTGTATTTGCTTAGTTTTTCTGTTTCCTTGATCTTTAATCTGTGATCTGCTGATACGTCAAAATTTACTATTTGGTAGGATTTTCCCTTCTTTGTTGACTATTATGACATCCGGTCTCCTTGATTGTATGAGTTTAGTTGTTTGCACCACTATGTCCCAGATGATTTTGTGATTTTCGTTTTCCATTGCTATCTTTGGTTTATGTTTATACCATTTGTCCGAGTGTTCGAAATGCAGTCGTTTGCATAGTTCCAAGCGTACTACTTTCCTCGCGCAGTCATGTGTGTTATTGTATTAATTTTTTGACTAGTTTGCTACATTCACTTATTATGTGATTTACTGTTTCCTCTCTTTTTCCACATCGTCTGCATTTACTTCTTTCCTGCGTTTTATATATTTTAGCTTTAATGTAGTTTGTTCTGTGCAGCCGTTAGTAAGAATTCCGTTTCTCTGTTCAGGTGTCATGTTCAGCTATTTTCGTGTGTCTCTTCTCTTGGCATTCTTATGAAACGTCCATGTAGTCGTTTTTCTTCCTACTTTTCTCTTTGTTTCTGGTTTCTGTGCCTCCTGAGTTGTTCATTTGGACGGTGTTTCTTGTTGCAGTGATCAGCTTTTCTGAATTATGTATTTCTTCAGCTCTTTTTGTGTCTTCTATACTTACCAGTCCTCCTCCCCCTTCGTTTCTTTTCACATAGAGTCTGTCCGTATTGTCTTTTGGATGTAGTGCGTTGTGCATGGTCATTAACTTTCTCGTCTTCTGGTCAAGGTTCCTGAGTCTTCTTTAGTCTAGCCTATGAATGGCCCAGAGTATCTTATTAATGATGCTGCCCAGGCGTTTATTCTACTTTACTAGGTTTCTGCTATATAATTTCGTTTCTAAGAGCTTCCTTGTTCTTCTCAGATATTCTTTTCCAATCTTCTTTTTAATTTCTGTAGATTGGATGGTGTCTGCTTCCTGAACTCCCAAATATTTATATCTCTCCTGTTCGCCTAGCGCCATCATCTCCTCTTAGTTGCGCAGTTCCATGCCCTCAATTGGTACAGTTCTTCCTTTTTCATCTTTAGCAGAGCACACTTTTCTATTCCATATTCCATTTGAATGTCCTGGCTGAAGATTTTGGTCGTATTTATCAGCTGTTCCAGTTCCTTTTTGCAAATAGTTTCAGGTTGTCCATGTACATGAGGTGGTTTATTCTTTCTTCTGTGTCTGTAAACTTGTATCTGACATTATATTACCTAAGTATGTAGTTGAGTGGCATCATGTCTATTATAAACGGTGATAGGGAATCTCCTTGATAAATTCTTCTCTGTATTTTTATCTCAGTCAGGTGTTGTCCTCCAGCCGTCAGTTCAAGTCGCCATGCTTTAATTGCTTTCTTAATTATATTAATAATACTGTCGGGTATCTTGTACATTTTTAGCATTCAATTATCAATGGTTGAGGGATTCTGTCGTATGCTTTCTTGTAGTCAATTTATGCTATGGATATGTTCTTTTTTCTGTGTTTTACCTCCTTCAAGATCTTTTGATCTATGTATAGCAGATCATGCGTCCCTCTTTTCTCTTTCCGGCATCCGTTTTGTTCCTCGCAGAACAGTCCGCGATTGTTCAGGGAGTGGTAGATTTGTTCTCTCAGTTGTGCCGTTAGGATTTTCCACATTGTTGGTAACCAGGTTATTGGTCGGCAGTTGTTTGGGATAACTCCCTTTTTGGCGTCTTTTTGTATTAGCGTTATCATTCGAGGATTTTGGAAAGCATAAACATAATGTTAGTTTCGATTATTAAGCAGACCAATCACTGTTCACTGGTAAACAATACAAAGTTTGTGGTGTTTCAAATTACAGCCTTAGTTAAAAAGTAAAAAAGTAAAAATTGTAATATGAGGTTAAGTAAAAAAAAAAATCGGTTAGCGGTAAAGTGTTTACCTCTACGGGGGTCATAACCTGCACAATGTTCTTAATATTTCGATTTAAAATGTTTAAGTTCATGTTGGGAAGAAATCAGATGAAAAATACTTATGCTCCGGTTGAGGTTCGAACCCAAATCCCCTCTTTTATAAGTACGACGCGTTTACAGATTGTGCTACCGATTCACATTAGGCAATTGTGATGTTATCAACACCCTAAAGCATAAAACTGTTCGGTGGTGGTGGCAGTGGTTGCTAGTATTTTAGGTTAAAGCTGTCCTGTCAAGGTGGACCATTTCTTATAGAAGAAAAATATCCAATATTTGTAAAAGTAAAGTTAGGAAAACATGTCGGCGTTTTGTTGGATTTCGAAATTCACTACATAATAAAAAAAAAACATTTGAACATAAAAGATAAAAAATATCGTAATTATTATTGTTTACGCGAGACAAAGATACTCAAGGAATACCAAAAACCAAACGGAAATTCCCCAAACAAAGTTTCTTTCATAGAACATCCTATTTGTGGAACAAGATACTACGAGTCTGTTTCCCAACCGACTACAACACGGTTGTCTTCAAGTCTAATGTAAACAAATTGGGAAATCAATTCCTCTTAAGTCATTTTCTGCCCATTCCACCCATTGTTTTCAATCCTCTCGTGGTAGCGATTATCGTCCAACCAACAATCCTTATAAGCTTTATACTCGAGTGGCTCCCGAGCCCTGATAAGCAGTTACGCATCAGTACAAAAAGAATAAGTCAGATATATAAAAAAAAATAACTTGTTAAAGCTAGACGGAAGGTTACTTTAATGTGGGATTAATCCAAATAATATGAAGTAAATAATAAAATCTATGCAAATAAATGAGTTTCATTTAGTGTGATCGTCTCTGAAATAAATGTAAAAGAACTAGAATACGTAGATTGTGTGTAAGTTTATTCTGTCAATCTTTTATTCTGTTAATGGAGAATGTATTGGTATTAACATTACGGTACTATACGAAATAACTTACACTAAAATATATAACTACAAATCGCTGTCTTTCATTTTGTTTATGGGGAATGCCCATTTGTAATTAAAAAGGAAGATTCATTTTCGTAGTTATTTGTAGTCATATATTTTCATGAAAATAGTATAGTGCCTTAATGTTAATAGATCAGTTATGTTACTAATTTAATGAAGTTTAAAAGAAATAGAATATTAGATTTTATCTACTTGATAATTGCGATTCAGTCGAATATTTGTTGAAGCAAAGTGAACGTTGAAAAATGTACAGATACACGTAGGCGTTAAAATTGTCGTAATTTTTTTATCTGCAGATCGCAAGTAACGTTTGTTTTTGGTGTGCCTGCAATTTTTATAAAGCTAATTAATTTAAAAATTAAGACTATCGAATATTCGGTATATGTTTTAAGTTTGAAAGATATTCCGGTCAACGATACAGGGTGGAAATTTCACTGTACTTGATATGTAAGATTAGTCTTTTTTCGCAAGTAAATAAATGTAGATATAAACAGAATAATAGTAAATAAAAAGTAATATGTAAGTTACGTACTGACGAGATGGCGCACATACATGCACAGACACACGATGAGTGGTAACACAATTATATTAATATACTAGCAGGTTTTAGGTGATATCAACGTTTCAAATTTTCAAATAATATAATAACGCTTAATGTAATGTACGGCAGCATGTATGCGTAACTAAAGCTGTAATGGGTGTTTTTATTCGTGAATGCATGTAATCTGTAAGAACTTAGTATAAAAATGACGACTAATAAATAACCAGTGTTTCTTTTAAGTTAAATAATTAGTCGTAAACCTTTTAACGTCGTGTGTAAGTAATATGTACTAATGTTAGAAAATGTGAAAGATTAGTCTTTTTTCGCAAATAAATAAATGAAGATATACACGGAATAATAGTAAATAAAACGTGATATATAAGTGACGTACTAAACATACATGCAGAGGCACACGGTGAGTGGTGATGCAATTATATTACTATACTTACAGGGTTACCAAGCGTTTTTAGCTGTGCCTTTTTAAAGAAGGCTATTAACGTCAACTAAATAATATTTACTTTATGTATGAGATAACGAATAAAACAACTGTGGTGTTTAACACTTTTAGGAAGAGAAATAAAAGTGTTTGATGTTGGCCGAATACTCTTGACTGGTAGTGTATGATATATCAGCATTAACGTATTAAATGTCTTCCACAATTAAATTTAAATATTTAGGTAAACATGCAAGCACATAAAACAATTATATCTTCCACAATTAAAAGATATATAAACAAATAAATACATAAAATACAACAACAAATTAATAAACACAATATATACACTAAAACAGAAATAAATAACAGATTCAATTACACCTTTTTTTCTCCCGCTAAAACTACCGAGCAAAACAATACAATCACATAAAAAAACAACATAGCGAGAAAAACCCAACCTCTGAAAACGATCGCGAAGGTCGAAAGCACTTGAGATGGCCGAAAAAGGAACATTCGGATTTATACTCAAAAAAATTACTACTGTCGACCCGGAAACTTACTCGCCGAGTCAAAACAATAATAACCAGCCATCAGAATAGCGAGTCTAAACGGTCATCATCCCTAGATGGAGAATATAAAAGGAAAGTAGCTCTTCAAAACAAAACTCTCAAAAGGTTTCTTCGGCACCGGTGCTAATCGATTTTCGCTGAAAAAGATATAGTCCGATGATCTTCATTTGAGATCACTGGATAATACATATAGTAGTAGTAGTAGTAGTAGTAGTAGTAGTAGTAGTAGTAGTGGTAGTGGCATTATTATTATTATTATTATTATTATTATTATTATTATTATTATTAACAACAACAACAACAACATTTTAATTAAAATATCAAAAATTATAAATACTAGTATTAGTCATATATAATTACCGGTATAATTAAATTTATTTATTTATCATTTGAAGTTATTATTAATGATTAATTATCGTTATTATTATTATTTATGAAAAATGTTAGTATTTTTATTTACAATTTAAGTTTAACATACTATTCATTCCCCCCACCCGGTTAATAAAATTTCTTTCTTTATAACTTTTAAATTATCTACTTATTATTTGGATTAATATTATTATTTTAATTATTATTATAATTATTATTATTATTATTATATATAAATACGATAGAGTGTGTGTTCGTGTGTCACGCTCCTAAAGAAATGCAATAAATAAACAACAAATAAAATGGATGGGAATCGAAACCGTAACATCTAGCTGAAAAGCGGCGACTTCACAACTGACCTAACTAAATGGAGTTGTTAAATAGATCAAAATTTACTTGATTAAACTATTAACTGACCCTGTCTGTCGCTTCAGCGTGGAAGGCGGAGGAGACGCGGAAACGCTTACCAAATGGGCCTGTTTCAGGCTTACGATATTTATTTATTATTTATTTTTTTTAATATTTAAAATTTCTTCTTCTTCTTCTTCTTCTTCTTCTTCTTATTATTATTATTATTATTATTATTATTATTATTATTATTATTATTATCATTTACTCACTAGGAGTTATCACACTGGTCATCGTCAGTGGTCACCCACTGCCGACAACCTGTGGTATTCCCTGGAGTCCGAGTGACAACAAGTCTCCTCAGGCCTCCAGTATGCTCCACCTCTTTTCGTTCATCACCGCTGATGACCTTGCGGTAATCGCAACAGCCACCTACCAACGATTTCCCGCTGATAAGGGCCATTGGTCCCCGCTGTGGCCCGAGTGGCAACAAGCATCCCCAAGGTCCCAGAGCTGTCCGCGCTCTTCCAGTGGAGGTCTGGTTTTGCGCTTTCCCTCCTCGACCCTCTGTCCATAATTTTCGTGGCGTCAGCCTATGCTTGCGCCTCTCTCGTGCGGTTGTATTTTCCCCGGTTCTGTTGTTTTGTGCTTCCATGTGTTTGTTCTCCATTCGTTGCTTATGTGGGTTGGTTTCCGCATTCGAGGACATTTCTCAGGATTGTAGCTGTTTTGATCATTACTGTCCTTTGTATGGTCTCAGTTATCCCTTTGATTCCTATTTCTCCTAGTCTTTTCTCAATGTTTTTGGGGACTGTTCCTAGTGCTCCTATGATTATTGGTGTTATACTGACTTTCTTCATGTTCCATATTCCTTTCAATTCTCTGGCAAGTTCAGTATATTTGCTTCTCTTTTCCGTCTCTTTGATCTTCACTCTGTGGTTTGCTGGAACGGCAAAGTCCACGATTTTGCAGGATTTTTCTTTCTTGTTGATTATTATCATATCCGGTCTCCTTGCTGTTATGGGTTTGTCTGTTTGTACATTCATATCCCATATGATTTTGTGTTTTTCGTTTTCTAGTACAGTTTCTGGTTTGTGTTTGTACCGTTTTCTTGCATATTCGAAATTCAGTTGTTTGCACATTTCCCGGTGTACTTCTTTCCCCATGCTGTCATGTCTGTTCTTGTATTCCCTTTGTGCTAGCTTGCTGCATTCACTTATTATATGATTTATCGTTTCGTCTCTTTGTCCACACAATCGGCATTTGCTGTTTTCCTGGGTTTTATCTATCTTTACTTTAATAAAGTTTGTCCTAATCGCATTGTTCTGTGTGGCCGTCAGCAGAGATTCCGTTTCTCTGTTCAGGTGTCCTTTTCTTAGCCATGCCCAGCTATTTTCATTGGCTTCATCGCTTGTGAGTCTTATAAAGCGTCCATGTAGTTGTTTTTCTTCCCACTTTTCCTTTCTTGTCTTTTTGTTTCTGGGTTCAGTGCTTCCGGAGTTGTTTGTTGGGCTGGTGTCTCTTGCTGTGGTGATCAGTCTTTCCGTGTTCTGGGTTACATATTTCTCCAGCTCTTTTTTGGTGTCTTCCACACAGTCTTCTATACTTACCAGTCCTCTACCTCCATCATTTCTTTTCACGTAGAGTCTGTCCGTGTCGTCTTTTGGGTGCAATGCATTGTGCATATTCATTAGTTTTCTAGTTCTTTGGTCAAGGTGCCTGAGTTCTTCTTTGGTCCAGCCTATGAATGGTCCAGAGTATCTTATTAGTGATACAGACCATGTGTTTATCCCTTTTACTAGGTTTCTGCTATATAGTTTAGTTTCTAAGAGTTTCCTTGTTCTTCGTAGATATTCTTTTCCAATCTTCTCTTTCATTTCTGTATATTTGATTGTGTCTGCTTCCAGAACTCCCAGGTATTTGTAACTATCTTGTTCTCCTAGCGCCCTCATCTCTTCTTGGTTGGGGAGTTCTATACCTTCTGTCGTCTCCAGTTTTCCTCTTTTGATCTCTAGCAGTGCACATTTTTCTATTCCAAACTCCATTTGGATATCCTGGCTGAATATCCTGGTTGTGTTTATCAGCTTTTCCAGTTCTTTTTTGTTTTTTTGCAAACAGTTTTATTATTATTATTATTATTATTATTATTATTATTATTATTATTATTATTATTATTATTATTATTATTATTATTATTATTATTATTATTATTATTATTATTATTATTATTATTAATACGATAGAGTGTGTGTGTTATTTATTTTGTGTGTCACGATCTGACACTCCTATTTAAGATTTGCCCCTGACAACGGGGGGGGGGGGGTAGAGAGAGGGGAGAGAGGGTGCGAGTTAGAGGGGAGCGCGATCGATGGTGACTTCTGAAGAGACAGCTTTTGCCCCGGCAACCGAGTAATATAAATAAATATATATACTTCCGTCTCGCAAAATTTTGGTTAGTAAAATATGAGCATATTTTTAGACATCGGGTAATATTATTAACAGTAAATTATAGAGATTGATGTAGAAAACACTGTGGAATTTCCACAGGGTCCCGCTAGTTACTATTATTATTTAAGTAATTACAATGCTTCCCTTTTAAAATTATCGATTTAATTATTTGAATTATTATTATAATCATTACCATTTATAACTATTATTGTAATTGATATTATTATTATAATTGTTATTTTTCAATCAATGTCTAAAATGTTATATGGTACTATCCATACATAATCTACGTATTAATATTCTAATTAATAGCTTATTATTATTATTATTATTATTATTATTATTATTATTATTATTATTATTATTATTATTATTATTATTATTATTATTATTATTATTATTATTATTATTATTATTATTATTATTTTTATTTAATTAATTATTAATTATAATATACTTAAGCGTATTTTACACAGCTATATAAAGTACAGGCTTTTCTAATTTCTTATCAATCAAAAATTTATTTATTTAAAATTAATTAATTTTTATATTTTTAGCTAAAATTACTTATTTATATATATTTTTGTAATTTATCTATACTTTTATTGTTCTATTTATTATATTTATGTGTATTTTTATACAAGCAGCATGCTATAATTTCAGTTCTCTTGTTTATAATGTTTTCCTTATTACGTAGAATTTCCACTGATTCATTTGACACAAGTTTCATCTACGTTTATTTGGGGATTATTTATTAGCTTTAGTCAATATTGACTATTTCATGGTGTATTTAATATTTTTGTCGTTAAGTTCCTTAATATATGGGAAGGTGATGATTCATCAATACTTATTCTACAAGCCTTTTAATAGATGCTATAAAGTTGTTATACCTAAATTTAAATGATACAACTGTCGCCCCTATATGTACAGAATATTTATTTCAATAACACTGCATTTATATACTATAACGGAATTCAAGCATTATCGATTAAGTGAGCAGTTTACATCTTTTGCACAGTTACATTTTTCTTCTTTGATTTTTAGAGTCATTTAATTTATTAAATTTAGATTTGTTCGGTGAAATTATAGTATATTATATATTTCTCATAGTTGAATATGATACGTTTTTTTAATTTCTATTTAGTATTTACTTCTTGACGATCAGTGTATTGGCGGTCGGAGCCCTCTCCCCTCCCCATATTCCTGGATTATTTTGAATAGCAACAGTATACTACTTTCGTTTTCCGGAAATACGAATAGACATGTGAATCGACAAAAGATGTCGCTATCTCTTGACAGTGTGCGGTCCTAATTTAAGGTGACGAACTGGGAGAACTAAAAACTATTAGACGAATAGAGAGCGATCATCCTGATTAGCATCGTTATAATCAGACGAGAGTCAAATCAAAGTCTGGGACCAACTTGTACTTGTAACCCTTCGCACATGTAGCATATGGAAACGACAGACGCTCACCCCTTCAAATCTAGCCGTGACAGAAGAAAGGGCTTATTGAAAGCATCACCGCCACACACACACCCTTTCTCCCATACAAACTTCCACTCTTTGCCGCAGCCGATTATCGATCACGATTTTTTGTGACAATGTTATATTCCCAAGGAGTCGGCATCAAAGAGCAAACACAACATAGATTTATAACATATGTATAAGTCTTTGTTTATTTTCTGTATTTGCACGGTTACAAGGGAAAGTTCTTTCATATATACGTAACGCCTTCATAGCCGAGAATATTCATTGTAGGACCGAGTAAAGAAAGTGGGGATCAAATTAGCGTCAGTTAGAGACTGGCTGGGAAGACTGGATATGTCCTGTCGCTGTTCGCGTTCTGGTGTGTTCTTTTTATAAGCACATTTTACATACCAACCCCAACCGTGATTTTGGATGAATCCTGGCGTTTTACCTCTCCAAACTATATCGGACATTTGTCATTCAGTATTCGGTATGGAAACCTTGAATGTAAAGAGAGGGAGGGGGAGAGAGAGAGAGAGAGAGAGAAAGAAAGAGAGAGAGAAAGAGAGAAAACGAAAGAAAGAGATGGAGAAAAAGAAAGAAAGAACAAAAAAGAGATAAAAAGAAAGAGAGAGAAAAGAAAGAGAGAGGGTGAAAAAGAGAGAGAAAGAAAGAGATAGAAAGGAAAGAGAGTGAGAGAGAGAAGAAAGAGAAAGGGGGAACAAGAGAAAGGGAGTGAAAAAGAAAGAAAGAAAGAGAAATAATTCCGGTCTGTCTACAAGTGCGAGACTCGGTGCCAGCTGATATTTCATTTTTTTAAATGTTTCATGTGCATTTGTGTTTTTGAAGCATTTCCACGCTATTATTATTATTGTTTATGTAAGTATGTAAAACCTTTGGGGTTGTTTTGTTTGTTTTGTTTGTTTTGTTTGTTTGTTTTTTGTTTTGTTTTTTTGTCATTTTTTTCTGTCTTCCTTTTCGTTTTTCTTTCTTTCAATATGATAGGGGTGAAATAAAGATAAATAGTATGGTTGCATTTTAACCCAAATAGATAGATAGATAGATAGATAGATAGATAGATAGATAGATAGATAGATAGATAGATAGATAGATAGATATTAAGAGGTTGGAATAGATAGAATGCCAGTGCAAGAGTGTATATTTCCCTACTGCATAGCAATCTATCTACTAACAAACTTCTGTTGGTCTTGCTTTTTCTCGTGCAATTTAATGACTTTAAATCGAAAAAATTACTCATTTAGAACATTTACTTTCAGAATAAAAAGTATCTATCTAACACAAACCTGTTCTTGGCCTTTTGGCTAAGATCAAGTGTAGTATCTGCTCCGATGGATACTGCACGCCTGTCCTGTGCAGTTCTAGGAGGTCCACCCTCCCAGGCTTTGCCTCCCCTCTTTGGGGAGGAGTAAGTTTATTGCTTACTGTCTGAGGCGCCCCTACCGGGGAATGCCGACGGGGCTGCCCAGGCAATTTTTAAATGGCCAGAGTGCTCACCTCTCGAGCGCTGGCTTTTCAAACCCCACTTTCTCGACCCGATCTTGGGTCACATCTTACTTGTGGGAGTAAGATAAAACTGGCCTTGTGCCTAACTCCTGGGGAGGAGTAAATAAAACAAACAATTTGGCCTTTTGGCTACGATCAAAGTGTAGTATCTGTTCCGATGGATACTGCACCCCATAGACTGGTATTGTCTTGGCCTTCGGGGCTTGATTTACGCCGGTCTATGGGTCTGTCCTGTGCAGTTCAAGGAGGTCCACCCTCCCAGGCTTCGCCTCCCTTCTTTTGGGAGGAGTAATTTTATTGCTTACTGCCTGAGGCGCCCCTACCGGGGAATGCCGACGGGGCTGCCCAGGCAATTTTTAAACCCCACTTTCTCGACCCGACCTTGGGTCACATCTTACTTGTGGGAGTAAGATAAAAACTGGCCTTGTGCCTAACTCCTGGAGAGGAGTAAATCAATACAAACAATGTGGCCTTTTGGCTAAGATCAAAGTGTAGTATCTGTTCCGATGGATACTGCACCTCATAGACTGGTATTGTCTTGGCCTTCGAGGCTTGATTTACGCCGGTCTATGGGTCTGTCCTGTGCAGTTCTAGGAGGTCCACCCTCCCAGGCTTCGCCTCCCCTCTTTGGGGAGGAGTAAGTTTATTGCTTACTGGCTGAGGCGCCCCTACCGGGGAATGCCGACGGGGCTGCCCAGGCAATTTTTAAACCCCACTTTCCTGACCCGACCTTGGGTCACATCTTACTTGTGGGAGTAAGATAAAAACTGGCCTTGTGCCTAACTCCTGGAGAGGAGTAAATCAATACTCAACTCTTTGGGTCTTGTTACCTTGTCTTTGTTTGTTCCCGTTCACAATGTGTGACGTTATAACGGATGATATCATAAATGATAACATCACAAAATAAATGATGGCCATCCATTAAAACAGATGAGGATAATCATGCACAGTGGATGACTACACAAAATTATGACGTCATCGATCAAATCAGAGTCAGAGGTTGAAAGAGATCTTTTATTACGTTTTATCAAGACCGATGGGCCACGGGGTGTCTACTAGATGTTCATCTGAACCCCTGGGGCTCTAGTCTTTATTTATATAAAGTTAGATGTGTGTATATGTTTATATATTTGCTTGCATAGGATTCACTCCTAAACTAATTAACCGATCATTATGAATTTTGAAATACAGCTGCTAGGCGTAATGAGTCATAATGTTGGAAAACGGTAAAACTAAAGGGATGGAATCTTTTCGTTAAAATTCAGATATCTTCTATTCTTATGAAATCTAAACAATAGGACATCAATTATTAAATATTCCCCAAATTTCAGTTTCTTTGTAGCATTTTAATGCTTTTAGGCGACATGATACGGGCACAACTTTTGAAAATTTAAATATTCAGATCTGCATTAAATTTAGTCTATAGTTATTAGATACCAACCAAAGAAGATTCCCTGAATTTCAATTTCTTCTTAAGACCACGTAAGCCTTAAATTTTACACATTTTCTAGAATCAAAATCATGTAATGTATTTTTATCAAAATTGGATTACGGATTATATACATAAGAATTAGTAGTATTATGTCTTGATTTTAATCTTCACAAGTGGTGGAAAACTGTTCTATTCAAGGAATTCAGTTTACCCGCCCCGTGACCGGTATTCGTATAGTATTCATATAAAGTGCAAATGTTGTGCTAATTCTGTACAATAGTTGCTCACACTATCCTAGATCACATATGTGAACAATTAAACTCGGAAACATTGCAAATAAATACAATGCATTTAAATATAACTTATATACACGCCATAAGAGATCACTCTATCTCTATAGTAATGCTATTGCATAACCGTTTATCGTAGTCTGTGTGTGTTTTTGTTTCACGCCTCTACGTGACTTACACATTATTAATTTTTATTTGATTTACCATGTTCTATGTTATTCATTGAAATCAAAAATACGGTAGTGTAAAATATCATGACATTTTTAAAATTCTATTTAAAATAATCTAATAACGAAATTAAGACCAGCAGAATGCATTTCCGTTTATTCGTGAACCCATATTAATCTTTTGTTAATAGTTAAAAAAATTAATGAATGATCCTTCGAAATTTGAAATGAATTTGAGAAGTATTTAAACTATCTGATAGAAAGTCATTTCTGGTCTTAAAATTCTTAGCAAATGTAGTAAAAGATTGAAAGTTTTGGGAACTATTTACATCTACATTTCTTTTTCCTGGCGTGGTCCCGCATCATATCGTAGAGTAACCAGGTGTGATTTTATCCCTCCATTTACCTCGGTCCCATGCCTGGTCGGGGGTCACACCGGCGATTTTCTAAGTCCTGGTGAAGCGTGTCGAGCCAACGCTGTTTTGGCATGTCCTCTTGGCCGTTGGCCTCCAAATGACAGTCAGCTTGTACGCCACCTTTGCTCGCAGGACATGACGTACCATTCACAGAGCTTGTTGGTGATTGGTGCCACTCCAGATCGCCGACGAATGCTGTCATCGGTGATGTGATTAAGTAGGGCATTGCCTCATATCCAATCCTCTTCTCCATGACACTGAGACGGTTTTCCAGCTCCTTTATGGCTGGCCAACATTCAACATCATAAATTGCGAGTGGGGTGATGACTGAGTGATAGATCTTAGATATTTACATCTAACAATTAAGTCGGCATTTTGGCTAAGATCAAAGTGTAGTATCTGTTCCGATGGATACTGCACTTCATAGATCGGTATTGTCTTGCCCTTCGGGGCTTGATTTACGCCGGTCTATGGGATTGTCCTGTGCAGTTCTAGGAGGTCCACCCTCCCAGGCTTCGCCTCCCCTCTTTGGGGAGGAGTAAGTTGATTGCTTACTGTCTGAGGCGCCCCTACCGGGGAATGCCGACGGGGCTGCCCAGGCAATTTTTAATGGCCATAGCGCTCACCTTCTCGGGCACTGGCTTTTCAAATCCCACTTTCCGACCTTGTGTCACATACTCCCATTGTGGGTGGGTGTTAAATAACGCCTTTTGGCTAAGATCAAAGTGTAGTATCTGTTCCGATGGATACTGCACCCCATAGACTGGTATTGTCTTGGCCTCCGGGTCTTGATTTACGCCGGTCTATGGGATTGTCCTGTGCAGTTCTAGGAGGTCCACCCTCCCAGGCTTTACCTCCCCTCTTTGGGGAGGAGTAAGTTAATTGCTTACTGTCTGAGGCGCCCCTACCGGGGAATGCCGACGGGGCTGCCCAGGCAATTTTTAATGGCCACAGTGCTCACCTTCTCGAGCACTGGCTTTTCAAATCCCACTTTCCGACTTTGTGTCACATACTCCCATTGTGGGTGGGTGTTAAATAACGCCTTTTGGCTAAGATCAAAGTGTAGTATCTGTTCCGATGGATACTGCACTTCATAGATCGGTATTGTCTTGCCCTTCGGGGCTTGATTTACGCCGGTCTATGGGATTGTCCTGTGCAGTTCTAGGAGGTCCACCCTCCCAGGCTTCGCCTCCCCTCTTTGGGGAGGAGTAAGTTAATTGCTTACTGTCTGAGGCGCCCCTACCGGGGAATGCCGACGGGGCTGCCCAGGCAATTTTTAATGGCCATAGCGCTCACCTTCTCGGGCACTGGCTTTTCAAATCCCACTTTCCGACCTTGTGTCACATACTCCCATTGTGGGTGGGTGTTAAATAACGCCTTTTGGCTAAGATCAAAGTGTAGTATCTGTTCCGATGGATACTGCACCCCATAGACTGGTATTGTCTTGGCCTCCGGGGCTTGATTTACGCCGGTCTATGGGATTGTCCTGTGCAGTTCTAGGAGGTCCACCCTCCCAGGCTTCGCCTCCCCTCTTTGGGGAGGAGTAAGTTTATTACTTACTGTCTGAGGCGCCCCTACCGGGGAATGCCGACGGGGCTGCCCAGGCAATTTTTAAATGGCCAGAGTGCTCACCTCTCGAGCGCTGGCTTTTCAAATCCCACTTTCCGACCTTGTGTCACATACTCCCATTGTGGGTGGGTGTTAAATAACGCCTTTTGGCTAAGATCAAAGTGTAGTATCTGTTCCGATGGATACTGCACTTCATAGATCGGTATTGTCTTGGCCTTCGGGGCTTGATTTACGCCGGTCTATGGGTCTGTCCTGTGCAGTTCTAGGAGGTCCACCCTCCCAGGCTTCGCCTCCCCTCTTTGGGGAGGAGTAAGTTTATTGCTTACTGTCTGAGGCGCCCCTACCGGGGAATGCCGACGGGGCTGCCCAGGCAATTTTTAATGGCCAGAGCGCTCACCTTCTCGAGCGCTGGCTTTTCAAATCCCACTTTCCGACCTTGTGTCACATACTCCCATTGTGGGTGGGTGTTAAATAACGCCTTTTGGCTAAGATCAAAGTGTAGTATCTGTTCCGATGGATACTGCACTTCATAGATCGGTATTGTCTTGGCCTTCGGGGCTTGATTTACGCCGGTCTATGGGTCTGTCCTGTGCAGTTCTAGGAGGTCCACCCTCCCAGGCTTCGCCTCCCCTCTTTGGGGAGGAGTAAGTTTATTGCTTACTGTCTGAGGCGCCCCTACCGGGGAATGCCGACGGGGCTGCCCAGGCAATTTTTAATGGCCAGAGCGCTCACCTTCTCGGGCGCTGGCTTTTCAAATCCCACTTTCCGACCTTGTGTCACATACTCCCATTGTGGGTGGGTGTTAAATAACGCCTTTTGGCTAAGATCAAAGTGTAGTATCTGTTCCGATGGATACTACACTTCATAGATCGGTATTGTCTTGCCCTTCGGGGCTTGATTTACGCCGGTCTATGGGTCTGTCCTGTGCAGTTCTAGGAGGTCCACCCTCCCAGGCTTCGCCTCCCCTCTTTGGGGAGGAGTAAGTTTATTGCTTACTGTCTGAGGCGCCCCTACCGGGGAATGCCGACGGGGCTGCCCAGGCAATTTTTAATGGCCATAGCGCTCACCTTCTCGGGCGCTGGCTTTTCAAATCCCACTTTCCGACCTTGTGTCACATACTCCCATTGTGGGTGGGTGTTAAATAACGCCTTTTGGCTAAGATCAAAGTGTAGTATCTGTTCCGATGGATACAGCACTTCATAGATCGGTATGGTCTTGGCCTTCGGGTCTTGATTTACGCCGGTCTATGGGTCTGTCCTGTGCAGTTCTAGGAGGTCCACCCTCCCAGGCTTTACCTCCCCTCTTTGGGAAGGAGTAAGTTTATTGCTTACTGTCTGAGGCGCCCCTACCGGGGAATGCCGACGGGGCTGCCCAGGCAATTTTTAATGGCCAGAGCGCTCACCTTCTCGGGCGCTGGCTTTTCAAATCCCACTTTCCGACCTTGTGTCACATACTCCCATTGTGGGTGGGTGTTAAATAACGCCTTTTGGCTAAGATCAAAGTGTAGTATCTGTTCCGATGGATACTGCACGCCTGTCCTGTGCAGTTCTAGGAGGTCCACCCTCCCAGGCTTGGCCTCCCCTCTTTGGGGAGGAGTAAGTTTATTGCTTACTGTCTGAGGCGCCCCTACCGGGGAATGCCGACGGGGCTGCCCAGGCAATTTTTAAATGGCCAGAGTGCTCACCTCTCGAGCGCTGGCTTTTAACCCCACTTGCTCGACCCGATCTTGGGTCACATCTTACTTGTGGGAGTAAGATAAAACTGGCCTTGTGCCTAACTCCGCGAGGAGTAAATAAACATCTAACAATTTGTAAATAGACATTAAAAACGACATTACGATAAAAAAATAATAATAATAGTTTTATAACAATTTGGTTCAATTAATGACTAAACGATATCGTAATGATTAAATTTAACTTTAAATATCCAATTTTAAAAAGAATTTGATAAAAATATACAAACGAACAAGTTAAAAAAATTAAAGAAAAGAACATGATGTTTTATTATGCAAATTACATAATTGCAAATAACATCATTGCAAATTACATAATTACAAATTACATCAACTCAAAAATCTTGAATTAATTGTTGTCAATTTCCAAATTTAGCGAAATCTCTAAAATGTTAACCACTTTTAACAGTTATTTGACATATCTGGAATTTGCGATAATGGCTAATATTTGAAGTTATTATCTTACATATAAATTTTAATTAAATTTTCTGTTTATTCTGTATGATAGTGCTCTTATTGATTCGTGTTCTGTTTTTATTTTCAATCTAATTTTTACTTTAATATTTAATCCAACCAACAGTTTCTGCTGTTAGTACTAATACCATAGACATAGTCGGAGGAGATACATTTCTTTCACTTCGAAGTCCTCTTCCTGCCACTCTGATAACCGTGTGATAGTGATTTTGTTTGTTGTTTTACACCGGTTGTCAATCATTTTTTACAGTCTCAAACGCAATACACATGCAATAGACACACGCCTTCATTTCATTTCGTTACGGTTATACGAAGCAAGAAGAGTTATATCAAACACGAGGCTGCTTTTATGGAAGGTTTCATCTCTTTCTGTTTCTCTCCCTTTATCTCACTTTCTCCCTCTCTCCCTGTTAAAGTAAATCAATTTCACCCGCCTTCATCATCTCTCTGTGTGATTCCTTTATTAATTCCTACTCTCTGGTATACATTTCTAGAGCGTTTTTTTTTTTCATTTACAAACAACTATGCCGTTTTTGTTTTGTTTTTTGTTGTTTTGGTTTGGGTTTTTTTCGTTACAATTTAAATCGGTTTCGACAGTAACCACAGTATTATCAGTTAAAATTGGTTTTGGCATTGATCACTATTAACTTTTTTTTTTAAATTATAACATGTTTTACTAAAAAAATGAAAACACTAAAATAATGAAAGTTTCACCGTACACGTGAAACTCCGAAATGTAACTAAATATAAAAATAGATCTGTCAAAGATTTACGGGGAACGTCCGGTAGTGACAGGGACTTTGAAATGTCCATTATTATTTATAAATAGATTAAAACAATTTAGTTATTTCTGTTGTTATTGTGTTGTTTTTTAGCGATAATTGTACTACTGGGATATTTGCTCACACTGAACAGTACGAAGTTGCCTCCATTTACATACGCAACTTTATGTGATATCTCCTTTATTTATTCACCGATTGCCCTTATTTTACAGGACATGGCAGAATCAACAACCGTGAGTATACCAAGACCTCAGTGGGAGCTGGAACAAAGAATACACTGTGTTAAATGTTACTACAAGACAAGCTCGTTTAAGAAAACCCAGGACAGTTTCATGCATCAGTTCGGATGTGAAAAGGCTCCACCCAAAAGCAGAATTCAGAACTGGGTGGACCACTTCGAGAAGTATGGGACTGTGGAGAACTTCAACGCTGCCAGTGAGAACCGTCCAAGCCACTCGGCACGTCCCAAGAAGCGGACAGCCGAGCTGGTCGAAAGTGTGAGAGAGTCTCTCCAGGAGAGTCCGAAACGCTCTGTGCGTAAGCGAAGTCAGTCCCTCGGTATCTCCCGTGATACTTGCAGGAGAGTGCTGGTGAACGATATCAGGGCGTACCCATACAGAATACAGACGCTGCAGACCCTTACAGCCTCAGACAAGAAGCAGAGGAGCGCTATGGCAGTCAAGATGCTCGATAAGATGGAGGAGACACCAGGTTTCCTTAACCTCCTTTGGACCTCAGATGAAGCCCACTTCCATCTTGACGGAAAGGCAAACTCCAAGACAAATGTCTTCTGGGGGTCCTCCAGACCCAATGAAGTAGCCACCAAGCCCCTGCACTCTCCTAATTGCACGGTGTGGGCTGCAATCTCGGTCAGAGGCATCATCGGACCAATCTTCATCGAAGAATCTGGCGCAGCAGTGACAGTCACCAAGGAGCGGTATGTGGAGGTCCTCAAAACCTTCAAGAGTGAGCTCCAGACCCTCTACCCGTCGCTCATGAGCAAGTTCTGGTTCAAGCAAGACGGAGCAAGTTCTCACACCTCAAACCTGTCCCAAGATTGGCTGAAAGAGAACTTCGGAGGCCGAGTGATCAGTCTCAAGACTAATTTTGAGTGGCCACCCCATAGCCCGGACCTAAGTCCCCCAGATGTTTTCCTTTGGGGCTATCTTAAGGACAGAATGTACGCAGGGAAACCCAGAACCATCACGGAACTCAAGGAAGCCATCAGGAAGGGGATGAGAGCCATTCCCAATTCAGTCTGTAAGAACGTCATGGACAACTTCGTTCTGCGCCTCAAGAAATGGACGAAACTAAAAGGAGTCCATCTAGAACACATGCTGTAGAACGGAGAAAAAAGGCCAAAGACCCTAGTGTTTTGATATGATGTTGTGAATATCATAAACTAGTTATGGCCCAAAATTCATTTCATTTGGACGAAACACTAAGAAACAGGGCCTAATTAGATTTGGGGCCCGTTTTTTTTTGGGGGGGGGGGTCACCCTGTATATATATATATATATATATATATATATATATATATATATATATATATATATATGTTGTTTCTAGTTAGTTATAGATAAAATAGTTTAAATTAAAATATTTATAAAATAATTCTTGTGTTTTCGCAATAAATTATTTTTATATAACTCACTAAGAAACTTTACTTCTTTTCGTCTAAACTATTCTCCGTTCCAATTTTTATATCGATCCTATGTCGGGTAATTTACTAATTTAAAAAGTGTTTTTCCTATACTATACATGATACTAAATTGATTTTAACGCCAACACGTTCAGCATGTCATCATCTCTTTTTTTAAATACATTTTTGGAGCTACTACACATATAGTCTATTCGATAAAATTACATGTGTCGGGAAACTACATGTTTACCCTTTTCTCTAAGTCCCCCGACAAAAAAACTAAGGGAAACTACAATGATGTTTTAAAATCATACTTTAAAACAAAATCTAAACATGACTATAATTGATTTCTTTTTTCTACGCCTCGAGAGACAAAAAAGTAACGGTAAACTGGAACATTTTTGTTTTGATTTTTATCATAATTTAAAACAATGTTTAACACGACTATATATTGAATTATTTTTCTCTGAGCCCTTCAACCGGGAAACTCGGGTAGATACAATTAACTCCGCCCCGGTTATAAGTTGTTTACCATTAATAGGGTACTGCTGTCATATCTGGGGAGATGTCGCATCCTTTCTTGTCTTGACAGAGTACAAAATCGACTTCACAATCTAGTGGGAAGGATCTCTTCTTTTAGTCACTACAGCCTCTTTCACACAGAAAAGATGTTGCTAGCATCTCTCTACTGTATCGTTATGTTCATACCACTGGCCCCCCTTCCATGTAAAACATTTACAGCAAGAACTCATCAACCTACAACCACAGCAAAGAATTTTCCCTTCTCTCTCTTTCTTTAGCAAAAACCAAACGAAACTTCTACGAACAAAGTTTCTTTCCGAAAACATCCCATCTGTGGAACAAGACACCACAAGTTTGCTTCCCAACCGACTACAGCATGGTCGTCTTCAACGTAAACAAATCCTTTTGGATAATCAATTCCATTTAAGTAATCCTCTGCCAATTCCACCCATTGTTTCCGGTCCTCTCGTGGTGGCGAGCATCGTCCAACGGGAGATCTCTTTAAGCCTTATCCTCGAGGTGCCTATCAGTAAAAAAAAAAAGAAAGAAAAAAACGAAACTATAGCGTAATATAGGATTCATGGGTGGGAGTAGAAGTTTCTTGGGCTCCTCGATTTTCCCGAACTTGCTAGTCTATCATATAAAGGAAAATCAGATCTTGTGTCTGTCTGTATGTCCAGCTAAAATTCTGAAACTACACAAGATACACTTACAAGCCTTACATCATCGGGTTTCTTGTAGACTCGAACAGATTATATCAAACAAACTACAATCTTATGTATATGCTGAGGGTCAACAGGGACCAAATTTTTGCATGAGAGTGCAGAAATTTTAAGTGTCAAAAAAACTACTTATTTTTAATGGTTATGAAAACATTCTAGATGTCATTTATCTCCCTCTCACGGCGGGAAGATGTGACACAGGGTAGGAAAGGTTAGATTTGAAAAGCCAGCGTGTTAGAGGAAGAGCATTCTGGCCTACAAAAAAATGTCTGGACAGCCCCGTCGGCATTATCGGTAGTGGCGCCTCAGGCGATTGGCAATAACATAACCCCTTCTCAAAGAGTGAGAAAGTAAAGCCTGGGAGTGTGTACCTTCTAACTGGCCTAGACTCTGCCGGTCATAATGTTCTCGATAGAACATATTAATATTATTTCGGTCAACATCACCGGGCCCCAGTGATAGAGAGAGAGAGAGAGAGAGAGAGAGAGAGAGAGAGAGAGAGAGAGAGAGAGAGAGAGAGAGAGAGATATTAATAGGTTAGATTAAGTTTCATAGTTAACTGGTGAATATAACTATTTCTTCTGAAACTACATTAATCAGATTACTTGGATAATTATTTTTCATTTTGATCAATGGAAAGTAAAATATAATTGGTAGAATTTCGTTCCCGCCGGACGGCTAAAAACAAAGTAAGTATATCACAAACTCCTGCGATTTTGGAGATAGACTCACTTGTGCTTTAATCATAGATATTTTGAAACTTCATTAACCAGATTATTTGCTTAAGTATCTTTCATGTTGATCACAGAAGTTACAATAATACTGTGGGGGTCTACGTTCACGCCAGAGGAGAAAGATAGGTAGTCGGAGAGAGAGGTATAGAGAGATATGGGGGATATCGGAAGAACAGGTAGAGAGGGAGCAAAAGGAGAATATGAGTGAGAGATATAGAGGACGAGGTGGAGTTGGGGGGGGGGAGATGTAGAAAGAGAGGGGGTGAGAGGGGGTCGGTTGGAGAAGGAAAGATAGGGGAAAGTCGGAGGGAGAATAAAAATAATTTTAGACATTTTCTAGAACAATAAACTATATAATAGAGTTTGATCAAAATACGAATAAGGAGTCTTAGGTTTAGTATTATTATATCTTGATTTGAGGGGACATAAAAAGGGTGTGAAAATGTTCTGTTTGAGGAATTCATTTTAACGAGTATTCTTCTAATATATAATATTTGTTATTGTTTATTATCTATGTACTATACGTTTCGTCCTTTTTAAATCGGGATTCATCAACATAGAGATATGACTATTCACTACCGGTCCTGCGATTCGAAACCCCGGATTACGAGTATTTTACAACTCAAATCCAACGCCTTAACCACACGGCCAATTTTAAATAGCGAATAAACAGTGATAATTTTAACACGTTATCGGCGGCTATAACGTCTAGAGCGTTCTACTTTTTTGAGGAAGGAACGATGCATTTAAAGCTAGTGACGTCATGCTGTGTTAATACTACACATGCCACTCCCACCGTCTTTAAAAAGTTGGTTAATAATATCAGCCAAATGATATCAAAATTCTCATCCAGCCCCGAATTTTTCATACATGGAGAAGAGATCTCATACATACCAACTCGAAACCAGACACGTGGCAGCCGCAATAGGAGGAGGTCAATAATTTGGTTTCCCCCCTTTTCTCTCTTAACACCAAAACGAGAGTAGGCCATCTCTTTTCAGCTTACTTGGCAAGCACTTCCCTCTAACACACAACCTACACAAACTCTTCAACAGGAATACAATTAAGATAAGCTACTCCACCACCCCATCTCCGAAGTAAAATCATCTCTGCTGAACAAAAAACAATCAAAAACACAGGCTTCTCACATCAGGACAAAAACAACTGCGGGG
>OY744520.1:109122619-109132619 GCA_963556195.1 Sepiola atlantica | reverse complement strand
ACAGACGAAAGGAAATGACATTTTTAAGCCTAAATGCGTAAAGTTTGACCGTGTAGTATTTAAAATATTAAGATTTTAAGAAAAACACCCAAAGTATGACAGATTGACCAACAGAAAAAAAGCCTCGCTATTATTGTAGATCATGACCTTAACTAAATAAGCCCCCCCCCCATCCCCCCCAAAAGATTCTACTTGCGGAGGGGGGGGGTTATTACGTGTGAATACCCTAAAAAACGTTGGGTGAAAAAAAGAAGAAATTGTTTAGACTTTACTACTTATAATAATAATAATAATAATAATAATAATAATAATAATAATAATAATAATAATAATAATAATAATAATAATAATAATAATAATAATAATAAACAGACAAGAAAAGAAAAATGGGAAGAAAAACAACTACATGGACGCTTCATAAGACTCACAAGAGAAGAAACCAACGAAAATAGCTGGACATGGCTAAGAAAAGGAAACTTGAACAGAGAAACGGAATCTTTACGGATGGCTGCACAGAACAATGCGATTAGGACACACTACATTAAAGCTTAAATAGATAAAACCCAGGAAAACAATAAATGCAGACTGTGTGGACAAAGAGACGAAACAGTAAATCATATAATAAGTGAATGTAGCAAACTTGCTCAAAAAGAATACAAGAACAGACATGATTGTGTTGGGAAAGTAATACACAGGGAACTGTGCAAACAATTGAATTTCGAATATGCAGGTAAATAGTACAAACATAAACCAGAAACAGTACTGGAAAACTAAAAACATAAAATCCTCTGGGATATGGATATACAAACAGATAAACTCATACAAGCAAGGAGACCTGATGTTATTATAATAGACAAAAAGGAAAAATCTGGTAAAATCGTAGACTTCGCCGTTCCAGCAGTCCACAGAGTGACGATCAACGACACGGAAAAGCGAAGTAAATACACAGAACTAGCCAGAGAACTGAAAGGAATATGGTGCATGAAGAAAGTTAGTATAATACCAATAATCGTAGGAGCACTAGGAACAATCCCAAAAAAACTGGAGAAATGACTGGGAGAAATTGGAATCAAAGGGACTATCGAAACCATACAAAGGACGGCAATGATCAAAAAAGCTGCAATCTTAAGGAAAATTCTTGAATGCGGAAACTAACACACATAAGCTACAAAGGCTAACCAGTCACAAGGAATTTACAACGGAGAAAACAAAACCACACGAAGAACACCACAACAAGAGCCAAGGAACTGAAACTGCAAGAAACAGCACTTCATAATCTGCCCCCCCCCCCCCAATAAATTACACCGGCCTCAGCTATCACTACACAAAAATGAACCAAAGAAACAGAAATTATAAGTAACACTATAAGCTCCTTCCTCTGTCCCCTCCCCCCAAAAAAAAATAAAAGAAAAGAGAGATTAAAAGGAATTAAGAATTTTTTTTTTAAATAAGGAAAGAGAAAAGGAAAAAAATAAGGAATTGAAAGGAAAAAATTAAAAAATTAAAAAAAAATTAAACTTTTTTTTTTAATTAATTTAAAGAAATATTATTTTTTATTTTTATTTTTTAACAGGTGCCGCCCTAGGCTGACACCAGACAACATATTTGTAGAGGGTCTAGGAGGATGAGAAGACCGAGGAGGGACAACACAAACCAGACCTCCACTGGAAAAGTGCAGAGAATGCTGAGACCTTGGGGAGGCTTATTGCCACCCAAATCCCAGAGAATACCAATTGTCCTTACCAGCGAGAAATCAATGGTAAGAGGCTGTTGCGATACCGCATCGTTATCGAAAAGAGGTGAAGAATACTGGAAGTCTGGGGAGACTGGTTGTCACTCAGACTCCAGGAAATACCACTGGTTATTGTCGGTGAGCAATCACTGACGATGATCTGTGTGAGAACTCCTAGTGAGTACAAATAATAATAATAATAATAATAATAATAATAATAATAATAATAATAATAATAATAATAATAATAATAATAATAATAATAATAATACGGCCTAGGCTGACACAACGCAAGATATTTATAGAGGGTCAAGGAGGATGATAAGACTGAGGAGCGGCAAAACAAACCAGATCTCCACTGGAAGAGCGCGGAAAGTACTGGGACCTTAATAATAATAATACCATTTTCCAAGGAGACTCTCTATCACCACTACTATTTATCATAGCCATGATGCCACTCAACTACATACTCAGGAAATATTATGCCGGATACAAGTCTACAGACACAGAAGAAAGAATAAACCATCTCATGTACATGGACGACCTGAAACTATTTGCAAAAAGCAAAACGGAACTGGAACAGCTGATAAATACGACCAGAATATTCAGCCAGGACATTGAAATGGAATTTGAAATGGAAAAGTATGCTCTGCTAGAAATGAACAGGCGAAAACTGGAGACATTATAGGGCATGAAACCGTCTAATCAAGAGAATATGAGGGCGCTAGGCGAACAGAATAGCTATAGATAGTTGGGAGTTCTGGAAGCAGACATAATCAAATCCACAGAAATGAAAGAGAAAATTGGAAAAGAATACCTGAGAAGAACAGGGAAACTTTTAAAAATGAAATTATATAGCAGAAACCTAGTAAAAGGAATAAACACCTGGGCAGTGTCACTAATTAGATACTCTGGATCATTCATAGGCTGGACTAAAGAAGTACTCAGGAAACCTGTATCAGGAGACTAGAAAATTAGCGATTATGCACAACGCACTACACCAAAAAGACTGTATGGAGAGACTCTACGTAAAACGAAACGAAGGGAAACGGACTGGTAAGTATAGAAGACTGTGTGGAAAACACAAAAAAGAGCTGTCCTTTTCTTACCAGACACAAAAAGACAAGAAAAAAGTTGGAAGAAAAATAGCTACTTTGACGTTTAATAAAAACGACCAGAGAAGAGACAAACCAAAATTCCTGGGCATGGCTAAGATGAGGACACCTGAACAGAGAAACAATGCGATGCAGTTGCATTAAAGCTAAAATAGATCAAACATAGGAAAACAGTAAATAAAGATTATGTGGACAAAGAGAGAAACAGTAAATTACATAATAAGTTTATGCAGCAAACTAGCCCAAAAATGAATATAAAAACAGACACGATTCCATGGGGGAAACAGTTCACTGGGAACTATGCAAACGACTGCATTTAGAACACTCGGACAAATTGTACAAACATAAACCAGAGAATGTACTGGAAAATGAAAATCACAAAATCCTCTGGAACGTGCAAGTTCAACCAGATAAACTTATACAAGCAAGGAGACTGGATGTCATAATAGTTAACAAGAAGACAAAATCCTGTCAAATCGTAGATTTCGCCGTTCCAGCAGCCATGGAGTTAAGATCAAGGAGACAGAAAAACGTAGCAAATACACGGAACTTGTCAGAGAACTGAAAGGGTATGGAGCATGAAGAAAGTCAATATAATACGAATAATCGTAGGAGAACTAGGAACAGTTTCCAAAAAAAGTTGAACAAAAGACTTGGGGAAATTTGAATCAATAGGATCACTAAGGCCATGCAAAGGACAGCAATGATCACAACAGCTGCAATCTTAAGGAAAATCCTCGAATGCGGAAACCAACCCGCATAAGCTACGAACGGTAACTAGTTAAATGGAAGTTACAATAGGAAGAAAACAGAACCACCGGAAGAGCACCACCACACGAACCAAGGAACAGAAACTGCAAGAAATCTCATAAACAGACCCCAAGGTGATGGCAACAGCCTCTACTGATACCACACTTAATCGTCGTAAAGTGTAAAGGTGGATGAGAAGACCAGGGTGAAAGAGCACTAACTAGACCTCCACTGGAAGAGTACGGAGAGTACTGAGACCTTGGAGAGACTTATTGCCACTCAAATCTTTGAGACCAATGGGCACCGCCAGCGAGAAATCAATGGTAGACGACTGTTGCAATACAGCAAGGTCATTTGCGGTTGTTATCAAAAAGAGGTGGATAGTACTGGAAATCTGTGGAGACGTGTTGTCACTCCAGTGAACACCACCCATTAGTATCAGTGATTAAGCATTGACGATGACCTGTGTGTGAAGTCCTAGTGAGTATAAATAATAATAATAATAATAATAATAATAATAATAATAATAATAATAATAATAATAATAATAATAATGATAATAATAATGATGATGATGATGATGATGATGATGATGATGATGATGATGATGATGATGATGATGATGATGATGATGATAACAACAACAACAACAACAATAATAATAATAATAATACAAAGAGGCATCTTCTAAGGAGACTCTCTCTCTCTCTCTCTCTCTCTCTCTCTCTCTCTCTCTCTCTCTCTCTCTCTCTCTCTCTCTCTAATAAGGAAATGTGATTTCGGATACAAATTCACTGACACAGAAAAAAGAATAAACCACCTCATTTATATGGACGCCCTGAAGCTATTTGCAAATGGCAAAAGGGAAATAGAAATGTTGATAAATACGACGAGAATTTTCGGTCAGGACATTCAAATGGAATTCGAAATGCAAAAGTTAGCACTGCCGAAAATGAGATAGGGGAACACTGGGGGCAGCGCAGGGCATGGAGCTGTCCAACTAAGAGGAGATGAGAGCACTTGACGAACATGAAGTCTATAAATATTTGTGAGTTCTTGAAGCAGACGCCATCAAATTAATAGTAATGAAAAAGATTTGAAAATAATACATAAGAAAAGCAAGAAAACTCATAGAAACTTAATTATATAGCATGAATCTAGTAAAAGAAATACACACCTGGACAGTATAACTAGTAACATATTTTGGGCCATTCACAGAATGGACAAAATAAGAACTTAGGCATCTTGACCAGAAGACTAGGGAACTAATGACTATGCATATTGCACTACACTCGAAGGATAATACTGACAGACTCTACGTGAAAAGGAGAAAGGGGTAAGAGGACTAATAAGTATAGAAGTCTGTGTGAATGACACAAAAAATAATTGGAAAAATACATAATCCAGAACACAGAAAGGCTAATAACCGCAGTTGAATGCAGTAAACTAGCCCAAAAGAATAGAAAACACAGACACAACTGCATGGGGAAAGCAATACACTGGGAACTATGCAAACGACTGCATTTTGAACATGCAGACAAATTGTACAGACACAAACCAGATACAGTACTGGAAAACAAAAATGACAAAATCTTATAGGCAGAAATTAGTTACTAATTTACAATCTAACGGTTTCAAAATTACATTTGAACGCAAGTTTGATTTCGAAATTATTAACTGAACCAAATTGTTATGAAATTATCACTAATAATGCTATTCTAATGTTGCAAATAAAATGATAATTTAAAAAAACACATTTAGTTGTGACTTCCACGCAGATCAAACCCTAATCCTAACCATGGCAGGATGTTTCTCATCCATTCTACCGCAGCCGTAGTTTTATTAACAAAGTGATTCTAAACAATTTAAATGTAAAAAATATTCAGCTGTTCTTCTACACTTTCATGAATGCGATGGCGAGCAGTACAGAGGTATATATATATATATATATATATATATATATATATATGCATGCATTCCATTGACAATGGGGAATTAATCCAAAACCATAATTTACATTAGTTTTAAGAAATTCTTTATTTTTGTACTTCAATGAGTTTTTCACATCTCTCATCTTACACACAAAAGTAATCTATTCAAATGTAATATTACTTTTTGTGTGTAAGATGAGAGATGTAAAAAACATTTTTTTAACACATTAAGGTACAGAAATAAAGAAGTTGTTAACACAAACGAAAATTATGGTTTTCAATTAATTCTTTATGGTCAATGGAATCCAAATATAAAACATATATGCTCTGAATCCTGTAATACAGTTTCATTGAGCTTACAAGTAGAAACATTTCCGATATTATAAGGACTATACGTTTTTTTAATATATATTCTTTTCAAAACACACATATATATATATATATATATATATATATATATATATATATATATATATATATATATATATATAGGTCAAAAAGTTAAAATAAACAAATATATTTTTACATAGTGAAACATATTTATTTTCATATTTTCATAACATGTGCAACAAAGCAAATGTGAGTCTTTTAAATTCGAGCTTTTCAAAAAAAAGTTCTTCTCTTCAGAAGGTTAAGCTAACTTTACAAATGATAAAACTGCTTCAAAATATTTTTTTTTAAATCATTCAACACTTGTTAAGAAAGACACATTCATTTAGAATGAATTAATAAAACTTATAATTTCAAAGGTTAAGAAAAAGTTCAAGAGTTTTAAATTTATATATATTTTTTAGATCAGCGTGTACAGAACGACTGTTATAAATGAGCAGATATCAGAACGTGATATAATCAGAAGTCCAACATATCCAAAGATAGAATAAAAACGAACGAAAATAAAACAAAAATAAAGCAAAGGTCTAAATGAATGTATCAAGGTTCAAAAACTATGTATGTGGAATTTCGACACAGCGAAAATCGCTTCCCATGCTGGAAAACAATATATGGATGACAAAACGTGTTTATATGTCACAGCTAATACGGTGTCAATATCAACAAACGCTAAATGCGAAAATACAATTAACCATAATAATACTCTATTTACAACATTGAGAATAGATTAGCGTATTAGGAATTTTTTATGATACTCTTTAAAATATATTTATAAAAACATTATTTTATAATATCCTTGAATTTTTTTAATTTTTTAATTTTTTAATTTTTTTTTTATTTATTTTTTTTTTTATTTATTTATTTATTTATTTATTTTTTTTTTATCTTTTTTTTTCCTTAGTCCCCCCCCCCCTTACCCGTAATCCCTGTTACAACGGTCCCCTCCTTGGCTTTGATCCATTTCACGATTCAAATTCCTTCTCAAATTTCAAATCTCATTTCTAGATGTATTTTTAAATAAGTTAAACAAGTTAAATAACTCACTTCTCATTTCTAGATATATTTTTAAATAAGTTATCTCCCCTTGACAATAACATACGTAAATTTAAATTTGAATTGAATAAAGAGAATAAAAGAGGAAAGAAGAAAAAAAGAAAAGAATTAATTAATGAATCATATAAAATTAAACATAATAAAATTATAAAAAAATTAGTATATTATTAAACAAATGTTTATAGTATTTTAACTTTAGTTATGTGATTGCTTAATGTAATTTTGACATTTTCTGCGTTCCTACTACCAATTGTTTTCTGCAGTATGTCGTTGATCTGACACCGGTTTTTCCCGTTTTTCTTTGACCGATTCGGTCTTTTGTTGTTGTCTTCTGATAATGAAAGTTTTTCTTTCGAAAATTTAAGATTACCCTTTGCCTACCTGTTACTTACTGGACAGTATTTACTATTTGGTATTTAATCAGTTTTTGTGAAATTATTAATAAATCGTTTTGAGTTTCACTTTCTCCCTGCGTTTATTTCGTTTCACTTTTCCATCTTACGGCAACCACATCGCATTGCTATAGCCTCGGACGACTAATCTACACTTACATTTACCAGCAATGCTTCAAGCAAACTACAATCTCCTTATATATATATATATATATATATATATATATATATATATATATATATATATATATATATATATATATATATTCTGTTCTCTTTAAACATTTTATTTTAACACATTTCTTTTTAACACTTTACTTATATTAAACATTGTTATTTTAAACCAACTTTTCTTTTTTTTAAACATTTTTCTTTTTAAACACTGTTCTCTTTAAACAATTTATATTAAACACTGTTATTTTTAAACATTTTTTATTTTTAACACTTTTTCTTTTTAAAACATTTCTTTTTAAGCATGGTACACTGTTTCTTTCTTTTTTTAACTGTCACAGATTATCTTTTCACTTTATCAAATTAGGACCCGAAAATGTTACACAAAAAGTTACCTTATAATTTTTTCTTGGTCTACTGGTCGTCGCCGTTATCTGTGTCGTGGGTTTCATTACGTCTCTGGCCGTGATCGGTCTGGTCGCCTTTGTTCTATGGACAAACTTTGTTTTCATGCAGGAGACAAAACTCGGAGACAGGTTTTTCTTAGAGAGATTCAATTATTTTATTCGTCTGTCTTGTGCTGTGGAGGGATTTCCATCCATTCGTCTCTTTCCATCATTTTCTCATTCATACCTTTCGTTATGGGGTGCGACGGATGCATGGGGATATATGTCGGATCTCATTCGAGATCCAAACCATAACTTTTAGCCCATTTCTCATGGGTCCACTTGCTTTAAGGACGAGTGGCTACATCGTGGTCTTCTCGCTCTCACTCCCAAAGCGTTCTCTTTTCAAAAACTCCAGTTTTTGAGAAAAACAAATGACGTAACAGACACTTGCTCCGCGTCGGCCAATCAGATACGACATTCAACAATCGTTCCATATCTGACCTTCTCCGACCCGAGATATCCTGTGTCGGTGCCGAATTTGTCACTTTGTTATGGTTTGACAAAAATGATTCACTCACAACAATCCCTCCAGTGCATGTCAGCTTAACCCGCACTTATTGTCTCAACTGACCGCAGCCATAATTCATACTAGCTAACTTAATCGTTTCCAAAAATATGGGGGCCCACCAATAATATATATATATATATATATATATATATATATATATATATATATATATTCAAGAATATTATAAAATATTTTTTATAAACATTTTTTCAATATATATATATATATGTGTGTGTGTGTGTGTGTGTTCAAGGATTTTTTTATAAATATAATTTCAAGGGTATCATGAAAAATTCTTAATACGATAATGTAAAGGTGACTCTTGTTCCGGAGTTCGAATCGTGCGATCGGTTTGAACAGTTATCTCTACACTGATCATTCCGCAAGGATGAAACGTATACGTATGTAGATAATAATTAAAGATTTCTTATTAAATAATTATTTGTGACCCCGTTTCGGTCGGGTCCTTTAATGATAAATAATACAGGCCGTCTAATCTAAGCTATAAATGCAAGTTCCTCTCTGTTGAACACTTTTAGGACAGCTGACTATGGTTGTCCGCCTGCTTGACATCAATAGGATTTATTTCTGATCACGTCGTGTAACGGTTGGGATTGGTCTCATTGGTTAAAGCGTTTGGAATTGAGTTAAAACTGACTCCTGTTCCTGGGTTCGAACTGTGGGACCAGTTTGAACAGTTATCTTTACACTAATGGTTCCGCAAGGACGAAACGTATACGTATGTAGATACTAAAATGTTTATCATTAAATAATCATATATATATATATATATATATATATATATATATATATATATATATATATATATATATATATATAAATTCCCGAAACAGTTTTTCATGCTAAACAACTGATGATCCATTAAATAATGTTAGAAGCAAACTAATATAATAACTGAAAAAGTTAAATTGACTTACATGAGTGATTTTCCACTGAACGACTTGGGACTTAAGTTTTTTTTAAATATAGTTTTAATAGTTGAGAAACTTCCGAGACTATATATATATATATATATATATATGAGATGCTTTCTCGATATCTTCAAATTATTTTTTTTATGTTTACGTGGTTTGATTACAATAAATACTAAAAATTTAAGTAAGAAATATTCATCGCATGATTTATGTCTTCCCAAATAAAGAGACGTTAGTATTAAAAGTAACAAAGCTACAAAAAAACAACAATCTCAATTGTAAATTGCGGGAGATAGTAAAGAAAATATAATATATAAATACATTCATATATCACAGTGTAAACACATATTTAGTTATATAAAATTACAACTCAGAGTTGTATCATACTGTGATTTAATGTAAGTTTTGGAGCAAAAGAAGTCTTACACATGTTTCTGGAAAAATGTCAGAACATACTTGAACACATCTAAGTTGCTACATGAACATTCTGTCTTCAGAGGCAATTGACTCTGAAGACAAGATCTTTATGTGGCAACTTGGATGTGTTCAGGTATGCTCTTAATTTTTTCTACAA
>OY744520.1:109097619-109117619 GCA_963556195.1 Sepiola atlantica | reverse complement strand
CAGACTTAAATGTACCAACTTAAACGTAACAGACCAACGAAAATGCTATTTAACAGCTAAGCATAACAGACTGACGGAAATGCTATTGCAAACATGAAACGTAACAGACAAATGAAAATGCTATTTTAAATTTAAACGTAACAGACCAACGAAAACAACGATTATGATTTTTAAAACTTAAGCGTGACAGACCGTTAAAATGCTATATCGAACCTTGGCGTGACAGGCCGATGATAATGCTATTCTAAACTTAAGCGTGACAGACAACTGAAATTTCTATTTTTAACTCTTTGTGAGGAACAGATCCTTGGGCGCATCCGAAATAAAATGTCTCAATTCAATTGAGCGATGAAAAAAGCCGTTTTAAAAACTGAAGCGTGACAGAACAACCTATCAACAGACGGCCGGACGAAGTCTCTCACAGAGATGCCGAGACGTATTTTAAAAGAAAGAAAAAAAGAAACTGAAAAAAGGTCAAGTGTCAAGTGTCAAGAATTTGTAACGTCGAAATATGCCGGTCATGCCATGAATGCAAGAATGTGTCTTCGGGGTTTGATCTAATCGACAATGTCAGCTGTAATAGGTGGCTGATTCGATAGGTTACATGTCTCTGAAAAGAACATAACGTCAGCAAGAAATCTGGTTATTCAACGTCAGAAATGTATTTCCAAAAAGAAAGGTCATCCGCCCCTCTGCCAAATTTGAGAACATGTCTACTTTAATCTCTACTGTTTGTATTTCTCCGTAATTAGAGTAACGATCTGCAAGTCCTTTGCGGTCGTGGTTATTACCCCCCCCCCCTTACGCTAGTATCGATTATCAAAGAATCATTAAGTTTCAGACAAAAACACACAGGTGTCCAAAAATAAGCCAACCTTTTTTCCTTCTTTCACGTAGAAAAACTGAACAGGCATTGAACTTAACTTTTTAAAGATTTTTATGGAAATCGCTCCAGACAAGGCATGAAGCCACCTGATGTAAGGAGCATACAAGAACGAAAGATGATTATCGCAAAGACAGGGAATGCCTATTGGCCTTAGTCTTAGAGACCAAGACTACAGGTAGGATGAAACAGTCAGCAGGAAGAGAGTTCCACAAGGCTGCAGTTCTTGGAAAGAAGCTACTGGAATACGAAGCCGTATTACAATCAGGTATCAAAACAACAAATTGATGGAGACCACTAGACCAACGAGTCAAACGAGCTGGAACAAAAGAAGCAGGGAATAGATCACAAAATTCCGAAGAACACATGTCATAATAGTATTTATAGAAAATAACTAGCAGCGTCAAAAGGAGCACTCTAGAGGGGACAGAAATAAAAAAATTTAAAAGACATTGAATTAAAAAATAATTAATAAGAAGAATTACCACAGAATAATATAATATTAATATTTCTATTATTAATGCTATTAGCGGGACCTCCGTAGAACTTCCACTGTGCTTTCTACATCAATCTGTATAGTTTACTGTTAACAATAATATTCCTTTTGAAATAATAAATTCATGCTCGGATCAATACTATTAAGAAGAAGTGACTCTTTCTTCTTCCGTAAAGATAATTGTCATTGTCAGCTAAATACTCTTTAAACAAATAAAATAAGTGTGTCCTTTCTTTCTTTATTTATTTAATTATTTAAAATTGTAGCAAGTTAATTCTTTTTAAGACAATAACTATTCTCTCTCTTCTTACCGTCAAAATAAATCAAGGGAGGCACGAGAGCGCTCTATCCCGTAATAGACTTCACAAATGGCCTATGCTGGAAATCTCATTTCTTTGATCAATCATAACTCAAAAACCAATAAACCAAATTAGTTAAAAGAAATTTATTTAGTAGGTTCTATAAGTGTGTAGAATTTCAGCATCATTAGTCAAGGCAACACAGAGATCCAGAAAGTTCAATCATGAAATCATGTTATCCGTGTGTACGTACGTACGTACGTATGTGCCACCCTGTATCTCAGCAACTATTCAGCTGATTTTTGGCAGAGATAGAGGTTCTAGGGTCTAGTTGATGGCATTTTAATTTCAGTTTACCATATATCTTAGTTTTCTAGAAAATTTCAAAAAAACTTCAAAATTGAAGCATAGCCTTTACAAAAGTAGTGACATTCCATGAAAAATGCCAGTATACTGAAATCATATGCCCTTAATAGGGTTAAGATGAAAATTCATATACACTAAATGTACAAAAGCAAGGAAATTCCCAAATGTTTACACTTTTATTGTCATTAATGGTATACAGTATAAATCTCTATGCATGAGTGGATGAAGTGTGTGAGGTGCGCTGAAGAAAAATTCCTACCAGTAAAATACATAGCCGTGTTGGACTCGCATACCCTTAATGACAATAAAAGTGTAAAAATTTGGGAATTTCCTTGCTTTTGTACATTTAGTATATATGAATTTTCATCTTAACCCTATTAAGGGCATATGATTTCAGTATACTGGTATTTTTCATGGAATATTCTTCAAATCAATGAAACGAATGTCACGTTTTGAAATGTATTTATTTAAAATTGTACTGTTGTAGTCGACGGGAAATCATAATCTGATTTTTTGGCAATTCATTTTAAAATTGGTACAGTCGGAAATCAGATTAATCACCAATCAGCGTCTTTGCTGATCGGACAATCTCATTTTTTTTAATGTGTGTGAAAGATGATAACATATGTATGAACGTGAAATGCCTTAGCGTATATAATGTATAGCATGTCAGGAAGCCATCTTTGAGTTGTGAGAGTTCCGTTAAGCTTTCCGTTAAAGTGGGTTAATCCATGAAATTTATCATAACATTCACCAGCAAAAAAAGTGGATCAAATAGATTTGAAGCATCATGAAATGGGCAACAACCAAAAGAACAAATTTTGCCTTAACACCGCCCTTTTTTTACTACTGATTAAATTATGAACAAAACAGTACAGTATACGCGCATTTGTAACTTTTCCTTCGCAGATAAAAAAAAAAGTTTTATTTAAAGGGACAGACAACATCTTTGAAAATTGTTCTGTACATTTGTTACAGAATTTTTTTTTTTCAAAGATTAAACGTAGTTCTAGTGGCGAGCACGTTGTTTCCGAA
Organism: Sepiola atlantica; assembly: GCA_963556195.1. NCBI lineage: Eukaryota > Metazoa > Mollusca > Cephalopoda > Sepiida > Sepiolidae > Sepiola > Sepiola atlantica. The sequence goes on along the minus strand of OY744520.1, from coordinate 109,114,540 downwards.
GTCAGTGTGGAAAACAGTGTTGTTAGAGAAAAGTTTACTACGCAATAAAGATTTACTGTAAAATACGTTGTTGCGTTGAATACGGTGTCATTGGAGAAAAGTATACTACGTAACAAAGTTCCAGTAACGATCACGTTGCTTCCGTCAACAGAGGCCATTTTCCTCTTTTCCCCCTTTTTTTTATTCATTCAAGTACAGAAGTATATCACTGTCTTAGTTTTCTACTACTTTGAGACGAGTGTCTTTGTAGTTTTTATTATTTAATGTGATGTTATAATGGTATATACCTTTAATTGAAGCCTCTTTTTAAAAACATGGCTGATGTAATATAGCGTGTAAAAGGTTTCTGGTTTCGTCTGGACTGGAATGTCCAGTTCTATTACAAATATTACATTTATTATTTCGAGCTTGATATTTGGAACGATGATGAAAATTACCACCACAAACCCAGCATTGTTTCTTCGCGATGACAGCATTCTTAAAAGTTAGTAGTTTGTAAGAGCGTTATATAATCTTGTGATGATTAAGTGACGATGTAGCAGTCATAAATATTCACATTTTTTTCTTCATGGAGAGAGCAGCACCTGTAAGGTGATTTGGTCACACGATCAGACTCCAAGACATATTAATTTCTACCGAACCTTTCAAGAAGTATTTTCAGACCCTTTAGGATTTAGACGGCAGCACCAACAAAGAAAGACGTCCTCTCTTTTGCCTCTGTCAACTGGACAGCCGAACAAGCTATCTTCACTGAAGATATATTGCTATGCTAAGACTTTCGGCAGCCAACCAAACTTTCTTACTTTATTACTCCCTTCACTGTGACACTGTCTTAACTTTCGGTAACCTGCGTCCAACGGTGTAGGTCACTTAAATAAATACATATCGTTGTTGTTGTTTATAAAAGGGCTTCGTATTCCTTTCACTTGAGGATCCTTTTTTTTTTTACAAAATATAGGAATTAGTGTTTTAGTCAATGTCAAGATAATTTCCTATAAAATGGTAGCCCCGACGTGATCTGAACAAGCAATCTGTGTGTCTGCCCTGGCATAATGTTCAGACTTGTATTTGACATGTTCAAACACCCTAACAGTCTCAGTGGCCTGGATAAGTGTTAGGTTCTGGCTAACTTGTAAACGCTGCCGTGTCATGTTGTAGCCAAGCGTAGGGGTTTCTTCATCGCCATAGATTGTCCGTTTTCTGCTTCGTCGAGAGAAAGAGCTGTTATTTTCTCTCGTTGATTCTTAGGAGATGGCTCATTGGATAGTGACATCTAGATGGCCATACTAGTGGTTTAGCAGCCGGGGTGGTTGTATCTACATTCCTCTTTTTAGCGTCAATAATGAAACAAATTTTTTAAAAAACGCCAACAACATTGTTGCTCAATTGTTCATGTTTATTGTTGCTTTATTCTTTTACAGCTTTACGGTAGCTTTCCCTCATTCGCTTCTCGGATGGGGATGGACGAAAGAAGACAGAGTTTCGAAAAAGGTCAAAATAGTCAGATCACATGTAAAAAAAAAGACAAATATTTCTCTTGTCTTTGCCACATTTCATTTCGAACTTCCTTCTGTTACGTCATATCCTGACACGTAATCCTAACCTCCAACTTAACTTCGAATATAATTTTCCACTATCTGTTGATTTCATCCTTACGTGAAAAATGCCGCTAACATTAATTTCACATACCCACATGAAACCTTGCTACGATGTTAAACGTTAGTCCATTCATAAAAGCGTCCCAAACAAATTCCTGCAGAAACGCTCCCCAGAAGTCCAACCTTTCCTCACCGTGGCAGAGGAGGTGCTAACGTTATAGTTCCAGAGCTACCCGGCTAACAGGTCTTTAGTGAACATCTAGAAAGAGTTGACATCAGAATCCGTCGTCCTCTGGTCACCTCTGCATATGATAAGCAACAACGTGTCTGGCGCGAACCCGAAAATTGACGGAGTGAAACTAACAACGTTGCTTCTGCGCCATTCTTTTGTGTGTTTCGGACCAAACCTTCCCCGACTTGGCATGCAACAGTTGGCTGTTCTCGGTGTTGGGGATTAATACCTGCAGTCCAGCCGATTAACGAATAGCTGCGAGCAGCGATGAGGACTTCATGCAGATCAGACAATCCTGAGGCACGATTTTCGTGAGCTCTATGTTGAAGTCCGATACGCCGAACAAATAAACTCAAAATCAGTAGCATCATTTGCAAATTAGTATCTTTTACTCAGCTCGTGTCTCTCCTGTAAAAAAAAAATCATCAGTGTTTACCGTTGTCATTTGTCGTCTTGTAGCTAGAAGAGGGCGCGCATTCCTTTTTTTCTTCTTTTTATAAAATACTTGTACAAGGTATTAGAATCAGATTCGTATTTAATACAATCCGATAAAAGCTCGTAAATAATGTCAGATGTGTACTTTACGAGGCAGCGCAATTTGTTTGTGGTTTGGGCTGATAAAAGTTTCGACCGTAATTTACCCGCAGTGGTATTCCCTTTCAGTGTCGGTGGCGTTTGGATTTACGTTCAGTTGATCCGGACACAGATACACTCCATCTTAATACAGATAATACTAAGTAACGGACAATAACTTTCGATGAATTAACAAGAATTGCCACAGAATAGCAGCTTTATTATACATTGTGCTGTTATTATTCCTATTATTACTATTGTGGCATGCCAGGCAGACATCTTTGAGTTAGAAGTTTTAAAGGGTTTCGTTAAAGGGCGATAATCCGGGAATTTTATTATAATCTATTATATGAAGCAGAACTAGTCGATTGACCATTTCATTGACTTAAATAGCCTTTTTAAGATCAGGTACATACTTAAATCAATTTCGATATAAACATATGGTTTTCGTCAGAGTGTGTCTTTAACGAATTTATTAAGCTATTATTATTACTATTATAATTACTATTATTATTACTATTACTATTATTATTATTATTATTATTATTAGTAGTAGTAGTAGTAGTAGTAGTAGTAGTAGTTGTAGTAGTGCTATTTTGGTATATCAAGCAGATAATTTTGAGTTTGGAGAGATTTTAAGAGTCACGTTAAAGAGGCATACTCATGGAAGTTTATAATAACAACTTCTACTAATCTACTATATTGTATATATAAAGTAGAGCAAGTCGATTGACCGTTTCTTTGAGTTAAATAGCCTTAATATTTAATCGATCTGATTTTATTTTGGATTGGTATAATTATAGAGAAGTAGCCTCACACACACACTTTGAACTATTCTACATTTGTTAAATATCCAAGCTGAGTGTACGTAAAAGGTCATTTAACAGAAGTAGGTACACTTGTCGCGGACACGCACCTGGTCAGAATAAGACAACATAACATGATTGGTTGTCAAAAATAAAACAATCGTTAGTTTAAGTTGAACCTCTTGACCGGGAAAAACAAATATGGTGGATTGTCAAAAATAAAATAATTGTTAATTTGAACTACTTGCAAAAAGTTAGCGATAGAAGGAAACATTTTGTCGATGAAAAAACGCCCTGGTGACGTTTTGACATTGACAGCGAAGTCCCAGAGTGAGCGTTTGCAGGTGGAGGGTCACAAATTGTTATATAATAACAACCCGAATTTGATATCAGCAGTTGATTGGCGTTTCGGGCTCGGGGAAAAACACCTAATGTCTTCTTTCCTCACTAACCCACACTCCTTCACCGCCACTGACAATAAGGATATATATTATATTCCCATATATCAGTGTGTCGTCATTCATTAAAATTGGATGTTTATCTAATAAGACATTATTTCTTATGCCCCGATGTCAAACGCGTTTAAATTGGCTATTCATTTTTCATATAGACGCTATCGTTGTCAGGCGATCAAGCAAAGGTAAAGTTTTCTGAGAACGTTATTTATCTAACCCCACAGCGACTTATTAGTTTTTGCTATTAATTGAGTATTTATTTGGCGTGTTTAAATAAAAGCACAGGATGGTCTTCCTGCGACTACAGATAAACAACTAAACCAGTAAACAGTAAGTTTTTTTTGTGTATCTGGAAAAGCAAAATAAAAAATCATATCACATTAGATTTATTCAAAGACTAGCTGGATTCGCCAGCTCGCTAACGCTTTGCAAAGTATGTTACTTAGAATAATTGAAACAAAAAATAAATTAAAAAAAGACATTTTATTCTTAACATTTTTATAAACACGAAACCAACATTTTCGCATTTATTCAAATAGATAGGCTAACATTTACATTTTGGGACTGTCGATGCAAATTTATTTATCTTTCAAATATGACCTTATAGGAAGGAAAATAAAGACTAAATAAATTTGCCTGGTTGATCGTGCGCGCGTGTGTTTGTATGATAGAGGGGTGGGCGTAACTTACAATTTACAAATAGAACGTAACTTGTTAAAAATTACCTTAATCTCCCTAAAGGTGTGAAACACACTTGCTAAAAATGTGTCCACAAAATAAAACAATATTCCTAAACAGAACTATTTGTTATTTGTTATATATATATATATATATTTGTTATATATATATATATATTTGTTATATATATATGTATATAATTAATCAAGTTCTAAATATATTAATAAAATGAAACATAAAACCAATATTTTCAAAAGTGCTCAGTATCAAGTGGAGCATTTATGAAATGAAATATACATTATTACAGTCTACGCTAAATAGCTAGCGTTTCGATGATATGACATCTTTTCACAGACTGAATACAAATAAAAAGTGAAAAGAGCGAAACTCGCATTACCTTCTCCTTTGGAAGTGGTAGTGAACTATGTATTCTGTTGCCATACCATCATCCTCCCAGGCATTAACGGCGATATTAATGCGAGTTTCACTTTTTTCACTTTTTATTTGTATCCAGCCTGTGAGAAGATGTAATATCATCGAAACGCTGGCTATTTAGCGTAGACTGTAATGATGTATATTTCATTTCATAAATGTTCCACTTGATATTGAGCACTTTTAAAAATATTGGTTTTATGTTTAATTGTATTAATATATTTAGAACTTGATTAATTATATATATACATATATATATTTATATATATATATGTGTGTGTGTGTGTGTGTGTCTATGTGTGAAGAATATTACAACATTTATTTACATTTACTATTTATTCTAATGATGCCACAAGGTCAACATTTTGGCATGTCCATGTAAGATATATATAATGATACTCAAATATGGATACTAAAAGTAGTGTGGATATGGGTTGATTAAGGTATTTATTCGTATTTTTTAATTTAATTTATATTTATGAGGGGTGATAGTTGGGAAAATTTTTCGAAGTGGTAGTCGGTATTTAATGGGGCAATTATGGGGTTATGATTTGGCAGAGCGGGGATGTAGCTAGGCTTTTATGTGTATCGGTAAGTCCAGTTTATTAGTAGTGCTTGTCTCCTGTGGATGTATCCTTTAAAGATTTTGTCTCGAATATTTAAACAGACTGCAAACTCGTCTTTGAAAATATCTCTGATGCTTCCTTTGCACATGGGTGTAAGAAATTAAGATAGAAGGTAGACAGCGGTAGGTGATATGTGCACACTAGTAACGTGAAGATTTGAATGACACGATCTTGTTGTGCTTTGCAGCTGACAGCTTCGCTACCGGATCCAGCACTACACCATCATCAGGAGGAACAACTTCGCAGTTTCAGCCCTATTCCTCGACTGTTTTTCTGAAGTGACGGGGCCCCTCTATCAAGGGGTGGTTATCTAGCACTAGTGTCATCTACCCATAAATGCCATCAAGCCAGATACCTTTCAGCCATCATCCACATCAACAACTGATTTTGATTGGATTGTGACGTCATAAACTACCTAGCATATGGCGCCAGCACTATCTCCTTTATCTCCCTTTTTCACCATCCAAAATTCACTTCTCCTTCCAATTCGTATGACCCCCTCTTCAGTCGTATCCAATAAGATGCATTCTCGTCTGTTTCCTGAACAATTTTATCGATTCTGAGTTGTCAGTAAAAGCGATGTCGAAATAGGTTTACAACCGTTCGCTCTACATTTCCTCTTGCCCCAATGGCCAAATGATGGAATTCGATCTTCCATCCTTTATCTTGACACTCCTGTACCAACACTTTATATCTGATCTCTTTCCTATTTTCTGCAGTAGCAAAGTTTTCTTCTCATGGTACTGTTAATTCTAGTATTATCTCTTCTTCCTTTTCTTCACACCACACGACAATATCTCGTCGTTGTCTAGATGAGACTAACGGGAACACCAAAAGGTTTTCCAGATCTACACTTAACTTCCAGTTACCAGTCCATCTGTAATCTCTTTTTAAAGTCATTGGATGACTACTCAGATTACTTTTTGTGCTTTCTTTGTGGAATTCCATCTTCTTTATTTGTTTAATCTTGCGTAATTCTCTATCATAAAGTTGCTTTATATTTTGCTTGATTTGCTCTTCAATTATTGCAAGCAACTGATTGTGACGCCACGTATACCTTTCTGTTGTTTGAGAATATATGCCTTAACGTTCCCTTCTTCTCGCATTGACATCTATCATTATCACATATTCTTCAACGAACAAGATTGGCAGGTGATGACATTGCATCATATGTTGATCTAATAAAGAATGATGTCTTTGCCCGTTCCCAGGTCCATATTTCTTTCCATCCAATTTTTCGCTCAACAACACACTTTCCTTGTTGATTACATTTAACAAAATCTAAATATCCGTTCTCTTAAACTTCTTTTCTAATTTCTTTCACTACAGCATCCCTCTTTTCCCTTACATTACACCTGAAAATGGTTTAAAGTTTCCAAATACATTTGTACCATCTTGCAACAATAGCTGCATGTTCCAACTTTACTATTGCATGATCGACTGCAGTTTCTATCCCAGTTCTTACTTCAGGTGGATTATCTTTGATTTTTTCGTCGATCCAAAAGCGAAGAATCATCACTGTACGCACTTTACCAGACTTATATTCTTCTAGAATAGACGCGACAAAGGATTATAGTTTATTATTTGTTCCAAATGTTGCAGTATTATTGAGCGACTTTGGCAACCCCAGTCATTGTTTTATATATATGCTGCATCGCTGTTCTATTCTTTCAACTCGTATCAATGGTATCTCATACATCTTTAAAGGCCACATTAACCTTGTGTACAACGCATACTGTAAGCACCAACATTTGAATTTCCCAGGTAGATCAGTCTTTTCTATAGTTTGTAGTTCCTCTTCCGCTTGCTGCTGAATTTCGCTCCATTACTTCTGTCATTAAATGCACACTGTACAATCTTTCTAAACTCTTCACTGGCTCTTCTTTAAGAGTTGCTATCATATCACCCCCTATCTTATACCGAACTTTACTGTTTGCTTTTCACATATGTAACACTTCTGGATTTCATCGCTTTGAATTTAATTTCCATTGTCTCTACTTTATTTCGCCTGTCCACACACATATCATTCATTACACTGAAGATATTGTAGGTAGCGACCGAACATTCCATTGAAATACATTCTGTATACGTCAACTGATAAAAAATAAAACACAAATATATATATATATATATATATATATATATATATATATATATATATATATATTTCATGTATACACGTATAATATTATAAGTTGATATAATATATTGCGTATAGATTTTCAGTATTTACTTCAAAGGTACTCAATACTTGAGTAGAGCTTAGTAGTAAAGTATGAAATATATTTATGGCAATTAAGCTACACAGAGGCGTCTGCGCTTCATCTCACAGGGAATCGTAAGTGCACCTTATTTTTACATTGTTTATATATATATATATATATATATATATATATATATATATATATATAAATGAATAAATGCGAGATTGTTAAAATTAATAATACAACATAGTCTTTTGAAATACTGTATATATAGTAGAGAGAAAAGACCCAAACACAGCTATTTGTATGCTAATTTGCATAACTATTTCTCAACACTATATAAAAAATTAATGTTTGTTAGTATTCATTAGTAATTTTATTGTCTATGTTCACATATATATATATATATATGTGTGTGTGTGTGTGTGTGTGTGTGTGTGTGCGCCCGCTCAAAAGTTTTATCGATATTAACAGTATTAATGAAAGTGATTTTATAAACAAAAGGATAAATTACTAAAACCTTTCTTAAAATATTATATTAATTTTCAAGGGAGGTAGTTTAAATGAAAAGTATTAGTTTTTAACATTACAATGGATTTATATTAAAGGTATGTAATGTAAGTTATACATTTAACAAGAATACTTTAAGCCAGATTAATAGCCGCCGGATGGCGGGTACTTTTTTACTCGTATATATATTTATAGAAACAAGAATTTTCTATTTAAAAATTAAAAAAAACTAACAAACATTCATTATGTTTTAGGCGATCAAGAATCTACTATTTTTTAATATAATTAAAATTCTTATTAAATACAATTAAACATTTTTATTAAATACAATTAAAATACAAACAAAAACTATATTTCCTTCACCTGACACTTGTGTATGTATGTGTCTGGTAATTTCCTCTTTCACCTTTTAACTATTTGTAACGATGTGGTATTCTTATCTACTTCAAGTAATTCTCAAGAGTATTTGATATTTATCCAAAAGCTTATGTCACAACGAGTATCGTGTGTTTCTTCTTGAATCAGAATAGAGCGAATTCTACACAGATATCAGAACAACTCTCTCTCTCTCTCTCTCTCTCTCTCTCTCTCTCTCTCTCGAATACTTTTTACACATTCCGAATGGAGAGAAAAGCATTTAAACATATTAATATGTGTTTCTAAATATCCAACAAAATACCGGACAGCGATTTAGGTAGTGAGTTACAGTTTTATGTATTTTATTGTTTTTCTTATTGTTGTGGACCTATAAGGGGTTCGGAAAGAAGACACGAACTCGGGATGAAGTGAAACAAAGCATATTGAAGAAAGTATAAATACAGAATATAAAGAGAGTGGTTGAACGTCTGTCTGACTGCAAGTATTAGACTGCGGTAGTTCCAACACCAAAGGACATGTGCTGTCGGTATTTATAGTGAAACGGAAGAGTTCATGGAGTCCGTAAGGTAGGTGCCATAACATTAGATATTTTAAGCTTGTAAATAAACAAAGAAAACAACAAGATGGTATGGTATACTTCAAATATTGACATTACTGAAGATAATAATCCTTTCACCTCGGTGAAATTTCATCAGTACAAATATATTAGTACAAAAGTGTATGCAACAGACTCTATGGGATTTGAACTCCAAAGTTCGCGTCGGCATCCATTATGACTCACTTTATAAATTATTTAATACAAACACGTTAAAGATTGCCTTCTTCTGTATGGACAATGTGGAAGAAAAAATTAAAAACAATAATAAGTAGAAGTCAGGTTTGCGTCTTACTTAACTATTGTATGGAGTATTTCCGAAGTTATGCCATGAAAGTATTGATGACTCAAAAACTATTTATCTGATCAGGCTGAAATTGTGCATGTTGGTTACTGTCATCAAAGAGAATCAGATCCATGTATCAAATTTGGAAAAATCATGTATCTACGATGAACAGAACCAAATTTATCGCAAGAAGTGTAACTTTCACCTTTTCTGTGACCTTTACCTTTGAACTAGAAATGATATCAGTTCTATGTTAAACCATGACCGAAATTTAAACCAATTTTGGTGATCATTTGTCAAGCGACGTGGACGCTAGGCTGTACACACAAAAAAAACTCGACCGATCATATAACCTCCGACTTGGCGGGGGTAATAAACACATAAATGCGCACAAAGACACCACACTTTTAATGAATCCACATTTTTTTTCAAAACAATAAATATCTGAAGGGAGCCTCACATGCTTTAAGCACGTGTTGTAGAATTTAAACACTAGACTTAAAAAAAATAGAAAATATAGAAATTTAAACACCAATATATATATATATATATATATATATATATATAGTTTAAAGGTTCATACTTTTTTTTTTTAATAAGCATCCGTTTGAAATTTAGTAAAAAAGAAGTGTGGTAAATAAATACCATCAAAGCTTGTTATAGATGCAATATGTATTTTACAAAAGAGAAAAGACAAATCGAAGACGATTTTTTTTTTTTCTTTTTTTTTTTATAAACTAACATTAAGTATGTATGTAGTTTATAGTTATCTATAACAAGCTTTGATGGTATTTATTTACCACACTTCTTTTTTACTAAATTTCAAACGGATGCTTATTAAAAAAAAAAAGTATGAACCTTTAAACTATAACCTTCCACGTGCTTGCGTGATTTCATACGAGAGAGGAAAAAAAAAAACAACATCCCACTCGCCGGCTCACACCAACAGAAGCGGGCTTTCCAATTACATCGGAATTTTCAACTACAATGAATAAGCTAATTTTATTAGCGAAATATCTGTATAACTATAAACTACATACATACTTAATGTTAGTTTATAAAAAAAAAAGAAAAAAAAAAATCGTCTTCGATTTGTCTTTTCTCTTTTGTAAAATACATATTGCATCTATAACAAGCTTTGATGGTATTTATTTACCACACTTCTTTTTTACTAAATTTCAAACGGATGCTTATTAAAAAAAAAAAAGTATGAACCTTTAAACTATAACCTTCCACGTGCTTGCGTGATTTCATACGAGAGAGGAAAAAAAAAAACAACATCCCACTCGCCGGCTCACACCAACAGAAGCGGGCTTTCCAATTACATCGGAATTTTCAACTACAATGAATAAGCTAATTTTATTAGCGAAATATCTGTATAACTATAAACTACATACATACTTAATGTTAGTTTATAAAAAAAAAAGAAAAAAAAAAAATCGTCTTCGATTTGTCTTTTCTCTTTTGTAAAATACATATTGCATCTATAACAAGTTTTGATGGTATTTATTTACCACACTTCTTTTTTACTATATATATATATATATATATATATATATATATATATAGTACTATGTGTCATGTAGAGTAGTGAGGGCTCGTCAGTTGACTACCAGAGCGACTGTTTCGGAGATTTGAAGACAATATACATATATTATTTCATATATCACCATAAAATATTATAAGGAGATATAATCTTTTATGTATCAATTTTCAGTATTTACTTCAACAGTGCTCAATACGTGAGTAGAGCTAGTCATGAAAATATATTTATGGAAATTAAGCTATACAGAGGTTTCCGCGTTTTATCCACGTAGTCTGACGATTCCCTACGGGGATGAAACGCGGAAAACTCTGTGTAGCTTAATTGCCATACATATATTTTCATAACTTACTATATATATATATATATATATATATATATATATATATATATATATATATATATGGCACAATTTTAAATAAAACTCTACAAATAAAACTCTATTAAAATCTCTTACTTTACACTGCCCAATATAGCGCAAGCTATCATCGTAATAAAAAATTAAATTTGCCCAGCAACCAGCACCTGTTATACTCCCTACTAATAATTGTAACTGCCAGAAATCCAGAGAATGCCCGTTAAATAGCAATTGCATACAAAGTGACGTCATATACGCATGTACTGTAAAACAATTCCCTCAAAATGCCATTATGCGAACCAACACCAGCATGCAAACTTTCCCTCACCCTATAGCCCTCCACATGCCCAACTCCCTGTACTAAACGACACCTTAAATAACATCTCTTGCACTAACCAACAACTCCGCTAATTAACAATAACATTGATCTTTTCCCTCAAACTCTCTTATCTTCTCCACCTAACAATTCCAACTTAACTTTGGCCCAGAGCTTGAGCATACAAACCCAAACTACTCCCGATACTACAAATAACACAAATACTATAACAACCCCATACAACGTACACACTTACGTTGGGGCTAGTGCCTTCCCCATAAAGACCCGGATCTACTCTTTCAAACACTGTGACTGTTCCGATGGATACTGCACCCCATACTGGTGTTGTCTTGGCCTTCGAGTCTTGATTTACGCCGGTCAATGGGTCTGTCCTGTGCAGTTCTGAGAGGTCCACCTTCCCAGGCTTTGCCTCCCCGCTTTGGGGAGGAGTAAGTTTATTGCTTACTGCCTAAGGCGACCCTACCGGGGAATGCCGACGGGGCTGCCCAGGCAATTTTTTCACCCCACTTTCCCGACCCTCCGACCTTGGGTCACATCTTACTTGTGGGAGTAGGATAAAAACTGGCCTTGTGCCTAACTCTTGCAAAGGAGTAAATCAATATCCAATTTAATGAAAAAACTTTAACCGTAAAAACACTCCCTACTCTCTACATTGGTCAATATTAAAAAAGTTTAAATCCTACACCCCATGGATTCGTTTTCTGCCAGCTATGTGCATTAGAAACATTTATGATAGCTACAGCAGCTAAAAGCAAAAATATCATTAACTCTAAAAACGAATTTATCTCAAATAGCAGGCACAAGCGAAAATTTAAATACATCGATTTCATCACTCCCTCTGACACACCTCCTCCCAGCCAACAACTTCCCCTCTAACATTGGATTAATTCTTAAATTTTATAATTTGTAAACTTTTTAACTCCTCAACTTTCCAACTTTACAACTAATCATCCCAATAACATAGCGTATCCTCCACTGTGCACCTAATACCTTTATTAACCCATAATACTTAATATAACTTGAGAAGTAACATTATTCTTCTCCGCTCTACTAATCCTTAATCTCCTCTACTCTAACACTCTAATTCATATACCCTTTTTCAATTATTAGCTACCCCCTTTACATACTTATCCATTGCCTCTCTTATCTCCCTTTGCATACAATCCATCGACTTGGTAGACGCAGCTCTCTACCGACAATCCTTTTCTCATAGATTCCATAACTTTCACCTTTAAACTGCGTTTCCCGGTTACTTCTATAATGGCCTATTTGCCCCCTTAAATCTATCTGTAATTTCAATACTCCATGTTATCACTTCGGTTGCATAATCAACCCAATCCCACCCCATAATCCTTATACTAGAACTTACTTGATGCAAACATATTGACTCCGCTCCTAATCCTAACATTGGTAATACATTAAAGTATCTTATTTAGTCACGCCTCTAATATTTAACTAACTGGGAAATCTATAAATTCTTTAAACATTAAACTCTGCAATACTATAAATGTCCGGATAATTACATCTTAAACACGTAAATTCCAGAGTTCCAATTGTCTGAGCTCTAATTCCCCATTTGAACCCTTTTAAACCTTATGAATTATATATAATTTTGTTTAAAAAATATGTTTAAATACGGGGATACTCCTCCAGAACTGTTTACTTATTGATCAGAACGCTACTGTATTAGCTTATTGAAACCCCACCCATCTCATAACTGAAGCCAGTCCAGGCCAGCAAATAAACTGGCAGTAATCAAATTATATTGTTGCTTACAAGCGATGTGTTGTAACTAAACAATACCTTCCCCTACCCATTCCTAGCATCAGCCATAGTTTCCTCCGCTAAACCTTCTCCTCGCACATCCCTAATCTCACACTCCTCTCACACTTTTACTGGCCTCGTGTTCGACCAGAAAATTCTCTCTCAGACCTTAGAATCGATCGAAGTAACTAACACCTTTCTCTAGTAATTCGGCCTACTTGAAATATATACAATATTTTAAACTCAACTCCTTAGAAACTATTTTCATTCGCGGTCCACGGAAGTATTTTTAAATGGCCCTAACTCTCAAAATTACATCCGAATTAGCGCTTTTTATCTATTGGATTTACTACATTTTGAACATGTCTAACGTAGTCTCCACGAAATCTCTTTTTCCATCTTTAAATCTTTCGTCACCGGACACTTTGTCAACGGACATTCCCCAACTGGACAGACTCTATATTTTGATAACCTTTTCATGCACACACTCTTACTTTCTATTACTTTATATTGTTTCTTGAATTTTTTCAAATTTTGAATTTTAGCTATTCCCCTGCCAACTTATCCATCTATGTAATTCCTCTGATGATAAGATTTTAATCTTCGAAAAGCCTGGCTTAAGGAAAGAAAAGTAAACATGTTTTTATCGAGTACACCTTGCATTGAACAACTGAAGATGAAATACATTTGTCATCCGCACATCTTTATCTATTTTCCTTCATTTATCTTTATATATATATATATATATATATATATATATATATATATATATATATATATATATATATATATATATATATATATATATATATATATATATACTAGCAGGACTCGCCCTCGGCGTTGCCCAGCAGAAATATAAAAGAATGAGAAGATCGTCTGCATTTATCGATCTTAACCATTTAAAAATAAATAGAATCGCGTCCATTTAATGTTTAAAAAATACAGTTAGGTGTTTATTTTTATCCCCTCTCCCCTGAATATAATTTTTTTCGGTTTATTTTTATTTAGTTACTTTTGAAAATAGAATTTACGTTGATGGATTTTCACCAGATTACTAACTCTGATCTCGATTTAAATATTGTTTACTTGTCGGTTGTTAATTTATGTGTTACCTATCAAAACCAAACTTCGTTAAAGTGTAGTATCTTCTCGGTAATCTTTTCTCGGTACTTCTGAACTTTAAGGACCGTGCTGAAATAATAACGTTATTATTTACAAACCCATTTTAAGATGGCTTTGTTAACTATTTTGTACTTTCACCTAACAATTTAATAAACAAAAGATACCGTAAAAATTGAATTTAACTTGAAAATCCTATCAAAAAAATAGCACAGTCCTGGTCCTTAAACTGCAGGAGTAACCATTTCTCTCCTGGATCAGTGAAGGAGAAATCCTTCTTGACTGTGATAATTTTAATCTTTGCCCCAATCCGAAGTGCTCTGTTTTGTGTGGAGATGTATTTCTCTAATTAAAAACCGACCTGATGTCTAACTCTGTCCTCGTGGGGAGGCAAGTAAATAGGAGCAACATGGTAAAAGTGTTGAATAGTTAACAGTGGAGAAATTGTACAAAAAAAAGTTTTAAATGGCTTTTATCAATCGACTAATATTTCAATCAAGGGCAGAGTTAGACAAAGGGTCGGTTTGTAATTGGGGAAAATCCATCTCCTGGCAAAAAGGAGCACTTCGGATTGGGTCCGAAAGATAAATTGCCACCGAAGTCTAGAAGGATTTATTTTTCACTGATCGAGGAGAAAAAAAGGATACTTCTGGAGTTTACGGACCCAGACCATTTTTTAGATAGGATTTCCAAGTTGAAATCTATTTACCCAGTTACTATTTGTTTTGTAATATTAAACTTGTTGGAAATGTACTTAGCTTAACTGTATTGCGACCGGAATCATCTCGCTGAATAATGTCGTCGTGTAAACGTAAACTTCGTATGGATGGACAGAAGCGAAACATTTTACTAGTGGAGAAGTGATAAATTTGATTAAAGGATTTAATAATTAATTTTGTTGTCCGAAGACGTTATTTATGTAGCGTAAAGAATGTGCTGAAACGTCGTGAAACGTGAACACTAACAGTAATGTTAAGATGCGAATTCTAGCAGGTAATCTATTCAATAAAGTGAACCTAGAGGCTTCCATATCAGGAATAATGTTAACATGTTAATTGTAGCTGAAAGCGTCATAAAAAAGTGACTTTATGGGCTACCGTACAAGTCTTGTAAACAATTAAATCGAAGGTTGGGCTGGCTGTTAAGCTGTTATGTGTTCGAAAATGATGCTGAAGTCTTTAAAATGTGATGAATGTGAGTACTGAAGGTTGCATGAACGAAATAGTAAATTATGATGATAATTTATAATAAAATGTAAGAATCGAAAGTAAAATTGCGTCGAACATGAGAGAAGTGGATGGAGGACGCTACTTTGAATCGAGTTTGGTGAAAAGTTGAGGCTTATGTTTATTGATTCTGAAATTCCAGAATGTGAATAAATGTAGGTGAATTAGTAATAAATCGTTAGGCACAAACTCAGGATCCTGTTATTCGTGTAATTATTATGAATGGAGCGTTTCTTATTCAGTTTATGATACCGATGTTATAACTAGTATGTTTTGATGATTTAATAAAATGAAATAATAATCGGTATTTCGAATATCAGTTTCTTATTTAATATTATCTACGGTGTGTAAGATTTGCGTGGTAGGAGTAAAATAGTAGGTGGAAAATGAGTATGCTATCCTCTGTTTGTATTACGTTTTTGGAAGAGTCAGGCTTAGAGGCCTAATTATAATATTTAATGTTTGAGGATGATATTAAATGGAAGTTTCTTGAAACACGCTCGAATGAAGTATGTGAATGAAGTGGTGAGTTTCGTAGCGTATGATGCATTTGGGTTTTTTCTAATGTAGTCAAAGTTACAAGGGAAAAAACAGTCTACTTTATATAGAAGATGTATGCAAGTTACATTTCTACGTGATTTGTTGAACAGCGTTAAGACAGCTGATTATGTTTGTCCGCCTAATTTTACATCAATAGGATTTATTTCTCTCCTCGTTATGTAGCGGCTGGAATTGGCCTCATTGGTTAGAGCGCTCGGGATTAAAGGTGACTCGTGTTCCAGGATTTGAATCGTGTGACAGGTTTGAACAGTTATCGCCACACTGAAGATTCCGCAATGATGAAACGTATACGTATGTGGATAATAAGTAAATATTTACTATTAAAAAGTTTATCTCTCCCACTCTCTCTCTTTCCCTCTTTCCCTTTCTCCCCCCCCCCTTTCTCTCGCTCTCTCTCTCTCTCTCTCTCTCTCTCTCTCTCTCTCTCTCTATATATATATATATATATATATATATATATATATATATATATATATATATATATATATATATATATATAGTGTAATCTCCTAAACTAATGAACGGGTCATTATGAATTTTGGAGTATATATTCTATATTCTAGGCCACGCGGTGAGTAACATGGGGACATTATTATTTATTTTTGTAAACTTTACTATTTAGGGGGGGGGGGGGTCC
>OY744520.1:109062619-109092619 GCA_963556195.1 Sepiola atlantica | reverse complement strand
TTCTACAACGAAAGCTTGCAAAATAAAATTAAATAAATATATATATATATATGAATATTTATTTCCTCATGCTTGCTACTATATTTCAAAAGTCGAAAGCAAACGTCTTTAAAACAATTTAATGTGGTTTGTTTTGGCTAGTTGTTTTTGTTTTTTTATATATTTTTGTTTTTGTTTTTTAAGTAAAAACAAGTCTCCAATCAAAAATCCTACGAAAATATATTTGCAAGCATGAGGAAATAAATATTTCTTTTCGTATGATTTTTCAATTGCACTTAAAAAGAAAAAGAATGTGTTAAATCATCCATCTAGGAGACGGAAACTCTGATATAAAGCATGCGCTCTACATCGCCTCTCGGTTATCTTGCGTCGGCTTGTCGCTGAAACCTGGCTTTGTAGAAGAAGGGTGGTCTCTGCGTGTCGTACAAGCGCACAGCATGGTCATCTACATGTACAGATATCTCTAAAAGACACACGGCGATAAAGAAATGACGGCGTGTGCGGGTGTTCATACCAGCAAGACTTGTAAAAAATAAGTCGTTCCTGCTGAGCTTTCTGCGTTCCCAAAACCGGACATTGCAAACTTGTAGGGGTGGCCTTCTTCTTAAATCATTAATACATAGAGACGCTAGCGTTTCAAGCTTATTGCTCTCATCAGTGCAGGAAAGTAACACTTTTAGACGGCTGGGAGGCGCGAACCTGGTTCACAGAGTCAGCATAGAATCTGCAAGCAGTCGCCATATCCACTCGGCCAACGGAAACTGTCACGTAATTAAGGGAAATTAAGATCTATATGTACCTAGAAGCGGGCACAGACAGAAGACTAGTCGAGAGTGTTCTACGAACGTATTCGGAACTTTGCATACATATATATATATATATATATATATATATATATATATATATATATATATATATATATATATATATATATAGTATTTTATGTAGTTCAATACCACATTATTATCACAGAGGACAGATTCACGTCATTTTTCCAACTTATTTTATTTTAATTCGCAGACAATTGTTTCGGCTAACATCAAGATATTTGTAAAATGCTCCAATGCATTTATTTATCCTTTGGTGTACAATTTGCACTGAGGATAGCCACACCAAGAAAAAATAAATGCATAGGAGTATTTTACAAATATCTTGATGTTTAGCCGAAGCAATTGTCTGCGAATTAAAATAAAATAAGTTGGAAAAATGACGTGAATCTGTCCTCTGTGATAATGATGTGGTATTGAACTACATAAAAATACTAAATATAGCATAGCTCTAGCTTTAAACTATTGAGCTATTATAAGTACTTTGTGTTACAAAATTTAAAAAATACACACACGATTTGTGCGTGTTTCGTTTTAAAATCCATTTGCTTTCTTTTTTGTGTGCGTACATGTGCGGACGGGAATTTGGTGTTTATTCAAAAATATATATTACGTTCGTTTATTCTAGATCTTTTCTTCTACGTCCCCCGCCCCCACCCTTGCATTCTATCTCTTTCCTTCTCTCCCATTTACCCTTTTTTCCTGGTGGGGGGGGGGGATATTTGTATATTTATTTTATAATATTTTCGCCTTATTTCTCTTCTCTCTTTGCTATCTCGTTCTAAATACGCTTAATAACCGTATGTGTACTGGCCCCTCATGGCAGGAAAATTAAAAACGCATTCGTATTCTTGTCAAACCCCACCCGTTCCTGTTTCTTATACCGCCTTTTTTTTCAGATATCTTTCAAGTATCGGTGTCTTCTATACTTGGGCGTGCACGTCCGTGTGCGTCGCGGAGGTCCTGCATCATTCGGCGTACATCGCGAAGAAATATTGAATACCTCCCTTAGTTTTACAGACAAAGGGAATAGCTCGTTGTGCGGGAAGATGCTGAAAGGCGCCAATTCCTCAGGTACGCACACAACAACTCGTACTTGCTTAAACTTGTTTTTTTTTGGGGGGGGGGGTTCTTTTCTTTTCTTTTCTTTTTCTTTTTCATCTTAAATAGTTATTCACAACTAATGAATTCAACATGTGGATATTTTCCGTTTAATGCCCGTCACTCATGCAAAGTTTGTTGCTACACTGCCCCTAACCATAACTCTAGCTAACCCTAGTTAACCCTAACTCATCTCTTTCCTCTTTCAACCCAGAGTGGAGGTAATGTTTACTAAGATGTTCTTATGACAACAAATTGATACTACACTACCTACCTCAAAGGAGGGGATAATGTCTTGGAGGATGATATCATGACGAAAGAACATATATTACACATCCCTCCCCCTGAAAGAAGGAAGTAGTATCTTGGAGGATGGTATTATGACGAAAGAACATATATTACACAGCCCTCCTCCTGAAAGAAGGAAGTAGTATCTTGGAGGATGGTATTATGACGAAAGAACATATATTACACAGCCCTCCCCCTGAAAGAAGGAAGTAGTATCTTGGAGGATGGTATTATGACGAAAGAACATATATTACACAGCCCTCCCCCTGAAAGAAGGAAGTAGTATCTTGGAGGATGGTATTATGACGAAAGAACATATATTACACAGCCCTCCCCCTGAAAGAAGGAAGTAGTATCTTGGAGGATGGTATCATGACGAAAGAACATATATTACACAGCCCTCCCCCTGAAAGAAGGAAGTAGTATCTTGGAGGATGGTATCATGACGAAAGAACATATATTACACAGCCCTCCTCCTGAAAGAAGGAAGTAGTATCTTGGAGGATGGTATTATGACGAAAGAACATATATTACACAGCCCTCCCCCTGAAAGAAGGAAGTAGTATCTTGGAGGATGGTATTATGACGAAAGAACATATATTACACAGCCCTCCCCCTGAAAGAAGGAAGTAGTATCTTGGAGGATGGTATTATGACGAAAGAACATATATTACACAGCCCTCCCCCTGAAAGAAGGAAGTAGTATCTTGGAGGATGGTATTATGACGAAAGAACATATATTACACAGCCCTCCCCCTGAAAGAAGGAAGTAGTATCTTGGAGGATGGTATTATGACGAAAGAACATATATTACACAGCCCTCCCCCTGAAAGAAGGAAGTAGAATCTTGGAGGATGGTATTATGACGAAAGAACATATATTACACAGCCCTCCCCCTGAAAAAAAGGAAGTAGTATCTTGGAGGATGGTATTATGACGAAAGAACATATATTACACAGCCCTCCCCCTGAAAGAAGGAAGTAGTATCTTGGAGGATGGTATTATGACGAAAGAACATATATTACACAGCCCTCCCCCTGAAAGAAGGAAGTAGTATCTTGGAGGATGGTATTATGACGAAAGAACATATATTACACAGCCCTCTTCCTGAAAGAAGGAAGTAGTATCTTGGAGGATGGTATTATGACGAAAGAACATATATTATACAGCCCTCCCTCTGAAAGAAGGAAGTAGTATCTTGGAGGATGGTATTATGACGAAAGAACATATATTACACAGCCCTCCCCCTGAAAGAAGGAAGTAGTATCTTGGAGGATGGTATTATGACGAAAGAACATATATTACACAGCCCTTCTCCTGAAAGAAGGAAGTAGTATCTTGGAGGATGGTATTATGACGAAAGAATATATATTATACAGCCCTCCCTCTGAAAGAAGGAAGTAGTATCTTGGAGGATGGTATTATGACGAAAGAACATATATTACACAGCCCTCCCCCTAAAAGAAGGAAGTAGTATCTTGGAGGATGGTATTATGACGAAAGAACATATATTACACAGCCCTCCCCCTGAAAGAAGGAAGTAGTATCTTGGAGGATGGTATTATGACGAAAGAACATATATTACACAGCCCTCCCCCTGAAAGAAGGAAGTAGTATCTTGGAGGATGGTATTATGACGAAAGAACATATATTACACAGCCCTCCTCCTGAAAGAAGGAAGTAGTATCTTGGAGGATGGTATTATGACGAAAGAATATATATTATACAGCCCTCCCTCTGAAAGAAGGAAGTAGTATCTTGGAGGATGGTATTATGACGAACGGGCGAACAGATACTGAGGGTGAAATATCAAATGGCGGCCATGAAACGGAGAAGACCCTTACGTGTTTTTAAAAACCTTCTCCGATGGTGAGATCCAAACTGGGGAGTTTGGGAGAATGCGGAGTCATTCATTAATCGCCACTAAACCCAGGTCCACTCTCATCCACATTATATATGCGAATATTAATGCAGCAGCATATTACAAGTCTTTACTTACGAATCAACACTTATCAAGGCTAAACGCCACTCGAGTTAGTGAGATGATATAGATTTTCAGTTGAATGGTGAAGAATACTGTGAGAGGATTTAAAATGATGAATCGAATAAACAAAATTTGATTACTTATGAGGACGGTTTATGACAAGTATTTTTTAATATTGGATTTTAAGATGACTATGTTGTCGGCCGCAGGGAAACAGTTCCGTGGAAACGTGTTCCACAGATATGAAGATCTTGGAATAAAACTTTGTTCATGGTAATTCCGTTTGATGTTAGGCACACGGAGGAAGAAAGGAAAATTCTTTGCAGTTGTGGTAGGAAGATGATTTGTTGCTGTGAATGTCTTACGAGGAGGACCGAAAGATTGAAGCTCAGTCGAACACTTTCCATGGAAATACATTTTTTTTCTTTTGATCATTTTCTTTAAATCTTCTAAACCATTCAAAAAAAACTTTTTAAAAAAACGACCAAAAACTTTCTTTAAAAAACTATCTTAAACAATCTGCAAAAGACTCGAAAAAACTCGGAACTACCTCCATTGGCTCAAAAGCCTTTGTCGGATTTGAAACCGACAGTACCAATGTTGTTCTGATCTTCTTTAATACATATATAAAAATATTACGCTCTTATTTATTATTTTTTTTTAATAATCGAGCATTCTTTACAAGTCGAGTACTTCCGATTCTGCTGAAAATCATCTTCAAGGTATCTAATTAAAACGAAGAAAAATGTCAAACCGTTTTAGCTATAATGTGGTTTCTCTGTCTTTCTGTCTTATTGTCTCGTCTGTTTTTTCTCTCAGTCTATTTCCATGCCAGGAAATGTAATTTTAAAAAAAGACCAATACCAAGATCAAATCCAACTTTTCTGCATAAAGTTGTACGAGGAATCCAACGGTGGTGAATTAGAATATTTTATATTCTATTTCTATGTTTTTGTAGCGACCACATGTTTGGATGTCATTGCAAACAAGTAATTACAATATTGTATCATTATCGTTAATAATATATGGTGATCGAAAAAAGATAACCGGTTTATAAATTCGCACGTGGGTGGAATTTGTATATAGTCTTAATTTCTGGACGTAGAAGATTGCGTTCTCTCGTTGGCTAGTAGCGATTCAAGTGAGATAACTTGAATCTGGTCGAAGAGAGATAACTTCTTAATAATTCTGAGCCAAAAGTAGTATTAAGTTTGTATAATTTCTTTTTGCAGTAATATCGGAGTAGGGCGACGTCATTCATAAACAGCAAAGATTTGGAAATTATTAAAATTAAAAAGATCTTTTTAAAAATAGCTGGAGTAAACAGGCGTCCTTATTCATTCCCGGGCATCGCCGGAAGTGTCTGCTAGTATATTTGACTGTTATTGATATTTTCCTTGTCTAAATTTTATACCTTGAAGCTACTTTTAAGCGAAATTCAAGGTACTCAGTTTGTACAGAAGACTGGTTCCTCCATTAAAAACTTTTACTGTGATAATAGCATATATATATATATATATATATATATATATATATATATATATATATATATATATGTGTGTGTGTGTGTGTGTGTGTGTGTGTTTGTGTGTTTAACACTGTGAAAGACGGTATACTATGTTGTCCGCCTGAAAATCATAAATAGGGTTAATTTCTCTTCTTGCGCATAGCTGTTGAAGCTGGCCTCGTCGGTTGATGGTTCGAAAAACCAAAAGATATTTAAAAGTGATTTTTTTACATTTTTTTCATATAGTTTTAAAGGTTTTAAAGGTAAAAAAAAACTTCGAAGACTATCTCTCTCTCTCTCTATCTCTCTCTCTCTATATATATATATATATATATATATATATATATATATATAAATTAGCTCTATCTACCCAATGTTTTAGTTAAAAAAATTTAATTAAAACAAATAAAGTGTACGTCATTTTCACCTTTAAGCACAAATAGGAATTATCTCCCTAACACATTGAACTCTTTAGGCTATAATTTAAAATAGTCTCCATTGTAATGATCTTCCTTGTCGGAATACTTCTTTTTAGAATGAAAGAGAGAGAAAAAGAGAAAATGAGAAAGAGAGAGAGAAACAAGAAACACGATTGTTTTTAAATGTGAAGCGGAACTTCTTGCTAGGATTGATGACTTGTCCCTGCAAATGACTGAAAAAGCTAAACTTCCAGCACAGAGTATTGCACAGTGGAAAGAAAAATTTGTGAGAAAAGTAAACAGATAAGACCAGAGATCTTCGAAAAAATATGAGAGAAATAAATATACACCAACCTTTAAGAAAGAATCTGTTCAAAATAGCCTGTAGGAATTGAAATATAAGTTTATGATAACCACAATGGATCAAGCTTCAAACGATGTCACGTTTACCTGCAAATCATATTATGCCAAAGTATTGTAAGATGAAATAACCCAGTCAGATGTCCAAGAAAACAATTTGACAACCTATGGAGTTTGTAGTGAATGTCTAGCATACGTTATCAAAAGGAGTTTTGAAATGAATAACTAGTTTGATCTTCTATACACAGAAAAGAAGTCCCTGTATTGGATGCCAAAAATGCACACATCACCTTAAGGCAAACGCTTTACTGGTGCATCCAGCACATGCAATACTAACCCTCTTTCATCAGCGGTCTGAAAAGTCTTTAATATGCTTTCTAAACTAAAGGAATTTCGATGACAAAAATATGTTTTACTCAAGATATAATAAATTTTGGTTTGTGGACAACACTCAACCGGTACTTGAGAAATTGAATAGACTAAACAATCACTCTGCAGCTAGGAATCGCTCCACATTTGATTTTACAACTTTGCACACGAAAATTGAACACGAAGATTTGAGGTCATTGACAAAACATTCAAAGTAGGAAAAAGTATATTTTGTGTTCAGGCAAGAAAGCATTTTGGATTTCGAAGGCAGCAGAACAACAACAAAATTTTAATTATCACTCAAACTTGCTGTCAGGTTTTAATTGAAAATGGTTAGTTTACTGTAGGAAATTTACTTATACGGCAAAGAATAGGCATACAAATGAATATAGATCTCGTTCTATTTTGTGCAAATCTTAACCATCATTGGTATGAGGATCTATTTACTGATCCGTCAAGATAGACGAAAAGCAATAATTTTCAATGGAAACTTCAAGTTTATTGATGATCTTTTGGATGTTAATAGTTGGGGGGGTTGTTCTAAACCTGAAGAGACACCTACCAATGAAACAAGGCTACATTTCTGGGTCTTGAAATTGAGATTCACGAAGATAAATTTACGTATAAATTGTTTGATAATCGAGATGCGTTTAATTTTCATATTGTTCGGACGCCATACTTAGCAATATACCTCCATTTACTTTATATGGACCGATTTTTAGTGAGTTTCTCAGAATTACTCGATGCTCTTCTAGTATTGATAATGTTATTCCAACAGCACATACGTTGTTTATCAGGACAACCTGACATGAGGATACTTCGCCCTACAAATTAACCCAAACCAAATATTCAAAATAACATAGTATTCGAAGCCCAAATAAGATCCCCTCGACACGGCTATAAACTGGCTCATACGATGAATTGTGCACATTCTCCAAGTAATGTTACCTCAAGTATTTCTGATATATTTACCCTGGCTGTCTAAGTTATATTGAATTCGGTTTTTTTCTAGTTGTATTTACGAAGTAATATTCTATTTCACCTTACCTATGGTTGGTCAGTTTCATCTGGCTATGTGGGTTGGTTTCTGCACTCTATGACTTTCTTAATATTTCGGGGGTTTTCATAAAGGCTGTGTTTTTTATAGTAACAGCACTAAACTGGATACTCCACCAGACTAGATGAATTCTTGTCCTGGAATCCGGTTAGACCAAGAGACAAAAAGAAAGATATGCTATAACATAGTTAACTGGTCAATTGGAGAAAGGAAAATTAATGTTCTTTACTACTTTACTAACTCAACGTTTGAGGAGAAATTTTATTGAACACTCGAATATCTATATATCTCATATAGAAATCAAATGTTATCCCAGGAAAGGCGCCCCTTGATTTCTGATACCTTACTTACTGAAGTAAAATTCAAACGCGAGATACGCTTCACTGAGGAACGGAACGAATCGAAATAGTAGCAAGCAAAAAAACAACGAACGCTGCAATCACAAAAAAAAACAATTACATAAAAATACATTAAATATTTAGGTGATAAAAATCGTACATATTTCTAGGCAAGGCGTCGTAGTTCACTGATAAAACGCTGGACTATAGACATCAATATCGACGGTTCGATCCTTGTCTAAGTTAGCCATGATGATGACGGCTGTGAGCGAGAAACACGTGTCCATGGATTACTTTTATGCATGTATAAAATTAATAATAATAATAATAATAATAATAATAATAATATATATATATATATATTATTATTATTATTATTATATATATATATTATTATTATTATTATTATTATTATTATTATATATATATATATATATATATATATATATATATATATATATATATATATATATAAGGGAATGGTAGTTTGTTAAGAGCATTGCTGGTAAATAAGTATATTTACGAATGCTGGAAGCGATAGAGAAAAAAAGTTCTATCCGTCTAAAGGAAACCAACGTCAAAGATAGCTGCCTCTCATAACTTTTGATTTTTTTCTTTTATTAGAAGGGTAGATTTCCCTCCGAAATATCAAAATATTTTTCACCATCCCGGATTGTTAATATTTACAGTAAGTTTTATATTTACTGATATTGTAGTTGTCTTCGATCAAAATCGTGACATAAAATGCGATATACCTTTATTCCTCGAATATAGGCATAACGATTGGAAGAAAGAAAGATTTATTGAAAAATAGATAATTTTGAAGATTAATAACACAAACATTGTCTTTAATTATTTTGTATTTTTTTCCATCTCCTCTTTCTGCATTGTTTTCAACCTTAGTAAATACCCATATATATATATATATATATATATATATATATATATATATATATATATATATATATATATATATAGAGATATATAGATATAGATATATATATATATATATATATATATATATATATATATATATATATATATATATATATATATATATATATATATATATATATATATATATATAACCAGTCTGTTACGTTGTGACCCCTATCTTTTTAGGGATACCATATATATACGTCTGTAAAGTCCTTCAAATGGTTGTACGTTACGTTGCTTCTTGTAGTCATGTGTCAGGAAATCATTACCTTTGTTGAGGGGATTCGTTTGTGACTCGTCGAGCTGCCACATTACATAACTAAATACCGTACTAACAAATCGTAGTGGCGATAGAATAATGCTTTGGCGTTTGTAGTTGAACATTTTCAATTAACAGCATCAAAGTAACATTTGGAAAGCTGGGCCCACTAAGCCCGCCGGCGCCATGTGTCTGTACGGAAGATCCGTTGCAATTCTGAACCGTTTAAGCTCTGCAGCGGCGGATTATCTATGGATGACACAAACAAACATTACGATATGGACTGAACACTAAGGATTACCTGGGATTAAATACGCATAAATTTGAACTTGACGTTGTAAATTTTGTGCTTCATCACTTTCGCAAATACCTTATGGCCTAACCACGCAGGCACTCTTATGGTAGGTATCCATTGCCTCTCAAGACTTAAAGAGGCTTTTACTTTTATATATATATATATATATATATATATATATATATATATATATATATATATATATATATATATATATATATATACTAGCAGGACCCATGTTTCGGTGTTGCCCGCGGGGAATATAAAAGAATGATTTAACTATCAAGTCTACACAATACGAACCGAACAAAATCGATTTTGAAAACTAAAATCAGAACTTAGTTTAGGGTTATGTTAGGGTTAGTTTAATGTTAGGTTAGGGTTAGCTTAATGTTAGGTTAGGGTTAGTTTAATGTTAGGTTAGGGTTAGTTTAATGTTAGGTTAGGGTTAGTTTAATGTTAGCCATGGGTTGGTTTATGATTAAGTTAGGGTAAAAAAATGTATTTAAAAAACAGTTCGGTTCGTATTGTGTAGATTATTCGGTTTAGTTCGTTAACTTTCGTTATTATCACTTTTTTGTCAAGTAATGGCTAATTTAAAAAAGAATTTTAAAGCCTTTCCTCCCCCCCCCCTAAAAAAATCTAAGAAATTGAAAATTTTAATAAAGTAAAAAACGGAAAAACTCATTTTAATTAGTAAAAAATAAAATGCCATCACCCCAATTTCCCCGTCCCAAAACTGATAAACCATTCGGTTATACGTCTCGATTCACCGTTAACTAAGCAGGAAGTGGGTGCTTATTTTACGTTGAATTTACATAGGAAAGTGATCCTCCAGCTTTCTCGCATTTAATCTTAAACACCTTATGTTTACTCAAACCATGTTTTCGGAAGTAAAAAAAAAAACACATTAAAAACAGTAGTCATAGTAAGTTTAATTGTACACGTGAAGCTTCGAAATGAAAACGTGTATGGTATCATTTTTAGCATTTCTATTCCAAACCTTGAGGTCGTGTCGTCGCGTGCGAAAACATCACGTGACGACCAAAAAAAGAGGTCAAAAGAAAAGAAGCGATACAATTGATATATGAGAGAGAGGGGGGGGAATAAAGTGATAATTGTAGCATAGATACTATGTTTTAATCGCTGGTGGACATTTTATTTTTTTTCGATGAGCGGGTAATCATTTTACTGTAAATATATGTATGAAAATGATCTCCCGCTTTAACTACTAAAATATTTATATAAATACCTTATATAAATCGGGGAAGATCTATCAACGGAATTATAACAAACGTTTGTTGTATTTTCGTTCCTAAGAAAATATCTAATAGTTGTCTTCGATCAAAATCGTGACATAAAATGCGACATACCTTTATTCCTCGAATATAGGCATAACGATTGGAAGAAAGAAAGTGAAATTGAGTTAGCGTCTGTTTATTATATCAAGGATTTAACATGGTTTATATATGAAGAAATAAATTATTTGTTAAAAGTAATATTTTTGTTAAAAGAGAATTATAGTAGTAAAACTGAATGGAGGAATAGGAAACGCCATTTTTTAATTTCAATTTTTTGTTTGTTTAGTGTTCGGCACTTGTATTCAATTATTCGAGACTAGGATTGTAGCCAGCCAAAGCGCCGTAAAAGTAGGAAGAGTAAGCTGAAGGGGGCGATCCGTATTTAGTTAGTGACGTTATAAAGGGTGAAAGACAATATTACGGAATTAAAAAATGAAACAATGACAGACGGAGCTGGAAAATGTATATATATATATATATATATATATATATATATATATATATATATATATATATATATATATATATATATATATATATAAGATATGAAACTAAAGTATGATGTATACTTTTAAATTTGAACCTATCATGAAAAAATGTATGCTCGATATACGAGATACAGCGATTATATTAACAAATGAAAGAAGAGAAATAAAAGATGTGACAATAACAAATCTTCAGTTAATCAACACAAGGAATATTCAATTAAAGAATATTTATTTTTCCTTCATAAAGCCATTGCTTTTCAAAAAATGGATTCTTATCACCAGAAGAGTACAAATGGATAAGTTGGCAAAGGATATACCAAAAGTCATAATTTGAAAAGGTGTAAATGAAAATGTGTTATATAAATTTGGGGGAGGGTAGAAAATGTCCAGAGAAAAAAAAGGTTGAAAATGGAAAGAAAAAAGTTTACCGTTGAATGATTCATGAAGAATGCAGCAGTGGGTTCAAATGTATTAGATCTAAGAGGAATTAATCCACCAAATGTACAAGTAGTCCTGTTGTAAAAGAAATTGTTTAGGTAGCAAGCTGAATATTAGAGGCCATTTTTTATTTCTACTATGGCACTTGATTTCGGAAAATACCCAACACTACATCATTTCAAATTCAAATCCTTAAAGTTGTGTTGCCGAGTGCCCCCCCCCACATATATATATATATATATATATATATATATATATATATATATATATATATAGAGAGAGAGAGAGAGAGAGAGAGAGAGAGAGATAGATAGATAGATAGATAGATAGATAGATAGATAGATAGATAGATAGATAGAGTAATATAGTAATACAGATAAGGTTTGAATTCACAGATTAACATCCGGAGAATCTATCTTTTTTTCTTCTTTTTTTTTAACATATTTCACCCCAAACAAGGCAAGTCACCACTGTAAACGTAAGGGGTTACTGAGATTTAGGATGTAGGTTTTGGGTGTCATCCTAAGTTTGAGCTGTGTAGCGAGATGTCTGTTTACATTAGTTTTAAATTTCTGCATGTCGGTACAGTCGGGGAAACAGGGAGTAGGGAGGGAGTTCCAGAGGCCAGCAGCACGAGGAAAGAAGCTATTGGAGTAGAAAGCTCTCCGGCATCTGGAAACTTCCACAGTGAATGGATGGGACCTAGCTGATTGTCGAGTTGGTCTAGTGTATTTACGTCTAGGGGTCACCAGAGCAGCCAGTTCATAAGAGCACAATCAATTAAAGTATTCGTAAAACAACACAAAGATGCAACATTGCGGCGATGGGACAGGGGCTGGAGCTTGGGGGATAGTGAGGAACCTATTAAGTTAGCGACTCTTTGTTGGACCTTGTCTAAGAGGGAGAGAGTAGTGGATGATGCACCAGTCCAGATGTGGCAACAATACTCCATGCATGGGCAGATGGTGGCTTTGTAGAGATACAGGATAATGTCAGGTGTGAGGAGTTTACTAGCATGGTAGAGGGAGTCCACCTTCTTTGCCTTGGCAATGTCTTCAGTGTATTTGTTCCAATTAATTTTACCTGTGAAGGTTAGGCCGAGGAATTTGAATGTTGAACTCTCAGGTAGGGTGTTATTTGCCATGGAAATCGGTGTTGAAGAGGTTTCTTGTAGTTATTGAAGGAAAGGAGCTTTGTCTTTGCTGCATTAAAAGTTACCAACCATTTATGAGCCCAATCCACTACAGCCTGGAGGTCATTTTCTAGGAATTCAGCCATTGCCTCGGATGTAGTCGCGTCCGTTTTGCCTACATGACGAGAGTAAAGCGTGGTGTCATCAGCAAATATACCTAATTCAGACTCAATGTTATCAGGGAGGTCGTTCATGAAGATCAGGAACAATAAAGGTCCAAGGATAGATCCCTAAGGTACACCAGCATGTGTGCCATATTGCTTAGATGAACGGCCATCGATGAAAACGTTAATCTTTCTTTTGGTTAAGAAGGATCTAATTATATTCAATATTTGCCCAGTAATACGATATGAGCGTATTTTAGAAGAAGTCTTTATGCCAGACCTTGTCAAAAGCCTTGGATATATGAAGGGCTACTGCCCTAGCTTCACCTGCTTTGTCCAGTGTATGATATATGCGTTCAGAGATGACCGTTAGGATGTCTGCAGTAGACCGTGCTTGTGTGTTTATATAATAGTGCTCAATGATAATAATTTATATAATAAAACTAATATTTATACAAACATTTTACTACATATCAAGACACATTTTAACCAAAGCTTTTACAAGCTAAGTATTCTTAGGCCAGAAAAATAAAGTCTTAAGTAATTCGTAAATGTATTCTTAGTATCGCCGCATTGAGGATTCAATCTTCAACTTCCAGAAGTGTCATTACTTAGCACTTATATCCGTTACGCCATAGTGCGGGCGATATTAAGAATACAATTACAAATTACATAAGACTTCTACCCGGTCATGGCTGACGAAACGAGAGCGAGCTACCTCGTGGAATGAATAATGGGTTCTGTTCGAAATTTTGTACAAATTCCCGACATAAAGATTTCCGAGTTCGACAAGATGCACCTAAAGAAGGTCGGAGGTTACATCGACCGAAACGTTGTGAGAATAACATCCAAGGTGAAAACAGTAGTCCAAATAATCTAAATAATACAAAATATATGTACGTGTGTGTGTATGAACTGGAATGAATAAGAATTGAAGACGAAATAAAATCACAAACATCGGTGTTAAATGTGTAACAGAAAAAAACAATTTATTCACTTGCGTTTACAAGCAAGAGATTTAATATAAGTGTTTTGTCAATGTGTCTCTGCAATAGAATCTCCGTCTTTGTAAGTCTCCATGGTGTCCAGAGGCGATAAACTGAAATGACTAAGGTGAATAAGCCAAATCAATTTGTTTGAAGAAATCGATATGTTAACGATCATAAAATTCAAATTTGTTTGAATGTGAGTTATTTTTTTCAAGGAATTTAATGACACCATTCAAATTTGCCTCAGATTCGCTTTGTTGTTACGCCGGTCAAATTATTGATTCCAATTATCATTTAGCGGTGATACAACTGAAAACAAAGATCTATACTGCGATCAAACATAACTTTTCTCGAATAAAATTTTACAGGGAATCCAATTGATTTTGTATTGGGTTTCTTGTTTTTACAATACTGTATCAGTTTGCGGCGTACATTCATAGACAGCAAAGACAGCGGCTTTCTTTTATTTTTTAAATTAAAATAAAAAGATATAAATGGTTATATGTGATTCAGGGCTAGGAACATGATTACACAGGATGCTCATTACTTCCCGGGCAATGCCGTTGTACCAACTAGTATTATATATTTCTCTATTTATAACTTTGATTCCATTGCACAAAATTCAAACTTACTAAAATATTTTAACTTTTTTTTTCTCCATATTAATGCCTTTCGACTTCCCTTTTGTGCTGTTTATGTTCATCTTCTCCACTGATCCATGATAACTCAGTTAAACACAAATTATTAGGCACAAATAATCGTGATATGGTGACTGTGGTTAAAAAGAAAACGCTGACATTTTTTTTCTTCTTTTTTATTTATTTAGTAGCTGGCACACACCGGCGTTGCCCAGGAAGTAATGAGAATCATATGTACTCATCCTCCAAGCTCTGAACTATTACCATTTTTATTTATTTTTGTTTTTTTTTAATTTCTAAAATAAAATAAGACGCCGTCTTTGCCGTACAGCGTGAACGGAGACCATGCGATATCATTGTAAAAAAAAAATTAATAGACCATTGGATTCCTCGTAAAATTTTATCTGCAAAATGTTGTGTTCGATCTTAGCATAGATTTTTATTTTCAGTTGTATCCGCGATAAGCAATACTCGGAATCGATAATTGGACGCTGGTCACCCCAGATGAAATCGGAGGAAAATTTTAATGGTGTCATTAAATTTCTTGAAAAATGTAACTTTTACTGAAATTACTTTGAATTTTTCAACTGTTAACAATATCGATTTCGCTAATAGCACAACAAACAAACAAAATTTCTCTTTTATATACTGTGATAAATATGCTTCACACGAGATGGTAGGCCTCCCCAATTATAAAGTATGAATAATCGGACACAGAAAAATAAATAACAAAGGAAAAAATCCGTTTAATGAGAGAGAGAGCAAATAATAAACACAACAAAGGAGTCTCAAATAACGAACACAAGTTTTTAAAATATATATTTATTTACAGGAAAATATACAAGAGACAAAATAGATAATACATAAAACTATAATGAACTGGTTTTGTGAAAGGCTGTACTTCGATATAGGAATCAAATATTTGAACGCAAAATGTTCACGTGTATAACAGTTCTCGTATGAGTATAAATGATTTGTTAAGAGTTCTGGTTCTTTGAAGGTATGTGGAATTTCCAGGCCTGCAAATTACATTCGGTCCCTTCAATCATTGCCGCAGACATTATATAATCAATGATAATTAGAGAAATATTGTTATTCCTTGTTTTTGTGTTTTGTTTTGTTTTGTTGTTGTTGTTTTTTCGGTGAACCTGTTTACAAATTCAAAAAACGATTCAATTACAAAGCTGTCAGAATTTGCCACAAAGTTAAAATATATTAGGATCCATTTATTTGGTTCTTTCTGATGATAATGGGACTTCACAACGAAATTCAGTTATGTCCCGTTTTCGAGAAAAAAAAAGTTATGTTTTTGAAGTGGAGAGAAAAATCACGCCTTTACTCGACAAGCAGATAACAGGAAACTGAATTCTTCTCATCCAAATTTGCTGGCAAGACACATAAAAATGTTTGACATGCGTGCGTACGGATAAATGTCATTGATCGACTACAGATTGAGACAAGCCATATCTGACCTCAGGTGATGTGAAGTTATTCAGTAGGAGCATATGCACTTGTCTCCATTTTGATGTATAAGGGATCACTGGTTAACAGGACCGGATGGAGAAAGATGAACAATTAAATCAAAATGGAGAAGAAATAAAAAGGAAAGTAAAACAAACGAAGAATTTGTTTTCGCTCAGTTTTAATTTTCACTTTGTAATTAGTGTAAACTAACGGGCCCGTGTGATACCCGGCGTTGCCTGGGAAAAGGTAAGGAACCCAAGAATCTCTTGTTCCCATATAATTTCTTTAACTTTCAATATTCAAGTTATCAATTTTACTATTTGGCCCTACGTTGTCAACTAAAATAAAACAGAGATTTTTTTTTACCCACTGAAAAAATGTAAGAAAATGTTTTTTAATGGAACCGGGGGGGGGGGGCTGTAAACATTAAAGCTCAAAAACAAATCACCGCCCGTGTATAGTTGTGAAAATATTTTGAGAATTATTCAATTTCGAAATCTGCAACTCAAAAATATCTTTTATTGCTAAAAACAAAGAAAGAAAATGGCAACATTTCAAAGTAACGTCTTTTGTGGCCGTTCTGAAATCGCAAATGATTTTGAGGTCTTTAAACTGTCAATTAGAAAGAAATTATTTTCTGTCAGAAATTAAATGTTGAAGGTAAATAGTCAAGTATTGTGGTTGTGCACCTAAATAAAAGAAAGAAACACACTGATGTCCGTCTGGTAAAATAGAATGTAATTTCTGTCATGAATTTAATTTATGTGCAGAATAATGCAATTACGGAAGTTGGAAACGCGTGCGAAACAACTGTGATATTCATGGTGTTAAGCGGGATGTGACGGTGGCTTAGTGGTTAAAGGCGCGGAGTGACAACCTTGGATGTGCCAAGTTCGAATCCGGTTCGTTCCACAGAAACACTTTCACTTGGGATGTTGGCAACCTTGATGTGGTCCCTTCCGTAAATACCCGATGTATTTTTATAAATAATTCTGCCAACAAAAAAAATGATCTGATTCATAAGAAATAAATGAATGGTGTTAAGTAAAATATGGGGACTGACGTAATAGCTGATGTACTAAACCGTAACATGAAAAACAAATGTTATTTGAAAAAAATAATAAGGTGTTATTTCCTTTGTTTTCCTAAAAAAATCGTATGTATCATTTGTATTATTCGAATTACTGTTCTCATCTTTGATGTTATTCTCACAACGTTTCGACCAATGTAACCTCCGACCTTTTTCAGATGCATCTTCTCGAACTCGGGAATCTGTACGGAATTTCGAACTGAATCCGTTATTTAATTCACGGGGAGGGGGTAGATTAAATAAAGGGTTCTGTTTGAAATTCCATACAGATTCTCGAGTTCAACAAGATGCACCTGAAGAGCAACGAGTTTACATCGACCGAAACGTTGTGGGAGTAACACCCAAGATGAGAACAGTAGTTTGAATAATATAAATAATCCAAAATATCAACCATCATTTAAAAAAAGCTCTGAAACATCAAAAAATCATAGTGTTATATATTGGGCGAGTATAATTTTGTTAGTTTAGAATGACAGTAAATAGGGTTCGACCATGGTCAGCTGAGTGTGCTCGGCCTACTATGGAAATTGATAGAAGTGGACATGACGTCACCTGTCTAAAGGAGGACGAGGGCAATAGAAGAAGGGGTTCGATCGAAAGCTCTGTGGAGCGAAAACGTGTTGAGAAAGGTGATGTTAAAATGTGATTAATCGACCTCTTTGTTTAACCCATACCCCCGCTCCACTGATCAGTGATTGAGAACTGACGATCCTAGGCGAATAAACCTTTTATTATCTTCAACCGTTATCTCTTCTTAGCCCTTTTTCAGGATATGAACGAGCTTGTTTGCAGACGACGTTTCCATTAGTCAGACAGGATCACAGTAAGCCATGCGGGTCAGAACGAACGGCCAGCAAAGTATGTTATGAACGTTCATGTATTTTAATCCATTGTAACTTGTGAGACATTAAACCTCCCCTGAGAGGGGGGAAGCTATATGTAACAATACTGCACAAAGTAGAATTAACTGCTGAATATGTAATAATGAAAATAAAATACCGGACAAGCACGTGTAGACGTTAGGATTATTTTTCGGCAAAAATGGTTCCCGAAATTTAAATAAGTTGGAAAGAATTTTAACGGAAACGTTACATAAAAACAATTATTTGAAACCTAGACAAAAAATAATTTTGCATTTAACAAATCTTAAAATGTGTCTATTTCACAGAATTAAACAGGGGAAGAAGCCAACAATTGCTGTCTGCGCACGAAGCAGAAACTCTACGTTATTTCCAACGTAAATACATAAAAACAACAAATAAATGACATTTTAATAGTTTAGGATAACAGTGATCATTTTTAGGAAGTTTCTGTTTCGAAAAGAAGATGTGTGTATTAGTTGTCTGTGTAGCGATTCATATTAAGTCATCGAGCGGACGATCTAACCTGAAAATTTACTCTCATTAGATTTCTTTGTTATTTCTTGACGGTGCAATACGTTGCAGGAAGAGAACTTGGTACTGTGAGATAGTTAGATCAGGTTAGATTCTCCGACTCTTTCTATGATTTTAGTAATTACAAAAACATCTTTGATCGAATTCAATATAAATATCGATGAATTAAAACTAATATTTATTTTAAGCACAAATCAATAATTTGCTTAAAGCGCTGACGAAATATATTTTAACTACTTTTTGTTATTAAAGCTATTCTAATCAAATGTAAAAGGGATTTTTTTACTTTATATATGGAATGAAATATAAGGTTTAACGCTCGGGTGTCAGATGGCAAGGCTGCGGGAATTTTAGGGGACCGCGTCACAATATATATATATATATATATATATATATATATATATATATATATATATATATATATATATATATATATATATATAATTATTAAAAGGAAAAAACTATACACACATTAAGGTTGTATAGATTATAAATTATTTCCACCCTTTAATTAGGTCGCCTCAGACATATAAACAACCACATCAGAACACCAAGTAATAAGAGAAATTGATCATCGTCTTAAAAAGATAAATTCACTTTGTTGATTGGTCGATGTAAAAAAGGAGGTAAATGGTAAAATAATCGAGGAGGGGGTGACAGAAGTAAAAGATTAAATTGACTCTTCTATTTTTTCACATATGCAGAAATATAAAAATATATATAAGAGAATTCGTTTTTACTATTGAAAGAAATAAAATTTCGAATGTGAGCTTTATAGATAAAAATATAGGATGAAAGATTCGAGCGTTCACGATTAAAAACTCCGTTTAGTTATTTACGATTAAAAATTGAAGGACGAAAATGCAGGACGAAGATTTCGGTTTAGATTAAGAATCATCGAAAACTTAATTGGTTATAACGTCAAGATTCGAGATGATCTACTATACGGAATTAAAGTTTGACGACATTTAAAAACGATTTATTTACAAATTTGTGTTTTACTAAATTAGTAAGAAAAAAAACTTACTAATTTACTAACATTTACTTTTACAGTTTGAACTCTTATGTTAACTATACTCTCAAAGAATTGTTATTTACAAAGAACTTTCTAACGTGCTATTTTATTTTATTATTTTTAATCCTCTCAAAATATTCATTATCGTTCAACTAACAATCTATTCATCTCATTGACCCTTATCTTCGAGTGACGTTTAGCCTTAAATGATGAGCCATTGATTAGAACAAAGTAATAAAGCCGTTTAGCAACGAAAATGTATTTCAAACATATACGTGACGGAACGACGAAAATGTTGTTTCAAACTTATGCGTGACAGACCGACGAAAATGTTGTTTCAAACATATGCGTGACGGAACGACGAAAATGCTATTTCAAACTTATGCGTGATAGAACGACTAAAATGTTATTTCAAACTTATGCATGATAGAACGCTTAAAATGTTGTTTCAAACATATGCGTGACAGACCGACGAAAATGCTATTTTAAATTTAAGCGTGATAGACCGACTAAAATGTTATTTCAAACTTATCCGTGACAGACCGACGAAATTGTTATTTCAAACTTACGTGTGACAGAACGAGGAAAATGTTATTTCAAACTTAAGCGTGACAGACCGACTGTGAAACGGACAGACATACACTCATAAAGATGTGTTTTAGCTTACACTCCTTTGGAGCACAGAACAAATGAGTGGTTGAACGCGTAGTGAGCGAATCGATGCCTTTTCTATGCTTATCAGCAATACAACCCCCCCCCCCTTTGCCCATCACTTCCTTACTGGGTGCGCGTACACGGGTCACTTACCTTTATGTGAGTTGGGTTTGTTATGAGTTCAACTTAGATTTCATACTCAACAGCACTTGATTCAATAGAAGGAAATATCTTACTTATTTCTTTCATTGAAAAGAACAAAATATTAAATGTCATCTTTTTTTTAACAAACTCCCCGTCTCCACCTCCAAATACTCTCTCTCTCTCTCTCTCTCTCTCTCTCTCTCTCTCTCTCTCTCTCTCTCTCTCTGTGTAATTAATAACTTCTTACTTTGACATTAGTTAAGGACTGATTGGCAAGAAGAATGTTTTTGTTTTGTTATTCAGTGAATAAAAGTTACATAAAACATAATGAAAGTATTCTTATAAGTAAATGGCATAACTTAGTGTATCTCTTAACTCTTAACGCGCGAGTTTTTTTTTTCCGAATCGCAGTTGGGCAGATGTGCTACATTAAGGATGATAATTGCACTGCCTATAAGACTATGACCACGCTGACACACGTTACATCGCCCAAGTTAAGCGACGTTAAGCATGAGCAATACTAAATGCGTTACCATATGAAAATATCAGGTGTTGTATGTGGAAGGACAGCGAGATCTTCAAAGTTAACGTCGTTGAAAACGAGTATATAATAACAACAGTACATATATTCATTTTTGGTTTTAATAGTTCTTGTAGTTTTATTTGTCTTTAAATTTCTTTTAGCATTACACAGTGTGAGTCTTCCACCCCCACCCCACCCCTGTAAGGGGGGGGGTCCTTCCAAACATGTTTGCTTCATCTCGCAAAAAAAAGAGAGTGTGTCTATTTGGATTATTCGGACAACTATTCTTATTTTGGCTGCTATTTTCACAACGTTTCTGCAGTAAAGTCCAACCCTTTTTGGTGTGTCTTTTCGAACTTTGGAATTTTTATATCTAAATTGGCATGTTAAATCGACCGAAACGTTGTTAATATAACAACCAAGATGAGAATAGTAGTTCGAATAATCCAAATTATAAATCCTCATCTCAAGAATTTCGAAATAGCATGTGTCTAGGGTTTTTTTTTCTTGCCATGTATCACTATCTTTCGTCACTTCCGTAAAGCGACTTCATGTTCTCTACGTCACTACTTGTTTCTCGCCACGTTCGCTAACTTATATTTTTATAACCCACTTTCATAACAAAGACAGCTATCATCATCACCGTGATATCGACTAATCGTTATCATATTAGTATCAATATTCCCTCTATCCCAATTATTATTATCATTTCTCTACCTGGCCCAACGGATAGTATTGTTACACAACTTCACAGTATAACTACTGATATGATCTTCATTAACATTTTACCATAGAGGCCTTGGCCTTTTGGTTCGGAGCAAAGTGTAGTATATGTTCTGATACCACACTTTATCTTTTTTGTTCTGGGTCAGTGAAGGAGAAATCCTGCTAGACAGAGGCAATTTTTTTATTTTTGTTCCAATCTAGAGTTCTCCTTAGGGGGGGGGGGGGAAGGATTTTCCCCACATTAAAAAACGACCTCGTGTTTAACTCTACTCTCGTGGAAAGGCAAGTAAATAGGAACATTTTACCTTTGGGGTCAACATTAAATGTTTGTAGTCATTTTTTAACATTGCTAGAAAAAATGAAAAACTCAGGTGTCATGTTTTTAGAAAAAAGCAATAACCAACTGTTATATTTCTAGAAAAAAAATACAATACTCAGATATCATATTTCTAGAAAAAAAATATTAAGATCTATTTCTGGAAAAACTCAATACTCACGTGTAATATTTCTAAGAAAGCAACAATCAGATGTAATATTTATAGAAACTCGCAATATTCTAATGTCATATTTCTGGGAAAAAATATTCAGAGCCTTATTTCTAGAAAAACGCAATAATCAGATGTCATCTTTCTAGAAAAACGCAATATCAGATGCCATATTTCTAGAAAAAGCAATACTCAAATTTCATATTTCTAGAAAAAAAAGCAATATTCGATGTCATATGTCTAAGATTTCAGACTTCTAAAAAAATATTCAGATGTCATATTTCTAGAAAAAAACAATAATTAGATGTAATATTCTAGCAAAATACAATTCTCAGATGTGATATTTCTCGGAACACAAAATACTCAGATGTCATATTACTTCAACATGAAACAACTCATAGTTATCTTGATGAACAATAATCCTTATCTAAGTAGCTCGTTAGATGAGCCGATTTTTAATATGGCGGAAGTATACGCTCTTCATACGCTCCTGTTTTTTCTTTGTTTTTTTTATAATCCCTTGTTCAAAATTTGAGATCAGAAATCCATGGTTAGAGTGTAACAAATCGGATGAAAACAAAAAGTCACTTATTGCGAAAGGAACGCCAACGGGGTATCTGTTTGTAGACGAGGCTATTGAACCGGGATGACGGAGATAAAAGAGGGTTTCCTTTTTAATTAGCAATACGCTTTTCTACTTTCTTTGTTTATATATACAAAGCTTAGGGAAGCTTGGTTTAGTCACAAACCATGGAGCATCAACCGTGGCGATCCAACAAACTAGCAAAAACTGCGGGACTAATCATAACTCATCGTCGGCTGTTGCTTATATATATATATATATATATATATATATATATATATATATATATATATATTACTATTTCATGTATCCCCATAAAATTTTATAATGAGATATAATTTTTTATGTATCAATTTTCAGTATTTACTTCAACAGTGCTCGATACGTAAGTAGAGCTAGGTAGTAAGTTATTAAAATATATTTATGGCAATTAAGCTACACATAGGTACCCGTGTTTCATCCCCGGGGGGGGGAATCTTCAGGCTAAAATGCATTTTAGCCTGAAGATCCCCCCCCCCCCGGAGATGAAACGCAGGAGCCTCTGTGTAGCTTAATTGCCATAAATATATTTTCATAACTTACTATATATATATATATATATATATATATATATATATATATATATATATATATGAGAAGTATCAGTCCAATTTGCTGAAATAATCCAAATTAATGGATTGATTCAAATAAATTATCCTGCAGTAGGGCGGCCATCATTAAAAGTACTGAATGTCACGAAGACATGACTGGTATTAGCAAAATAATTGGCGCCCCGCTCTGACCACCCGGTGACTCTGAGTTTAGTGCTAACACACTCATTAGACCGTAGGAAATTGTTGGCAAAATTAGACTAATTTGACGCTTATATATATATATATATATATATATATATATATATATATATATATATATATATATATATATATATATATATATATATATATATATATATATATATATATATATATATGTGTGTGTGTGTGTGTGTGTGTGTGTGTGTGTGTGTGTGTGTGTGTGTGTGTGTGAAAGCACTTGCCACATCTTGAGAGCCGTCATATGCCGAAGCAACATTTTGCCTTCCTTGTCTCTATTTACTTGCCCACTGCCCCGATGAAAGAAGGGTTAGATGCAATGCTAGTGGTTAATGTGGGGAAAACGCAATTCCCCAAAATAGGGCACTGTAGATTGAGACAACCATTAAAATCGCCTCAGTCTAGAAGAATTTCTCCTTTACTGACCGAAAACAGAAAAGATGGAGTGTAGTATCAGGATAGATACTACACTTTGCTCCTAATCAACTACCTATTATGTCGATCTTCTCACCACCAACACGAACGAGTCTCAGCAATTAGGGATAACCAATCAAATTCGCTTTTATCCAAAGCAAATTGTATTTGTGTTCTCCTTTTTCTCTCGATCTCCGTTTGTCTATTTAACTATATCGCTTGCGTCATGAAT
The DNA here is from genome assembly GCA_963556195.1 of Sepiola atlantica. Taxonomy (NCBI): domain Eukaryota; kingdom Metazoa; phylum Mollusca; class Cephalopoda; order Sepiida; family Sepiolidae; genus Sepiola; species Sepiola atlantica. Next base: position 109,068,190 of record OY744520.1, on the reverse strand, counting down.
TACGTACATATAAGTCTGATACGGATATTTTTGCGAATTCTATTTGTTTACAAAATGTATAATTAACTGTTCGAACTACTTCGAAACCTCATTTGTTGATCAGATTTTGACTGCATATGGTCCGTTGACTGTATTATATATTATCCTTGTGTACTGACTAGATATAAATCTAGTGCAACATAGTATGACGAGTTCTTCGATCCCAAACCGCAACAAAATATCTCCGCCTGGGGTTCTGTTCTGTGGACACGTCGCAAATTGCTCTGTAGCTATTTACGTCTCTCTGCTCATTTCTCTTCCTTTTTCTTCTGGTTGCTGGTAAACGAAATCTAAACTAAAACTCCAAAGCAAATAATGGTGTTATTTGTTGTTGGTTTTTTTTTACTGGAAGCAATTAGAAAGAAAAATAAATAACTCCATTATTTTCTTAGGGATTTGTTTTACTTTTTATAAAAGCACATCTGGATGAACTGCATCTTCCCAGCCAACTCCCGTTTTAAAAAAAGACTCGAAAATAGACGTCCGTTCAATTTGATGTGGAACACCCAAGAGATAATAGATCTCTCTTCTCTGTCACGTACTCCCTCCCGTTACATGACTTCCGGTACACGTTAGCTTAACCTATAACTGACGCTTTAGTGGAAAATTCCCTTTTCTTACTTAATCTAAATTTGCATGAAAGTTTCCGGTTTTCACACTCCCCCCCCCCAACTAATATCATTACACACATAGGAGGGCATGCATAATTTAACACCATATATATATATATAGTCTAAAGAAGCTTTAAGTCATTTTAACAAAAGAAGAAAAAAAAAGGTAAAATGCAGTTTAAATTCCCAGAGCAACTAACTAAATCCAAGATATTGCAGACTTAACATTCGTTGGAAAATTCATAGATAAATATATATATATATATATATATATATATATATATATATATATATATATATATATATATATATATATAAGTAAATAAAAGAAAAAGAAAAGAAAACAAAAAAGGGGCGTTAAGTATCTAACAGTGAAACAAAAACAGGAGACCTTAAGCGTCTAATATTAACACGGGGATCATCAGCTGTTTACCATGTAACTGTTTCGGAGATTTAAAAACAGGACAGTTATAATATTCATGGCTCTCCAATGGTACTGATAATACTACCATTTCCCCTATAATCAAGTGTCGAAATAATTCAGCTTAAAATTTCACTAATATATACATAAATAAATAAATAAATAAATAATAATAATAATAATAATAATAATAATAATAATAATAATAATAATAATAATAATAATAATAATAATAATAATAATATTAAGACTACCGTATGATATGGTAATTTGCATATCAAATAACATTAATTATAACAATAAAAAAATAAATTTTAAAAAATAAAAATAAATAAAAATTATAATAATAATACTATCTAAACACTAAACCCAAGAACCATTCTGCAATATGGTAGCTAGCAATAAAATTATATAGGAATTAAAATTGCATTAAAAAATAAATTAATTAATTAAAATTAAAAAATAAAGCCTTAGTACCTTTGGTACCAGAAAGGTAAGTAGATAAGAAGAAGGAAACCTAGCCATACAGATATATATATATATATATATATATATATATATATAGAGAGAGAGAGAGAGAGAGAGAGAGAGAGAGAGAGATAACATGAATTTATCTTGTTGGATTTTCAAAGTCAGACCCAAATAGCATTTAAGCTTATAAATCAACCTTTGATTATGATTAGCCAATTTTCATTTGTTATTGTTGTAACGTTGTTATTTGTTATATTGGCAATATAATAACGTACTTAGTTGCAATTTATGTTTTTTTTAATTTTTCCCTAATGAGAGGAATTTGTTAAAAAAACACAAATGGAAGGCAAATTTTAAAAACAAATAACGACATTATTTGCCTTGGAGATTAAGTTTACTTTTCATCAATTTACAGCATTGCACATCTAGATTCGCTGCAATTTGTCGGTTTGGGCGATGGACTGCGGAAAAATGTCATTTGGTTTAAATGTAGTTAGCTCAATTTGACATAGACTTGATCCTCCTTACATGTAAGATTTAAAGGCGCACATTTTGTAAATATATAGACTGTAAACGATATCTAGGATATTGGTGGGTATCATCACTCCGGGTCATAATGCACCTGCATTAATATCAACCAAGGTGTGATCCCCACACTGGGACATCACTTGCAGTTTCGTGTCATGCAGATGTGGACAAACACAGACACTGATTAATTGGTGTATGTGTTTTTTCTTGTGTAACCATTATGGATGGACTTGGATTAGTGATAGAACACGAGGTAACAGTAACGAAGGAACTTTATCAACTGAAGAGCGGTTAGTTGGCGGCAATCTAGCTGTGCGCGTAACAGCGTCAATCACGCATTTCCGTTGTATTCTTCGGCTCAGTTGATAATAATATAAAGGGAAGTTGTGTGTTTGTGTGTGTCGTTGTATGTTCAGCTAAAAGTCAGGAATTACACGAGACACACCCACAAAGCTGATATACTCTTTTTCAGCATTGCCTAGGACGGAATATGAGCATATGTAAATATTATTACACCATACCAAAATAATATTTGTTTTTCTATTTCTTTTTCTTTCTTTTTTTACTGTTAGGAATGAACTTTGATTAACGACAAGAATGCAGTACCGTCCTCTTAAGGAATCAAATTATGGCCATTTTACCTATCGCTTTCCCGTCCCCAGGGGTTGTTTCTCGGTTCAACTGACAAAATCATTAACTCTTCTCCTCGAGTTGCCTTTGATCCTTGATAAGACGTGACTCGTTAGTATAAAAATATAGACATAACCCAAAGGAACTTTTAAAACCAAAAAGCAGTTGGTAGGGGGGAGACAATCTAGCTGTTTATGTAACATCTTCCTTTCATTTGTTTAGATTTGTTCTTATATATGTTATAAGTGTTGTTATTTTTATTATTATCATTAGTAGTAGTAGTAGTAGTAGTAGTAGTAGTAGTAGTAGTAGTAGTAGTAGTAGTATTTTTCTCACTAGGAGTAATCACACAAGTAATCGTCAGTGATTGCTCACTGAAAACAACCAGTGGTGTTCCCTGGAGTCTTATTGACAACATGCCTCCCAAAATTTCCAGTACTCTCCACCTCTTTTCGATTATCACCACAAATTACCTTGCGGTATCGCAACAGACGCCTACCATTGATTTCTCGCTGGCAACGACCATTGGTCTCCCTAGGATTTGGGTGGCAATAAACCTCTCCAAGGTACCAGCACTTACCCCACTGGAGGGCTTGTTAGTGCTGTCTTTCCTCGGTCACCCCACCATCTTTGACCCTCTACGCATATTTTGTGTGGTGTCAGCCGAGGCCGGCGCCATCATTTTTTTTTTGGGGGGGGGGGGGCAGCTTATGATATTTCTTGTAGTCTATGTTCCTTTGGTTCATGCGATGGTGTTCTTGCTGTGATTTTGTTTTCTTCCTATTGTAACTTTCATGTGACTGGCTACCGTTCGTAGCTTATGCGGGTTGGTTTCCGCATTCGAGAATTTTCTTTAAGATTGCAGCTGTTTTGATCATTGCCGTCCTTTGTATGGTCTCAGTGCTTCCTTTAATTCCAATTTCTTCTAGTCTTTTCTCTAGGTTTTTGGACTGTTCTTAGTACTCCTACGATTATTGGCATTGACTTTCTTAATACTCCATATCCCTTTCAGTTTTCTAACAAGTTCCGTGCATTTGCTTTCTTTTTCCGTCTCCTTGATCTTCACTCTGTGGTCTGCTGGAACAGCAAAGTCTACGATTTAGGCAGGATCTTTCCTTTTTGTCGATTATTATAAAATCCGGTCTCCTTGCTTGTATGAATTTATCTGTTTGTACATCTATATCGTAGAGGATGTTGTGTTTTTCGTTTTCCAGTACTGTCTTAGGTTTATGTTTATGCCACTTTTGTGCGTGTTCGAAATGAAATCGTTTACACAGTTCCTAGTGTACTGCTTTCTTCACACTATCATGTGTGTTCTTGTATTCTTTTGGGGTTAGTTTTCTGTATTCATTTATTATATGATTTACTGTTTCGTCTCTTTGTCCATACAGTCTGCATTTACTGATGTTCGTATGTTTTATCTATTTTAGCTTTAATGTAGTTTGTCCTAATCGCATTGTTCTGTGAAGCCATCAGTAAAGATTCCGTTTCTCTGTTTAAGTTTCCTTTTCTTAGCCATGCCCAGCTATTTTCGTTGTTTTCTTCTCTTGTCAGTTTTATTAACCGTCCATGTGGTTATTTTTCTTCCCATTTTTCTTTTCTTGTCTTTTTGTTTCTGGTTTCAGTGCTTCCCGAGTTGTTCGTTGGGACAATTTCTCTTGCCGCGATAATGTTCTGCGTTATGTATTTCTTCAGTTCTTGTTTGTATCTTCCACACAGTCTTCCATACCTACCAGTCCTCTTCCCCCTTCGTTTCTTTTCATGTAGAGTCTGTCCGTATCGTCTTTTGGGTGTAGTGCGTTGTGCATGGTCATTAATTTTCTAGTCCTCTAGTCAAGGTGCCTAAGTTCTTCTTTAGTCCAGCCTATGCATGGTCCAGAGTATCTTATTAGTGAAATCTAGTAAAAGGAATGAACACCTGAGCAGTAGCTCAGGTGTTTATTCCTTTTACTAGATTTCGTTTCTAAGAGTTTTCTTGTTCTTCGCAAATATTCTTTTCCAGTCTTCTTTTTCATTTCTGTAAATTTGATGGTGTCTGCTTCCAGAACTCTAAATATTTATAGCTCTCCTGTTCGCCAAGCGCCATCATCTCTTCTTGGTTGGGCAGTTCCATGCCCTCTGTTGTTCCCAATTTTCCCCTCTCCATCTCTAGCAATGCACACTTTTCCATTCCGAATTCCATTTGAATGTCCTGGCTGAAGATTCTGGTCGTATTTATCAGCTTTTCCAATTTCTTTTTGCTTTTTGCAAATAGTTTCAGGTCGTCGTAAATGAGGGTGGTTTATTCTTTCTTCTGTGTCTGTAAACTTGTACCCGGCATCACATTTTCTGAGTATGTAGTTTAGTGGCATTATGGCGATGATAAACAGTAGTGATGATAGGGAATCTCCTTGGAAGATGCCTCTCTGTATTTTTATCTCGGTCAGGTGTAGTCCTCTCGCTGTCAGTTCTAATATCCATGCTTCCATTGTTTTCTTAATCAGATTAATAATCCTGTCGGGTATTGTGTATATTTTAAGCATTCAATTATCCATGCTTGATTCTGTTGTAAGCTTTATTGTAGTCAATCCATGCCATGGATATGTTCTTTTCTCTGCTTTTTACCTCCTTCAGGATCTTTTGATCTATGTATAGTAGATCATGCGTCCCACTTTTCATTTTTCCGGCATCCTTTTTTTTTCATGGGGAGTAGTTCACGATTGTTCAGGGATTGGTAGATTTGTTCTCTCAGTTGTGCTGTTAGAATTTTATAAATTGTTGGCAAACAGGTTATTGGCCTGTAGTTGCTTGATATCGTTCCCTTTTGGGCGTTGTTTTGTATTACGGTTGTCCTTCCTTTGGTCATCCACTCTTTCGTGTAGGGTCGTGAAT
>OY744520.1:108907619-109057619 GCA_963556195.1 Sepiola atlantica | reverse complement strand
GGTATCTTGTATATTTTTAAGCATTCAATTATCCATGTTTGGGGGATTCTGTCGTAGGCTTTCTTGTAGTCAATCCATGCCATGGTTATGTTCTTTTGTCTGCTCTTCACCTCCTTCAGAGTCTTTTGATCAATGTATAGTAGATCATGTGCACCTCTTTGTCCTTTCCGGCATCCTTTTTGTTCCTCGGGGAGCAGTCCACGTTTGTCCAGGGATTGGTAGATTTGTTCTCTCAGTTGTGCTGTGAGAATTTTCCACATTATTGGTAGACATGTTATCGGTCTGTAGTTGCTGGGGGTCGTTCCCTTTTTGGGGTCTTTTTGTATTAGTGTTGTTCTTCCTTCCGTCATCCATTCTGGTATGTCTGTTTTGCGGATACATCCGCTCAGTTTCTGCGCTATTCTTTCATGCAGGGTCGTGAATTTTTTAAACCAGTATGCATGTATTCCATCGTGGCCTGGTGCTCTCCAGTTTGCCATTTTTTTAGGGTTTTCTTGATAGTTTCTTTGTTGATTTCTGTTTCGGTTCCTTCTTCGATTTCTTGCAGTTCATCTTTCATGTTTTTCAACCATTGGGCATTCTTGTTGTGCTTTTTTGGTTCTTCCCATATCTTGCTCCAGAATTGTTTTGTTTCTGTTGGGTTCAGTTGCTCTGTCGTTGTTTTTTCTCCATTTACGTTTTTGTAAAACTGGCTTTCATTGTTTTCAAAGGTCCTGTTCTGTTTGCTCTGTTCTGATTTGTACCTGTATCGTCTCAGTCTTCCTTCTATTGCTGCTATCCTTTGTTTTATTTCTTCATGTTTCTCATTTAGTTTTTCCTTGCGTTTCTGATTTTTGCTTCTTAATCGTTTCATGTCCTCCTTCCTTCTGTTCACGGTTTTAGCTTCTTTCCGAAGTTTGGTGATCTGGGTTTCCAGTCTGATTTCCCATCCAGGTTTTGTCGGTCCTCTCTTTTGTCCATTCTCTTCGTTTCTTAGTTTCATACTTACCGATTTTGCCCCTGCATATATCAGGTTGTTTAGGTCTGTAATAGTTTCTGTTGGGATGTGTGTGAGGAGTCTGTTTACTCTTTCTGTTTCTGCTTGTAACTTCTTCGCTACTTCATTCCTGAGAGATGGGAGTTTTGTTTTGTTTTCTAACATGTATCGTCTTATGTTCTCCACTTCACTTGCTTCTTTTTCATTGAGTTCTATCTCAGCCGGTTCTGTGGTTCCGCAGTTTTCTATCTCCCCTGGTTCTGTGATTCCGTAGTCTTCAATCTCTTCAGTTTCAGTGTGTACGTTTTGCCTGTCCTCTTCCTGTGGTCTCTCCTTTGGTGGTGTTTCTTGCTCCGTTTCGCCATCAGCCTTCTGTCTGATTTCCGTCAGTTCCATCTCCGAGAACCATCCTCGCTTGAGGATCTGTCTTGCTTGATCTGCTATCCTTTGTTCCGTTGTATGTGGGTCACTAGCAATGTCCCAGAGATGTTTCATTCGTTTTCGGTAGCCTCTTTCTATAGGGTAGCGGCTTTTATAGTAGCACTCCATCACCAGTCTGTTCTCTTTCATGGTCCATTTCTTTCTATATCTTTCCAGTTTGCTGTTTTCGCTCTGGTTTACTTGTCTCTGGTCTGTGTCCTTGTCATACCTGGAATCAGAGAGGTTACTTACCTGGTTCTTGTCCGTTGTCTTGTTTCTGAAATTAAAGGAGCCAACATTCGCAGGATGCGGACCGGGTCCCCCATGTTGGCCATCGAGGGAGCACCTGCCCATCATGACACTCAGATCTTTCTTCTGAGTCCCACAGCGTTTATTTGTGTTTATAGACATTTATCATGGTTTAGTGTTTGTGGCAACACCAGGCCCAGGCTTAGTTTACCTGTGATCCTGTCACAGGGATAGTGTTTCTCTCATTTTCATGAGGTTCAAGGTGCACTATCACACATACATAAAGAAACATTTACGAAAAAAAATAAATAATAAATAAATAAATAAATAAATAAATAAATAAAAAAATAAATAAATAAATAATAATAATGAATAATTGATAAATAAATAAAAATGAATAAATAAATAAAAAAGATAATAATTATATATATATATATATATATATATATATATATATATATATATATATATATATATATATATATATATACACACATATACATATACACACCAGGCACGTGCAAAAAAGGCCGCCCTTTGTGTTTGAAAGATAAAAGCCTAAACGTAATCTTAAAAAAAAAAAAAAAAAAACTGCATATTTACGTGTGAAAAATAAATAAATTATGTAATCACGGCGGCTGAAAACCCCAAAAATGCAGTGAATTTTGAACTTTGGGAAAATTACTTGTAAAAATCCCCTGAAAGATAAATATAAGTTTTTAGGAACTATTTCAAAGATAATTATTAAATTAAAGTCATAAGATATTGATTTAAAAAAAAAAAAAAAAAAAAAATCCCACATTTTACTAAAAGTTAGGAAAATTATACCCGCAAAAGTCATAAATTAGTAAAATCCGGCGTCACATAATCGGCAAACAACTTTGTTTACCAATTGACTATCGCTATGCAAAATATATGGAAGAAAAAAAAAATGTTATAATTTATCATTTTTAACTTTATATATAAAAATGGTTTTGTAATAATTTATAGAAGTTGAAAAATTATTATCCATTAATTTCTTTATTCTTTTTAACGCTACAAACAAATTTAAGTACCCTTATTTTGTTATAATAAAAAGGGAAATGCTTATTTAATTAAAATATTTGTGAGTGTACGCAATTAACATCTTATTTTATTTTTAACAAAAGAGGTTCATATTAAACTTGGTATTAGTTTTTAATTATTGATGACATCTGTTTACCAATTTTTTTTCTTAGAATTTGAAATAAAACTTTTAAATGTTGAAAATTATTTTTACGTTACGAACTGCGTCAATTTTATCATTTTTTTTTTACATGATTTAAAACTTTAGTTACTCGATTTATTCTTAACGTGTCGTAACGATAAATTACATTGATTCTTTTTAAAATAAAGTGTATTTTTTATTTTAAGTGTGAAAAAGTAAATTAAAGTTAATGACTACACTGACAATTTATACATTGAATAAAAAAAAAATTTTAAAAAAAATTGCGCTGATGATACACGTTCATGTATGAAAGGGAAAATATATAATTATGTCGCATTTTTTATTTTCCCAGAAATTCTAATCATTAAAATCACATGAAATATTTTTTGCAATTATATTATTTTTTTTTTTGTGAAAATATTGATTAAACAATAATATCGCTAATTACAAAAATTAATTTTTCTTCGAGTTATACTGATTTTGTTAACACGGTATTTGGGGGTCTTTTTCGTAATATACAAAATATATTTTTTTTAAATATGTTTTTTAATTGTTAACCTTACAATGCTTTATTTTTATTTAAAAAAAAAAAAAAAAATTGTATTTTTTATTAATATACAAAATTATAACTTTAGTAAAGGTGTATTTTGTGTTTAAAAAATAATGTTTTCACCAAGATTTAAAAGCAAAAAAAAACATGGTTTCATTATATTCCGTGATTGTGGATTAATAAATATTAAGAATTTCATAAAATCTGGTTGATTTCCTGAATATTTAAGTGAAGGAAGGGTCAAAATGATTTTACATTTTGGGAATCGGCCATTGATTTTGCACGTACCTAATACACACATACATACACACATATATCAATACATACACATATATATATATATATATGTTACCTAGTTACATAGTATAAGTTTTCTAGGATATTATTATTATTATTATTATTATTATTATTATTATTATTATTATTATTATTATTATTATTATTATTATTATTATTATTATTTGGATTTGGATGAAGTGTTTATAATTCTTCCACTTCGGGTTCTGTTTGTATTTGGTTAATTGTAAAGTTTATTTGTTGGAATTGAAGTGTATTAGTGGTATTTGTTTCGTTTTGGTATGGTGTAATAATATTTATTTTTATTGTAGTTTTATTGTGGTACATTTGTTTTTATTAGATGTCATTAATTTCTTTTTACTTGTAAAACTTATTTGTAATTATTAGATATTGTCTAGGTGTGTCCAGTTGATTTTCATTAATTTTCAGTTTATTTTCCAGTCATTGTTGTGTAGTATTCGTTCCGGCATCTTTGCCATAATGATTAGGGTGTTAGATAATAGGCCAGAAGACAGGGGTTCAATCCTCAGTTGAGTCATACCAAACACTAAAAAAAATGGTACTTGATGCTCCTTTGTAAAGCACTCAGTATTACAAGGTGACAATCAAGGGTAAGTGGAGTAATCATTGGGAAACTACTTACAATGGAGCCTTCGGGTCGCCCTAGGCTATGATCGACCACTTTACTTCTTTATTCATACCGTGTCTTTTGATTTAAGTGTATTTAGCTTGATTAGGCATACACTGAACCATTCTTACATGTAGGGTTTAAAGATTCACAAATTCTCCGCCATTTTCATTGAATTTCTAAACAGTAAAAAGTAACATTTACTAAAAGATTCTGCTTTTATTGCCTACTTTAAAATGTACACTGTGATTATTTAACGATCAAACTGCACGTTTCGTTTTACTTTGTGTAAGTAAAAGTACATTTTTAGAATGTTACAGTTTTATCTTTCGTTGTATATTTATACGCATAAGCGACATACTCATAATGTTTATCCAAAGATGGTGTTATGTTTGTTTTTTTAGATTTGCTCTGTTGATGTGTGCGTCACTGATGATGTCAAATACATGCCGTTAACACGGGTTTTCTTAACCTATTGGTCGCGACCCAAATTTGGATCGCGAGCCTTTTTGTATTGAGATCGCTAAATGGTCGAGATAAACGTAAATATAAACATAACCCCGCTTATTTAAGTTTACAGACGATTGTGGCAATATTTATATGCGGCTGCCTAAAAATAATGTTAAAAACGGTATTTTCTCATAGGGTTAGAATGAGCGTATGGTTAGAGTAGTGAAAAATTCCGTTAGAAGTGAAAAGTTTGAAATTGGAATTACGTGTCAGGATATTGCGTCATGGACAGGAAGTGTCCAAAGACACGTAGAGGATAAACTGAACGATGTTTCTATTTTTCTGACTGCAAGAGAGTGACAAAGAGAGAGATAAAGAGAGGGAGAGAGAAAGAGAAAAGGATAGAAAGAGAGGGAAAGAGCGATCGAGATTTGGGGGAGCGCTTTCCATCCATTTATGGGGAGTAGGTTAGGGGTATTATGTATATACATGTGTTAAATAGTAATGGGTACATTGCTAGTATATATCTGATGATTTGGGTTCCCGGGGCAACGTTCACACATACACAGGGTATTAGGGTCATGTGGTGAGCGAGTATTTACTCAAATGTAACCTCAACCTGGTAGTCAGAAGCGGGCGTGACGTCACATGGCTCAAAGAAGGAAGGAGTGAGAGAGGTAGGTCAAGTTGGTTGGAAGTACGAGAGGCGAACACCACGTGTAGAGAATTATCTAAGAACTGAGGATAAGTTAAGGGGCTAAGTGCCCCAAATATCTGAAGCCGGAATGCCCTCTCCGCCGCGAGCAGAAGAGTCGACAACGTCAACATCTTAATAAAAGATCCTTTTTTCGAGATACGGGAATTTCTTCGTTTCTTTGTGCTGTTGTGAAACATTAATTTAAGTTGCCTAAGCCACGGAAGGAGTGACCTACACGAGGTGGGGTTGGACTGTTCTGTTATGATGATTGTGACTAGAATTCGATAAAAAGGTATGTTTATGAACAAACATGTATTTTAATTGACTGTGACTTACGAGACATAAGACCTCCCTTAAGTGAGGAGGTGTATGTAACACATGTATACTAGAACAGAAAAGAAAAAACAACGTTTTCATGCTGCCATGTTTTGCTATTAATCAACACCCATCACGACAGAACAACAATGAAAAAGAGGAGAGAGAGAGATACAACAAACTGCTGCTGCGTGTCATCTACATAACGATACTCTAATATTTAGAGACATGTGTGTAAAAATCATGTTAAAAACGGTATTTTTCACATAAGGTTAGAGTAAGCATAAGATTAAAGTAGTGGAAAATTCCATTTCAAGTTAGAGTTAAAGCTACATGTCAGGATATTGCATCACAGACGGAAAGTCTGTAGTGACATCTAGCGGATAAGCTGATAAGATCTTTCTCTTTTTTCTGAACCGCGAGAAAGAGCGGCCGTACTTTGGAAAAAGTTGTTCCCACTCCCCTATAAAATATAGGTTGTGTATGTAGATAGAAGAAAAATTTAAAAAAAACGAAAGCGTTTTTAAACCTTAATGATTTTATGCTGTCATTTTTTACAACTGCTGCTTTAATCAACACTCATCACGACAGAACAACAATGAAAAAGAAGAGAAAAGAGAGACGACAAACTGTTGCTACGTGTCATCAAATTAACAAAACTCCAGCTGTCTACGTGATTAACCGACGTCCGGATAATCCGCTTACAGCAAACCATCGGTTCCCATCGTGTTACACTGTCATTCTACCCTTTGTCTTCCAGTAGTCGATGATGCCAATGAGTCGAGAGTCCAACGTCCCGACAAACAGTAAAAACTAAAATACAGTGAGAACAACAACGAACAATAAAGAAAAGAAAAATAATTTACAAAAATAATTTTTTTTTTATTATCTCCCTTTATAAATATTTGAACTACTTACGCTGAACGAATTCCATTATTCACAAGCCTCGATTGACAACGAATTATCACCAAAACATACGCAGATGTACTTATGGTGATAGACAACATTCACCTGGCGATTGGACGTTCCAAATTTTTTAAAGGGAGATAATAAAAAAGTAAATTATCTGTAAAATCATTTTGTTTTTCATTATTGTTCGTTGTTGTTCTCACTGTTAGTTTTTAGTGTTTGTCGACTCGCATACATAGCTTGGGCAGCCAACGTCATGCCGAGCCGGGTAATTCTTGACACAATCCGATACTAATTTTTACAAATTTAACGTGAAAATAAGTAACGCAAACTAAAGTTAGCCAATGAAAGTTACGTGGCTAAAAAAATAGTAACGCAGTAAACAGGAAGTCGCTTTCTGGAAGTAACGTAGAAAAAGAGACTGGTGGCGTTTGCGAGACAAGGCAGACGTGTTTTCGAATGACTTCTCCTCTACGGAGCTGTGTTGGTGGAACACTCTAATTTAAATTAAAGGAAAACAAACAAAAATATTAAAACCCAAAAAGATCAAAGAGGAGTTTAATGGTGTTGTTATTGTAACACATTGCTGACTACTGCGGAGAGAGACGTTGTGCTACAACTACTACGAACAACACTGGGCGTCACTGACAACGCTACACCACAAACGCCGGTCATATCAGTTTACTAAATGTGGCGAAAATTCGCCCGCTGTGTTACGGACGACTTATAGTCGTGATCCATCTCTAAAAACGATAAGGATCTATGTTACAATAGGGTATGGCTCTCTAGGGGCCGGACATTTTTGCTTGAATCAGGTACGGTCCTGTTCATTTCTTGGGGGGGGGGCATCCTCCCTCGACATTACCCCCTCCTTCGGTAATAGGATTTGTTTTATTGCTAGTCGCCTGGAGTACCCCTACCGGATCCATTTTCGGCTATGTTTTACTTTTCCACTGTGCCACTATTGAGGAGTCGAATTTTTTCCCATGTTAAACTAATTTCACATCTAACTTTTATCCAGTAGAACGCAGATACACCTCCATAAGTAGACACACGCACATACATATATATATATATATATATATATATATATATATATATATATATATATATATATATATATATATATATATATATATATATAACTCAGTCAGTAGAATACATCATTTACCACATAATATTTTGTAATGATTATGCTCCGAAAAATTAAACACCAGCAATATTTGTCCTTGCTTACATATGCTTCCTAATTTTCAATTTATTACCACACACACACATACATACATATCTATCTATCTATCTATCTATCTATCTATCTATCTATCTATCTATCTATCTCTCTCTCTCTCTCTCTCTCTCTATATATATATATATATATATATATATATATATATATATATATATAGTATAAAAACATATTCATGGCAATTAAGCTACATAGAAGCGTCCATGATTTATTGACGCAGGGAATTATCAGACTAAATGCACTGAAAATGTATACACAATATATTATATCACCTTATAATAGCATATGTGTATATACATGCTATAATGTGTGCGTGTGTGGGGAGGGGGGGGGCTGGCTCTAAGCGGCTTCTAACTTAGGGGTAGTTTCGGAGAATATTCGCGTAATAAAAACGTATTTTAAAGCCACACGTGGTCTCAGAGTTGTTCTTGGCAATTACAACCGATCGTTTCATTTCTGTTTTTATATATAAAATTGCTGTGTTTATTTGCGTATGTTGTTTTATTATGTTGGACAGGGAACTCAGATGTTGTTTACCAAACTGGATCCCGTGTCAAAAAGGTTAAGAAACGTTGCTTGCGCGCTATAAACAACATTTTATGGGTGGAAAGCTACGATTATTTGGTATGTTAGCTTTTACGGTTTTAGTAACGCATGTGTTCGGGTACATCATTCTTGTACAGGTGGTCGCCATTTTGTGTGCTCTGTTACACGGGTGTCGGAAGAAAGAGAAAAGCATAATACAGTTAGGTTTACATACACATACATTTATTCGAAGTAAACAGTTTGTCGAAGACAAACGTTAATTAGGCTATGGAAACATGTAACATGATACACATTATAATTAACATTATAATTAACAAAGGAAAGAACAACACACATTACTAGTAACGAAGGAATATATTACTGTCCCATATACAATGAGAAAAGAACACATGTTGACGGGGTTGGAAATAGTAAAGAAAGTAAAGAACGAACATATTACTTATTTGTCTTATGTGTTTCTGAGTCTTTATCAGAAGATGTAACCTGGAGATAAAGCTGGTCCGGTTTTAGAAAGCATGATCCTAGGAGGAGCTGGGCGAAATGTCCGCCTGTTTTAATGGACGAGCCAGAAAGCTGATAAAATTTCGTTCTAAATTCCCAACGTGGGTGGAGTGAGATTTCAGACTCTCGAACAGGAGAGCGCATTCTCTAACGTTGGTCAGAATAAATCTAATGGAGATAAGTCGGGGAATAACTCGGATAATTCTAAGCTAACAACTTTTTATTTCTTAAAATTGAGTCTTATTTGTTCTGTAAATAGGTGACGGGTACTACAGAGAGGCAGAGAGAGAGAGAAAGAGAGAGAGAGAAGAGAGAGAGAGAGAGAGAGAGAGAAAGACACAGACACCAAAAAGGTTATAGAAACGATACAACGTGTCTCTATTTACTTACCCCTCCCTATGAAAGCGGTGTTAGACACAAGGGCGGTTTTTAATGTGAAGAAAATTCAGTTCTCTCCAAATTCAGTTCCTCTAGATTGGGACAAAAATTTAAATTGCCTCAGTCTCGAATCCTTTCTACTTCATTGCCTGGGGAAAGAAAAAAATTAAGTGTAGCATCAGTACAGATACTATATTTTGCTCTTAGCCAAAAGGCCAACGTGTCAATCCTATAGAATGAGAACACTCTATAACTAAGCTACTTCTATTTTCCAATATTATGCTAATGAAGAAACCCGCTGTTGCACAAGAACAATAATTGACCATTACATTAATAAAGATATGTAGCCACTTCTAATGTGTGTTTGTTGCTCGCGTCTATATGATTTACACATTATCTATATATTAATACGCTAAGGTGTACGTACGTGTGTCACGCTTCCGGCAAACGCTCTGCGCATGCGTGCCGCACCTAGATTATTAATAACATTTCATTAGCCTAATTTCTGCATAATATTTTAATTATTTCCCTTTAGCGCAACGGTGAGCGACGTACTATTTTTGTCTTTGGCCCGACTGGTTTATAGTTCGATCCCAACCAACTGCTAAGATTTTTTTTTCTACATTTCGAGTGGAAGGGGAAGAAATAATACATTTTTTTTAATCACCTGGTCAAAAAGTACTTTTTTGTCTTGCTTAAAACTTAAAACTGTTTTTTGCTTTTTATTTTAACGTTGAGGGGGGGGCTCACAATAAAGCAAGCGTAACTTACTAACAAATAGAGGGTGCTTTGTTACATTAGGACCCACGTTAACTTTGACCCCGTTTTTTTTTCAATGATGGTTTGAACTATTTTTTTTTTTTATTATTTGTTTTTTGTTTTTTTTTGGGGGGGGGGCTTTTTTAATAGTTTGAACTATAAAAAAAATTGGGAAATGTGGTGTGGGGCTTTTTTAACTTTTAAAACGAAATTATTTACGTTTTATATTACACCAAGGGTTAGCAACCGGCACAAGTAATCACATTTCTGGAATTTATTATGTTTTCCATTGCGTCTAGTGCTGTTGCTCTAAGATTATTATAAACGGAAAGTAAAATGAAATATTTGGGGAAAATTAAGGCATTTCACGGTGCTTCTTGCTTAAAAGTCCGAAAAAAAGATTTCTTTGTCTTTTAATGTTTAAGAGGTAAATAAGGGGCAGTAACTCTTAATTGTAATTTTGAGCCAGACTTTATCGTTAATTTCTATCAAGCCTGATATTCTCTTCAACTGGAATCATGGATTTGAAATTGTTCCAGTTTGAAGACGTACTTCAGAAAAAGCAAAACAGATAGATTTTTTGCAAGCGCATGGACTTATTTCTGGAGAAGAGACCTGTAATTGTGGGCATAACATGCGACTTGTGCCATCACGAGTGAAAACGGATGGCTTCCATAAACCCAAGTATAAACAAAATAAATGCGTAAATTTTCAATAAAATCTTAAATTTTCCATTTATGTATACTTTGTTGTTCATTTATTACTAATTAATTTTCAAAATCTTAAATTTTCCATTTACGTATACTTTGTTGTTCATTTATTACTAATTAATTGAATGTGGCAGTAAATTACGTTACATGTAATAACAACAGTTGATAAGAGTTACTGCCCCTTATTTACCTCTTAAACATTAAAAGACAAAGAAATCTTTTTTTCGGACTTTTAAGCAAGAAGCACCCATTTCACATTAAACAATAACGTTTATGCACTTTTTTGATCGTTGAAACACTTGTACGACTGGAGAGAGAGAGAGACAGACAGAGAGAACTGAACTATTTTCACTTTCCAAATCAATTGCTATTAGATCCGAAAAGGAAATGCAAATCTAAAACAAGCCAATATCTATTCTTGAAATATATTTTGAATATATTTGAATAAAACTAAGGTGTGCGTACGCGTGTCACGCTCTTTAAGAAATTCAATAAATAAATAAACAATAAATAAATTGGGCGGAGACACTAGGAATCGAAACCGTAACATCTAGACGACAAGCGGCGACTTTACCAGTGAACTAAAGAGAAGTAACTCTTAAGGTTTTCAAAATTAACTTAATTTAAAGCATTAACTGGACCTGCCCGCTACTGTCGTTTCAGCGTGGAAGGAGGAGGAGACTACATTGGGAGAGTATTGATTTACTCCTCTCCAGGAGTTAGGCACAAGGCCAGTTTTTATCTTACTCCCACAAGTAAGATGTGACCCAAGGTCGGGTCGGGAAAGTGGGGTTTAAAAATTGCCTGGGCAGCCCCGGTCGGGGCGCCTCAGGCAGTAAGCAATAAACTTACTCCTCCCCAAAGAGGGGAGGCGAAGCCTGGGGGGTGGACCTCCTAGAACTGCACAGGACAGACCCATAGACCGGCGTAAATCAAGCCCCGAAGGCCAAGACAATACCAGTCTATAGGGTGCAGTATCCATCGGAACAGATACTACACTTTGATCTTAGCCAAAAGGCCAAGAACAATCTTTTGGGAGAGTAAAGTAAACAGTTTATGCTCTTTTTCCTCGGTTAAACATTTGAACGACGAGAGACAGAAAGACAGAAATGTGAAATATTTTCATTTTACAATACAACATTTTCAAAAATAAAGGTAACTTTTATGAATTTCTGTGCTTCAAATACTTCTACGTATATAAAAAAAATCCAATATTTGTTCTTGAAATATATTTAGAATAACAGTGAATATAACGAGCGGTGCCAACGCGACCGCTAGCAGACGATAACTTCGTCAACTTTTTCAGTTTTATTTTCAAGAAACATTGCAAATAACAAAAAAACGAACACAACACAGTGCAATCACTGTTAATAAAAATGTTTTCATTTATTTTTAGGAAACAATTCCCAACAAGTGGCAATAAATACAATTTTATTATTTATTTTTTGCATTTATTTTTTTTATCACCAGGTTAAAAAGTACTTTTCTGTGTTGGTTAAAACTGAAAACTATTGTTTTTATTTTTATTTTGGCGTTTTTTAGGGCATTGTCTATTTAATTACGTCAACTGCTTAACAAGTAGGGTATTTCTTGGTATTTCTTAAAACGTTAAAACCATTTATTTCATTTCTTTTGGTTGTAGAGAGGGCCAGTATTATTTTTTGTTGTTTTCTTTTTTTAGCGGACGTTAAGCAATGAGAGAGAGAGAGAGAGAGAGAGAGAGAGAGAGAGAGAGAGAGAGAGAGAGAGAGAACTGAACTATTTTCACTTTCCAAATCAATTGCTATTACCCAAAAGATTTTGAGGTGTCATAGATCCGAAAAGGAAATGCAAATCTAAAACAAGCCAATATCTATTCTTGAAATATATTTTGAATATGTTTGAATAAAACTATTTTTTTTACACAAAATTACTTTCAGATACTCAGCTTGATTACCAAAATTATATCACACTGAGGTCTGCTCAGGAAAAACATCTAAACGGAATAAACTCTCAAACGCACACTTGCTGCAGGTACATATACATTTTGTACGATTTTAAATCGTTGGACTGTAAAAGTATGTCCTGTGTACATTTTTTAATTCCAATAAAATGTATTCTACATCCGCATAATCTAATCTAACCACAGCTTCCAATGTCTTACAGCTGTTTTTCTGCTTACTCCATCTACCATATGATGGAAGAGAGAAGAAGACAACAAAGAGAGGCAGCCAAAGAACGACAAAGAAGGAGGCGAGAACGATTACGAGAAGAAGAAAGAGATGAGCTCCGGCACGCCAACAGTGTAAGAGTCCAGCAAAGAAGACAGAACATGAATGCTGAACTGAGAGCTGAGTACGTCAACAATATGAGAATCAGAGCTGAACAGAGGAGAAATAACATGAATGCTGAACAGAGGGCTGAGTACCTTAGCCATATGAGACTCAGAGCTGAACAGAGGAGAAATGGCATGAATGCTGAACAGAGGGCTGAGTACCTTAGCCATATGAGACTCAGAGCTGAACAGAGGAGAAATAACATGAATGCAGACCAGAGGGCTGAATACCTTGAAAATAGGAGGAACCCAGTGTGGCAACAAAGAAATAACTATGTAGATATTCATGAACATGTGTTTTACGTTGGTGCAATGAATGTTGTGTGTCGATATTGTAGGGCGTTGAGATTTCGTCATGAGGCACTAAATTGTTGTCATAATGGAAAAGTGTCAATTCCTGATCTACAAGAATATCCTGATAACCTAAGGCTATTGTTTGATATTAACAATCAGGAAGGAGTGAATTTCAGAAATAACATAAGAAACTATAATTCGGCTTTTGCATTTGCTTCTTTTGGGGCAAATATCAAACCTCCTCCAGGAAATGGACCTTATTGCTTTCGACTGCAAGGTCAGACATTATTATTATTATTATTATTATTATTATTATTATTATTATTATTATTATTATTATTATTGTTGTTGTTGTTGTTGTTGTTGTTGTTGTTGTTGTTGTTGTTGTTGTTGGTGGTGGTGGTGTTGGTGTTGGTGTTGGTGTTGGTGTTGGTGTTGGTGTTGGTGTTGGTGGTGTTGTTGTTGTTGTTGTTGTTGTTGTTGTTGTTGTTGTTGTTTTTTTTTTTTGTTTTTTTTTTGTTTTTTTTTTACTGTTATTATTAGTATTTATTTATTTTTTATACTGTTATTGTTATCATTTATCTATTGATTTATTTTAAATTTTGTTTATTCATTTTCCCTTCGGCATGTAATGTCGATTAACTATTAATGTTGTAAATTGAATGTTCACGCGTGGGCAGTCTCAACATTTCTTATTAATTCCTTATATTGTTTTAATAATCTTTTTATTTTTATTTATTTATTTAACTATTTATTCATTCAATGTATTGCTGTATTATTATTTATACTATTAATATCATTATTATATATTATTATAGGTAATGTTTTTTGTTATGTTAAGTTATTACTATTATTAGTTTATAGACTTTAATATATTTTTTATTTATCTACTTATTTATTTTATTAGACCATTTATTTATCTATTTTTTATTATTATTTATTTTTTCATTTATTTTTATCTATTTATTTATTTTCTTTCCTCTGTTATTTTGTGTCGAGTGAGTATTTGACCTATGTTGTTATATTATTTGTTATTATTATAAGGTGATTTTTTGTTAGATTATTAGTTTTTAGTATTCATTTAAGGGTTAAATTAAGATCAAATCAATACAACAAGAGTGAGATGTGAAACTGTATCAGACTAGAAATGGTGATCCTAATTCGAGTTGATGATTTATTTGAGGAAATAATTTTGCTATTAGTATCGATTCTTTTATTCGAAGGTTGCCAACGTTTCTCTCCGTAGCTAGGATATCTTGAATTATTTTCTGGTGTTGCCACATGCGTGGATGTGTTTGTGGAAGGAAGAGGTGCGTGTTTGTAGATTTTCTTTGACTCTAATATGTAGGGGCCTCACCGTACTACCAATGTATATTTTGTTTGCATGTGGTGCACTATATACGATATACAGTGTACGTGCGATGGCATTTGTCAGTGGTGTTCATGTGGCATTTTGCCAGGGTGCAGAGAGTATTGTTGTAATTGGTGTTCCGTGTTGTCAATTGTTGGCGTAGAGAAAGACCGGTGTGTGTTAGTTGAATATTGAGGTTTTCCTTATGTATAGCTTTGCGGATAGCTGTGGTGATCCTGTCATTGAAATGAGGCAACTTCATGAAGCAGGTGTTGGAAAGAGCGTGTTGCATCCGTCTTCGGGGTTTCCGGGGTATCCTGGGGTGTTTAATGGTGGGTGTGGGGTATCCATTGGTCTCTAGTACATGTTGGAATTTCTCGCTGCAGATGGTTTTGTCAGTCTCAATGCTGCATTTCTTACGGATGCGAGTTAGCTCATTCCTAGCATAGCCTAGTTTAGCCTTACGAGGGAGGGCCGATCTGTAATCTATGAATATGTCTCTACATGCGGGCTTCCTGTAGAATATAGTGGTTAAGGTTACTTTTTCAGAGATGTTGAAGCTGAAATCTAAAAGTGCTAAGGATCCAGACATATTCATACATTACAGATCGGCCCTCTCTCGTAAGGCTAAAATAGGCTATGCTAGGAATGAGCTAACTAGCATCCGTAACTTCAGGACGACTGAAAATCGAGACAGACTGGTGTTATTTCAGAGTTTTCCTTCTCTTAGACTAGTTGCACAACGAAGGCTTGAGAGTTTAATCTACCCCACTACTTAATCCATAGCTGGAGGGAGGATATATGGATTCATAACTTTTTCTCTCAGTGAAAGTTACGCAGTAGCGCCAACAAAACTCGAACTCGACTCACCAGCCCTGATTCCACGCCTGTAAGTCTTATACCCTGTCACTTATTGTAAATCCGTTATCGCTACATTTATAAAGTTGCGGTATTTCGCTCTAACAGGGAGTTTCTAATATATTGATCATGTGTATGCGATCGATGTCGTGAGGTTAACTAGTTTGTATATTGTTTTGCAAAAGGACAATCGTGTTCAATTGCAATGATTGTTTTTATTTTAATGCAACCCAATGCTTCTATTTACGAATATTTTTTAAATATTTTTTGTGAAAATAATCTTTCTGATCTTTTCAGTCAGTTCTGGGTGTATTTATTTGATTCTCAACAAGTTGAGATCCAGTTATAAATTGTAAATAAAAGACAACGCTACCCCCACCCCGTAAACAACATACACACACCCGGCGATCAAGCAAAAAAGTCAGTGAGTATCCCCCACACACAAAAAAACATAGGTGTTTCTCTTAGTTTTCTCAATTTTTCCGGGCAACGCTGAGACACGGGTCCGCTAGTATCACAAGATATCATTGACTGACACAGATAAGAAGTACTTGATATGACATGCGCAATGTTATTTGTTTTGTCGCTGAAACCCATCACCGAAATTTCGACTTGTCCCCTTTTTTCCTTTTTCTTTTGTTTTGTTTTTCAGTCAACAAGGGGGGAGGTGAACGGGGACAAGGGAAGGGGGTTAAAGAATTTTAAAAAATAAAATGCGGAAAGTGGCTGAGGAAGGACTGGAAGAAGAAGAGGAAAATGGAAAGAGAGAGAGCGGAGGATAGAGGGGGTGAAGAAAAAGAGACTAAAATAGAGAATAATGTTTTATTTGACAGAAAAACGTTAAACTCAGAACGAAAAAAAAACGTTCTTTTAGTCACATGCTTTGAACACACGTGTTTGCGACGATGGAAGCCGTGTTTTTTGGAAGTGTCGCTGTTGTCAGATATTTCCTTGCATTCCTCTAGTCTTTTTTTTCTTTTTTCGTTAGTTGTTGTTTTGTTTTGTTTTCGATTTACGTTTTTTACATTTTTTTCTTGGTTTTATGCTCCCTCCTCCTCCCTTTTCAATTCTTTACATTTTTATTTTTTAACTATTATGTAAAACGCATTTTTCACTTTTTTATTTTTTATTTTCTATTTTATTTTTTGTCAATTTTTATTTATTTTTAACATTTTATTACTCTTTTAAAAATTTCTCTTTTTTATAATTTTGTACATTTTCATTTATTTATTTTCTTTTTTCTTTAAAGGGGCCTTCGTTCACTCTAGAGAAACAATAGATTATCCCCGTGTCAACACGGGGAGTCTATAGCAAAGCAAAAGTTACGCAATTCCCAACCAGCACCTCTCCTAAAAGGGCAGGTCTTGAGTTCAATAAGCAGAGACAGACTTGTAGAGAGTGAGACATTAGGAAAAGTATGAATGGCAAAATCTATTTATGCAAAATAATTCATTTTATTTACAACTTGTTAAGACAAGAAAAGTAAAGAGTTCGTAATGAATGAAAGTTCAGAGTGTCCCAAGAACGTTCTGGATAAAGAAATAGTTGTTTTATCTGCAAGAAGAATATTAGTAGACATAAGAAGTTGAATTTTCAATGCAATGGCAATGCAATTTAGTTGAATACGAGACAATGTAAACAGACCAAATGGCAAGATTGAAGAATTTAATAATTTTCAATTAAATATTTATTCACAAACGCAATGTATTCAATCAAGATGGTGTCATATTCTTCGTATTTCGAGGTAAACCTCTTTTTCAAAAAGAAATTAACACTCAATCGGAAGTCATGAAATTATAGGATGCTTATTGCGGTAGTCTCGCAGAAATTAATTATTTAACATTTAGTTATTGTTGAAATGTTAGTTGATATTTCGTGCTTGATTATTATCAAATTGTTGTTATTCTTTTCTTTTCTTTTTCTTTAGACAATTTGTAAAGTTTTCTAAAAAAATGTTTAAAGCTTCAACTAAATTATCCAACAGATGTTTCTATAAGTTTGACTGCACATATTTGTTTGTATTTAAATTATTTGTTTAAATTTAATTAGTTTTATTTTTTGTAATTTATCGTTTGTTTTCATTTAAACTTATTTATTGTTTCTATAAGTTTGACTGCACATGTTTGTTTGTATTTAAATAATTTGTTTAAATTTAATTAGTTTTATTTTTTGTAATTTATCGTTTGTTTTCATTTAAACTTATTTATTGTTTCTATAAGTTTGACTGCACATGTTTGTTTGTATTTAAATTATTTGTTTAAATTTAATTAGTTTTATTTTTTGTAATTTATCGTTTGTTTTCATTTAAACTTATTTATTGTTTCTATAAGTTTGACTGCACATGTTTGTTTGTATTTAAATTATTTGTTTAAATTTAATTAGTTTTATTTTTTGTAATTTATCATTTGTTTTCATTTAAACTTATTTATCGTTTATTTCCATTTAAACTTATTTATCGTTTATTTCCATTTAAACTTATCTATCGTTTGTTTTTATTTAAACTTATTTATTGTTTGTTTACATGTTTTTTTTAATTATCCATCGTTTGTTTTTAATTTGTTTTTTTATTTAATTATTGTTTGTTTTTTGTCTAAATACATAAGTCAGTTTTTTCAGTATTTCTACTTAAAAACATACGTAAATATACATACATAGTAACCAACAATATTTTCTACACAACGAATAATAGGTTGATATTATTGTAACTTCAAAAAATCATAATCGGCATTGCTTGACTTTTAATGTTTTTATTCTAATAACTTCTGTAAAGAAAATTGTTCACAAATAAAAATTTACAATCAAAATAATAAACGAATGTTTGTCTTTAAAAACCATGAAACAACGTGATGTTTATTTACGCAGCAATAAAACACAACTTAACTATTCATTTTGAATTCTTGTTTTTTTATCTATATTGAATAAAGTTAAGTTTCAGTATAAATCGAATCGTGTTCCTTTCTTTTCTTTTTTGTTAAATACAATTTTAAAAGTTTTCTTGCTTGCACCTACTAGCATGACGTCACTTTCCAGTGAAGAGACCTTACTTTTACGAAGGTCACGGCCCTGTTCATAAAAAAGAAACGGCAGCACCCGCGAAAAGAGGACAGAAGATAGGTGTACGCGAATGGCCGATGATCCTGATTGAATTTTCGTGTAAACGTGTGTAAAGTAAACAATTTTTACGATTTGTTTTTAAATCTGACATGTTGTAAATAAACAATGTTTGATTGTTCATTTACTTTGTCTTCTGACGAGCCAAAATCGCGTTCAACCTTTGATCTATCACCCACCCCTCAAATCCTCTATCCTCTATTTTCATCTAACCTAATTTGAACAATTCAAACTTGAGATTGACTCAAGCAGATTTGTTATGTGATACATCATTTTAAGGCTTCATAAAGGAACAAGTCAAATACACTGTGTTTGCTGACATATATTCATAGTGTATTATATTTATTAACCATCACTTATTATTTTGATATTACATTTTGGGAAATAAAACCAGGGGTATGACATCCAAAATGTAAATATCTGAATAAATATATATGCATATATACGTATGCACACGTACAAACACGTGTATATATGTATGTCCGCATATATATATATATATATATATATATATATATATATATATATATATATATATATATATATATATATATATAGTGTGTGTGTGTGTGTGTGTGAGAGAGTGTGTTTTATTGGAATGGGAGGGGAGATACGGTGGCATCAGAAACGAGAAGGATAATGAGAAAATGCATCAACAGAATCATGTAGAAGTATATTCAGAACCAACGTAACATACCAAAATTCGAAATGGCCACCTTTTACTTTGATCATTTTCTCAACACTGAAGCATAAGAAGCCCGCACAACTTCTTTGTTTAATTTGACACAAGCAGAACGAATGGTTGCCTTCAATGGGTCTAGACTAGGGTAGGAACGAGTTGAAACTTTGTTTTCCGAGATGGACCAGATTGCGAAGTACCTGCCACTTGGCCTTTTGGCTAAGATCAAAGTGTAGTATCTGTTCCGATGGATACTGCACGCCTGTCCTGTGCAGTTCTATGAGGTCCACCCTCCCAGGCTTTGCCTCCCCTCTTTGAGGAGGAGTAAGTTTATTGCTTACTGTCTGAGGCGCCCCTACCGGGGAATGCCGACGGGGCTGCCCAGGCAATTTTTAAATGGCCAGAGTGCTCACCTCTCGAGCGCTGGCTTTTCAAACCCCACTTTCTCGACCCGATCTTGGGTCACATCTTACTTGTGGGAGTAAGATAAAACTGGCCTTGTGCCTAACTCCTGGGGAGGAGTAAATAAAACCAGATTGCGAAGTATATAGGATTGATGTCGGGACTTAGCGGCGGTCACATTAATTTGTCCGAAGAGCCCTGAAAGTGGTCCTTGCACCAACTTTGAGTCACATTCGTCGTGTAAGCTGGCGCTCCGTCTTTAATGAAGATGAAATTGATCCCAAATTATTCGTTGAGCCAAGGAAGGACTTTTTCCTGCAACATATTCGAATAAACTTGACTGTTGACTTTGGCTCCTTCATTGATAACGACTAAAGGAGATTTGGTCCCATTCTATGCAACAGCAGCCAAGAGCATGACGGAAGTAGACTTCTGGCGTTCAAAATGACTCTTAACATTTATAGACAAGTCCCTGAAACTACGGGAATAAACTCTGTCATTCTACCTGTAGGTCACAGCCTCCACCGTGAACATCTTCTCGTCGGACCAACCTAAAACCTTGACTTGAGAATGCTTGATCTTTTGAAACATCAGATTGACTCTGTCCAACAGTTTCTTCATCGAGGCCTCTGAAATTAGCTCTCTAGACTGCTTTTTGTATGAAGTTAACTTTAAATCCTCCTTCATTAGTCTTTGCATTGAAGACTTTGAAATACCTATCTGTTACGCAATTTTTCTGACACTACTCTACGGAGTTCGATCAATCTGCTTCTTATCTGCAGAAATCACACTTTTGGTGCTAATTGACCGCTTTCTTTCCTGGTGATTGTGCCTGATTGTTCATGTTGGTTCCAAGCGTTGTAAACCGTTTTGCGACACACCTTGAGCTGTTGAGCTTGTTGTTAACGCCAGCGCTCTTGAGGGCAACAATTTGGTCACGCTTCACCTTATCAACCATAACTTCTCAAATACCTGGAATAAATGCATGAAACATTTGGTGAACATTGTTAGGTATATGAGGATTAAAGGCTTAAAATATTAATCACACACGGCATAGCATTAGGTTAGTAATGAAGTTCTGACAGCATGATTAAATCTTTTGGAGTCAGCCTGTATATATTTTCCTGCATTGTTTAATAGAGCTCTTGAAATTGCTATAACAGAAAAAAACATAACTAGACTGGAAATAGACATCATAAAATGAGCTAGAAGAACATTAATTCTATATGGCAATAAGTTATGGACAAGGAAAACTACTCTAGCTAAATGGGTCAGAGAATTACGTAACAGTAACACATAATTTGACTTGAAAGGATCTATATTAGGTAGAGCAGGGACATCCAAGAGATGAAACCTTTGCATTCTTGAATCATATAATATAATAGTATCTCCCGATAACTTACTTAACAAGAGGCAGGAGATTATTAAAAATTGTTTGCACCGATCCAGATATGTACTTTCTTGTTTCATGCCAGATTAAATGCTCTGAGGTATAAACATACTATGAACAAAGGTTTGGATGTTATTGCAACAATTGGGGATTAAAATGTTGCATGGGCGGAGATCTGCACATTCGGGGTTAGATAGGAATATGAAAAGTCTGGGGTTAATAAACTTGGAGGGGTGGAAGACGTCATCTAGGGTATGACCATGGGTATAGTTTATTGACTAAATTACATGTCAAAGTATATGCTTGAGGGTAGATATGCGGGATGTGAGAGGAGGGTTGAAACTTGATCTATCATTCTCACGGAATTAAGACTAGAAAAGACACAAATTTAGACGATACTAATTTAATAATTCAAAGCAAATAACGTATTTTATCGTGGCTTATACGAGACCCTCCATTTTTTCTACCAAGTGACAATAAAGCTGAAGATAGCCCGGAGGTTTAACACCTTCTGAGAATGAAATCAGTGGTACTGATGTTTTACTGATTTTCTGTACCGAATAATAAATAAACATTACGCTCTTAATTTTGATTTTCTCAATTAATTGAGCACTCTGCTGGGATTGTCCTACCTTCTTACGAAAAGAGTATATATATATATATATATATATATATATATATATATATATATATATATATATATATATATATATATATATATTAGGTAGGATACGGTGACGTCAGGGTGTTTTCATCATTCTAAAACTTAATGATTAAGTGGATGAGCTCATTTGTAATATAAAACTAGGAATTATGTAGGAATTCCCTTGGCTTAATTGGGATCAACCTCGCTCTGTTCACAGAGGGGGGGTCGATCTGAATCTTAGCTGATAGGACCAATAAAACACAAACCATGTATCGTATGTCTTGATATATAATATTAGAAAGTTTTAGACTGTCTAAAATATGGTGATATTTTGGTGCTGTAATTTAATATTATTTCAAATTTAAGAACGCATTGGATATTTTACATTCATAACAAAATGAAAACGATTTTGATCATATGTGAGTGCATCATTAGACAGTTTTTAGTTGCGAATTTCTGTCGATTCCTATCTTGTCTTCTCTATATTTAGAAATATAGTTTTTAGCAAGATAGAAGGAATATAAAAAGAATTGGGGGCTGTCTGACATATTTACTATGCCTCTCATATAGACTATAAATAAATACTTAATTAACTTAAATTAAATGGGACACATATATTTAATATTCTTGATTTCTCTCCGGCGATAAACATTTACATGAAACTTTAATAATTTTCTTTTTCAATTAGAAGAGTGATGACGAAATTATTTTTTAAAGAGATGCCACCCTTGCATTTATTTTGATAATCGTTCTTTGTGGTTACTCGCAGGCAATACTCTTGTATTTTTTTAACACAAGACCCTAAAAAGATTTCATAAA
Source organism: Sepiola atlantica (assembly GCA_963556195.1). Classification (NCBI taxonomy): domain Eukaryota; kingdom Metazoa; phylum Mollusca; class Cephalopoda; order Sepiida; family Sepiolidae; genus Sepiola; species Sepiola atlantica. Next base: position 109,034,938 of record OY744520.1, on the reverse strand, counting down.
TATACCAACCAGATTTTAATATTATTTTTGCATACCGTCAGATTTTATCTAAATAATCTCAGCTCCTTTGGGGCTCGTCTTTTTATGTCTCATCTCTATTTTGAGTTGTGTTTGAACCCAGCGCTATTTTTTTCAATTTTCCTGTGGTTAGTCACTGTCATTGGCTTATGTGGTTTGGTTTTCGCACTCAAGGACTTTTCTTTCATGCGATATGTTTTCATGCGTGTCGTGGCTTGTATGGTGTCAATCTTTACTTTAATTCAATTTTTTTTTTCAAATTTTTAAAAATTGTTCTTTGTGCACCTACAGTTATTTGGTATTACCTTACTTTTGTATGTTCCATGGTGTTTTCAGTCCTGTGGGAAGTTCCAGTATCGACGTTTTGTTCTGTCTCTTTCAGCTTCACCTTGTGATCGATTGAAACTGCGGTTTTGTTTCCTTCTTGTTGATTATTATCGTCTTTGGTTTTCTAGTTTGCTGAATTTTTCTGTTTGTATTTTAATGTCCCGGCGGATGCTATGTCTCTTCTTCCCTTTCTCCTCCTTATTCTCATTTTCCTCCTTCTTCTTCATCTTCTCCTCATTTCCCTCTTTTTTGTTGTTATTATTATTATTATTAATAATAATAATAATAATAATAATAATAATTTTCTTCTACTTTTTCTCATCTTCTCCACCTTCTTCCTTTTCTTCTTTTTTCTCCTTCCTTTTCTTCTTATGTTTTTTTCTCTTCTCATCCTCCTTAATCTTTTTCTTCTTTCTTTTCTTCTCTTTTTTCTCTTCTTCTCCCCCTCTTTCTTCCTCTCTTCGTCTTCCTCTTCACCCTATTCTTTTTTTCTTCTCCTCTCGTTCTCTTATCCTTCATCCTTCTCTCCTTCCTCTTTTTCTTCTTTTTTTTCCTTTTTCTCTTATCCTTCTTCCTCTTCTTCTGAGTCTTCTTCCTCCTCCTCCTCCTCCTTCTCCCTCTTCTTTCTTGTATTCTTCTTTTTCTCCTCTTCACCTCCTCCTTCTTCTCCCTCTTCAATTCCTTCGCCTTCTTTTTTTTCTTCTTCTTCGTCTCTTTCTTCTTCTTCTTCTTCTTCTTCTACATTGAGATATCACACCTGCAACAATTGATTGTGTTTACACTTCATATAGAATTACATTTTCAAATACAAATACAAATAGCAAAACTAACACAAAAGGCGGTTGTTTTGTTTGTTTGTTTATTCCAGCCTATGATCTTTGACACTAATTTGACACCGTCATCTGTGGATCAATAAACAATAATTAAAAAACTCGATAGATTATTGGTCAACATACAAATTAACAGAACACAATTGGCTGAATATCGTAAAAACAGAGACAGCATGTGACAGAATAGGGTATAATATATATATATATATATATATATATATATATATATATAGGGTGTCATTATTTGAAGAATTACTAAGACGGATATTCTTAAGACATGTTCATTCAATCTGCGTGTTACAGATAATAATATTGTTTAAACGTGACAGACCAGACTTAAGTAAGTCTCTCCTACAAAAAAATAGGGATCGAACCAACGAGAGATCGATAAATACTTTCCTATTTTCTACATTTAATCAGATCGAATCTATAAAAAAAAAATACTTTAAATTTTCGATTTCCATAGGTTTTTTTTTTTCGTGTATTTTTTGGTCCGGCAGTCTTTTTTTTTTCTTTTTTTTTCTATTTTTTTTTTTTTTTGTACTTGCTTAATTGTCCATCATTCTATGTGTCGCCGATACTGCATGAAAAAAAATTAATTAGCAAAACAATAAGACAAAAGCAAAACGATTCTTTCGTTGGTCGCGGAGAGAAGTAAGGAGTACAATTCAAAATGTCTGACATCGTTCAAGATGGCGCCTTCGGGGAAGATAATTATGCTCTACGTGAATACAACGAGGAACACAGGATACGTTTAGAAAGATCAGCAACATACATGAGTATGCTCGCTGACTTTAGGGAAATGGAATCTGTCCTCATGGTAAGTCTCTCTTTATGTCTATCGATGTCTCTCTCTCTCTCTCTCTCTCTCTCTATATATATATATATATATATATATATATATATATATATATATATATATATATATATATATATATATATATGGGGTAAGGTACACGATAAGTCATGAAAATGAAATGCCGTGGTAGACAAAATGTGTGAAAAATGACAAACGGAAAACAGGTTAAAGTGCAGGAGAAAAACAAAAACAAGAGATTTGACCGGTTTCGTTCGTGTTAGCGAACGTCTTCAGAAGGCGTTCGTTAACACGAACGAAACCGGTCAAAATTCTTGTTTTTGTTTTTCTCCTGCACTTTAACCTGTTTTCCGTTTGTCATTTTTCACACACACACACATACACACACACACACACACACACACACACACACACACACACACATATATATATATATATATATATATATATATATATATATATATATATATATATATATATATATATATATAATTATTTTTATTAATACTAACATGTACAAAATGTCGCTACACTTGCATGTAAATGTTATCGATCAATACTTATTAGACACTAAGATCTCATTAGGCGGGAAAAAGTCTGATCTTTCACTAAGATGTTCATATTCATCCCAAATATGAACATCTGAGTGAAAGATCAGAGTGTTTTTTTCCGCCTGATGATATCTTAGTTTCTAATAACTATTGAGTGATAACATCGACATGCCAGTGTAGTGGATTTTTGTACATGTCTGTATGAATAAAAATAATTATATAAATAGCTCTTTTACTATTGAGCATAATTTTATAAGCTCTGTTGAAATTCTGTGGATTTTTATCCTGTGGGTGTTTACTTTACCTGGATTACTATATATATATATATATATATATATATATATATATATATATATATATATATATATATATATTATTATTATTATTATTATTATTATTATTATTATTATTATTATTATTATTATTATTATTTTTATTATTATTATTATTATTATTATTATTATTATTAAAAATAACCGACAATTTTTGTCTGGTTATTTTAGTATTGATCCTTTCAATTTTCCGGATTAAAATCTTAATCTCAGAAGAAAATTGGCTGATGAAACTGCCGTAATGTACATGTTGGTCTAGAGTACTTTCTGACCCGTCTGGGTACATCGTCAGTGGAATAATGACAAACAGGTAAAGACCTGGAGTGAGATTTATAATTATTGTTTTCTAATTCAATTATCGTTTTCGTTTTTATTAGCATTATATACACATATTTTTATATCGTGGATAGAAATTTGGTTGCCTCTATTTTCCAGGCCAATGCCGGCACATGGGTGCCGCAAGTAATAAATTTAAAAAGATAATGTGTAAGTCACGTAGAGACGAGAGCACGCACACGGAGACACACGAGAAGTGTTCACACAATTTTATTGATATAGAGATTTTCGAATTTTCGTAAAAATCAAACAAGCATTTTTTATAAAGCGAAAAGAAAATGGCAAATGCCAAAAGTTTTGTAAAACACTTATTGAATTTTTTTTTCTTTACATTTCTTTCGTTTGTTTATATATTTTATTAGAAACAAAGTTTGTAACTTTTTTTAAAATTAAAAACGTATTCTTTTTGTAAATGTTTCAAGTTTACAAAACAAAACGTTTGGTAAAATAATCTGCGTATGTTTTGTTTATAATTTAACCGGAAGTAAAAAATAATTCGGTGTTGGACCAACATGTGTCCTTTTAGGACGTTCATGATTTTGGGGTGCCTCCAGTATAATTGATCCTAAAAGTAAATAATCTTGTGAAAACAAAAATTAATTCATAATTGCATAAGAATTCTTTAATTCGACAATTTCTTAATAAAACAATTGAATTTAAATGTATTTACTCGCCTTCCTACGAGAGCAAATTTAAACACGCGGTCGGTTTTTCATGTGGAGAGAACATCCAGCTCCCCAATAGTAAGTCTCTGGATTGAGAACAATTTTTTTTTAATTGTCAATCTAGAAGGATTATTGTTTCTTTGATTGAGAACAGAAAAGAAACTACACTTTATCCCAACCTGAAGGCCGTTGTTTTAGGCGCTTTTTAACCTATTAATTAAGATGGCGTCATCTCATCTTGCCTTCCATTTAGCAGATAATAAACTTTCCCGCCAAAAGTATTTTGCGCGTTTGATATAAAAACTAAAATGATGAAGAAATTATTATCATATTTATGTAGAAAATTACTTGTCAGTTTTAGAAATTAAACGATAAAAATGTATTAAATGTTAAATAAATTGCGGTCCGTGTCGACAAAATCATCTATATGTACACGCACAATGATGGAGAGTAGAAAATGAATCGTGGATGTACTTTCGGCAGTCCCCAACTCTCGCCCCCCCCCCCCCGTTGCCCTTCAGTCCTCAAATTCCATGAGCAATGTTTCTGACAAAAGGGGCAAATTTTTCTGTTTCTTGAGTCGGCCGTTATTTTAGTGGAATCAGTATATGCAGATGTTTTGAGTATTTTTCGTTTATCTTTCTTTGTTACTGTATCGCTACTGAGAGTGCTGGAAGTGAACGTTTTATCTGGGCTGGCGTTATCAAAACTGAATAACCTTGCAAAACTCCCAAGGACTATGTCTTATCAGCAGGTGCATAATACCAGGGCTGCTGTATTGCCATTTGGTGAATAGAGTCTGCACGATGCAGTAATTTTCGGTGGTGCCTCTCGATGCCATATTAATGGAAACTGATACGGCTTTTCTTTCTTCGGTGGTTTACTAAGATAGTCTTTTTACTCATCTTCTCTGATTTCTGCTTTCAATACTTATATCGACCTCTTCCTCAATTCCCAATCATATTATGAAATTATTTTTAAAAAAGCAAAATACAAGGGTACACCCAGTACCACAACTCCTAACGTAGACACCTACTATCAGTTCTCGTTTTCCAACATCAGAAGTCTGCGTTCCAACCTTCCAGATATTGAAATCCATTTACAGGAGATCAAACCCGACTTGATGTTTCTGTGCGAAACCGGCATTGACCGTGATAGCTTAAAAATTACAGATTATTCTAACATGACCTTAAAGCGCAATTCTCAAGGTCGCCATGGACATGGAATCTGTGCTTACATAAGGGACGTTTTTCCATGTAGTAGACATCTCCGATGAAGACCCCGAATTGGCACTTATGTGTTTCTGTGTAGCCTTTATATACAACATCTTCTTCATCTTTGCCTCTTATCACCCCCACAACGAAGTAGTTATTATCTTCAAAAGAATCTCTGAAAAAATTGACAACATCCACATCCATGACGACTTTAATGTTTACAATGTTGAATGACTAATCTATTTAAAGAAGGTCGTAGATAAAGGAAAAGTCATGACAAAACCTTGTCATGACTTTTCCTTTACCTACGACCTTCTTGATTTTTTCTTGAAAACTTGGCCTTGCTGATCTACTTCCTAACCCCTTCTGGTATCTTCTGCCACATCTGGGGAGGTTCTACACAGAACACTATTTCCTGCCTTAACAGAGTACAAAATAAACTTCGAAATCTAGTGGGGATGATCTCTTCTCTTCTCTACAACCCTTTTCTCACAAAAGAGGCGTTGCTAGTCTCTACCTGCTCTATTATTATTTCCATTAAAAGGTGCTCGGCTGAGCACCAATCTTTGGTTCCTCCTTGTAAAACATTCACCACAAGAATTCGTCTTGCTACCACAAAACAAAAAGACTTTCGTTTCTTCCTCGATGTTCCTAGCATCAGGCGGAATTTCCATGGACAGCGCTTCTTTGCAAAGACTTCCCGCCTGTGGAACACATTACCACGGGACTGCTTTCCTGCTGGTTACAATTTAGTCGTCTTCAAATCCAATGTCAACAAATTCTTGTCATTAACTAGCTCATGAGTAATCAAACGCAGTTCATACCATTGATCAATGTTAGTACTCCTATAGTGTTCCTCATCTTTCATTCCTTCTCATTAATCCTTATCCTCAAGTGAATCTTGGCCTTGATAAAATTGATAAATGGTGACCTAAATAATGAAATAAAATAGTTCTGAGCTATGCAAAAATTGTCAACGAATATGCTTTAATATTTAAAGAGTTCTTATGCATTCAATTTAACCAATAAGAAAAATGATAGCCATAAAAACGCAGATTTACAACGAATATCATCATCAGCAGCAGACGCAGCATTAGCATCATCATCGACATCATTATTATCATTATTATTATTATTATTTGTACTCACTAGGAGTTCTCACACAGATCATCGTCAGTGATTGCTCACCGACAACAACCAGTGGTATTTCCTGGAGTCTGAGTGACAACAAGTCTCCCCAGACTTCCAGTGTTCTTCACCTCTTTTCGATAACGATGCGGTATCGCAACAGTCTCTTACTATTGATTTCTCGCCGGTAAGGACAATTGGTCTTCTCTGGGATTTGGGTGGCAACAAGCCTCCCCAAGGTCTCAGCACTCTCTGCACTTTTCCAGTGGAGGTCTGGTTTGTGCTGTCCCTCTTCGGTCTTCTCATCCTCCTCGACCCTCTACAAATAGGTTGTCTGGTGTCAGCTTAGGCCGGCACCAGTTAAAAAAATAAATAAATGAATAAAATTATATTTCTTTAAATTAATTTTTTAAAAAATAATAATAATTTTTTTTTTTTAATTTTTAAATTTCTTCCCTTCAATTCCTTTTCTTTCTTTTTTTTCTTCCTTTTCTCTTCCCTTATTTAAAAGAAAAGGAATTTTTTAATTCTTTTTAATTTTTGGGGGGGTGGGTGGGTGGGTTGGGGAGAGGAGGAGCTTATAGTGTGTCTTGTAATTTCTGTTTCTTGGTTCATTTTTATGTAGTGATAGCTGAGGCCGGTGTAATTTATTGGGGAGTGGGGAAGTTTATGAAGTGCTGTTTCTTGCAGTTCCTGTTCCTTGGCTCTTGGTGTGGTGTTCTTCGTGTGGTCTTGTTTTCTCCGTTGTAAATTCCTTGTGACTGGTTAGCCTTTGTAGCTTATGTGTGTTAGTTTCAGCATTCGAGGATTTTCCTTAAGATTGCAGCTATTTTGATCATTGCCGTCCTTTGTATGGTTTCGATAGTCCCTTTGATTCCAATTTCTCCCAATCTTTTCTCCAGGTTTTTGGGGATTGTTCCTAGTGCTCCTACGATTATTGGTATTATACTAACTTTCTTCATGCTCCATATTCCTTTTAGTTCTCTGGCTAGTTCTGTGTATTTACTTCGTTTTTCCGTGTCTTTGATCTTCACTCTGCGGACTGCTGGAACGGCGAAGTCTACGATTTTACAAGATTTTTCCTTTTTATCTATTATAACATCAGGTCTCCTTGCTTGTATGAGTTTATCTGTTTGTATATCCATCTCCCAGAGGAGTTTGTGTTTTTCGTTTTCCAGTACTGTTTCTGGTTTATGTTTGTACCATTTGTCTGCATATTCGAAATTCAATTGTTTGCACAGTTCCTTGTGTATTACTTTCCCAACACAATCATGTCTGTTCTTGTATTCTTTTTGAGCAAGTTTGCTACATTCACTTATTATATGATTTACTGTTTCGTCTCTTTGTCCACACATTCTGCATTTATTGTTTTCCTGGGTTTTATCTATTTTAGCTTTAATGTAGTTTGTCCTAATCGCATTGTTCTGTGCAGCCATCAGTAAAGATTTCGTTTCTCTGTTCAAGTTTCCTTTTCTTAGCCATGTCCAGCTATTTGCGTTGGTTTCTTCTCTTGTGAGTCTTATGAAGCGTCCATGTAGTTGTTTTTCTTCCCATTTTTCTATTCTTGTCTGTTTGTGTCCAGTTTCGATGCTTCCTGTGTTGTTCGTTGGGACGGTATCTCTTGCTGCCGTGATCAGCCTTTCTGTGTTCTGGTTTATGTATTTCTCCAGCTCTTTTTTAGTGTCGTCCACACAGTCTTCTATATTTACCAGTCCTCTTACCCCTTCGTTTCTCTTCACGTAGAGTCTGTCTGTATCGTCTTTTGGATGTAGTGCATTGTGCATAGTCATTAATTTTCTAGTCCTCTGATCAAGGTGCCTGAGTTCTTCTTTAGTCTAGTTTATGAATGGTCCAGAATATCTTATTAGTGATACTGCCCAGGTATTTATTCCTTTGGTTAAGTTTCTGCAATATATTTTTGTTTCTAAGAGCTTTCTTGTTCTTCGCAAATATTCTTTTCCAATCTTCTCTTTCATTTCTGTTGATTTGATTGTGTCTGCTTCCAAAACTCTCAAATATTTATAGCTGTCTTGTTCATCTAGCGCCCTCATCTGCTCTTGGTTGTGTAGTTCCATGCCCTCAGTCGTCTCCAACTTTCCCTTTTTAATCTCTAGCAATGCACACTTTTCCATTCCGAATTCCATTTTAATGTCCTGACTGAAGATTCTGGTCGTATTTATCAGCTTTTCCAGTTCCTTTTTGCTTTTTGCAAATAGCTTCAGGTCGTGCATGTACATGAGATGGTTTATTCGCTGTTCTCTGCCTGTGAACTTGTATCCGGCATCACATTTCCTGAGTATGTAGTTGAGTGGCATCATGGCTATGATAAACAGTAGTGGCGATAGGGAGTCTCCTTGGAAAATGCCTCTCTGTATTTTTATCTCTGTCAAGTATTGTCCTCCAGCTGTCAGTTCTAATCTCCATGTTTTCATTGCTTTCTTGATGAAATTAATAATCCTGTTGGGTATCTTGTACATTTTTAAACATTCAATTATCCATGCTTGAGGGATTCTGCCGTACGCTTTCTTGTAGTCAATCCATGCCACAGATATGTTCTTTTTCTTGCTTTTAACTTCTTTCAGGATCTTTTGATCTATGTATAACAGATCATGCGTCCCTCTTTTCCCTTTCTGGCATCCTTTTTGTTCCTCGCGAAGTAGTCCACGACTGTTCAGGGAATGGTAAATTTGCTCTCTAAGTTGTGCCGTTAGGATTTTCAACATTGTCGGTAAACAGGTTATTGGTCTGTAATTGCTTGGGGTTGTTCCCTTCTTGGCATCTTTTTGTATGAGCGTTGTCCTTCCTTTGGTCATCCACTCTGGTACGTCTGTTTTATGGATACATACTCTCAGTTTCTGTGCTAGCCTTTCATGTAGGGTCGTGAATTTTTTTAACCAGTACGCATGTATTCCATCGTGACCGGGTGCTTTTCAGCTTGCCATTTTCTTTAGTGTTGTCTTGATAGTTTCTTCATTAATTTCTGTTTCCGTTCCTTCTTCAATTTCTAGAAGTTTATATTTCATGTCTTTCAGCCATTTAGCATTTTTGTTATGATCTTCAGTATTTTTCCATATCTTGCTCCAGAAATGTTTTGTTTGTGTCGGGTCCGGTTGTTCTGTTGTTGTTCTTTCTCCGTTTACGTTTTTGTAAAACTGGCTTTCATTGTTTTCAAAGGTCCTGTTCTGTTTGTACTGTTCCGATTTGTATCTGTATCGTCTCAATCTTCCTTCTTTCACTGCTATCTTTTGTTTTAGTTCTTCGTGTTTCTTATTTAGTCTTTCCTTGCGATTCAGATTTCTGCTTTTCCATCGTTTACTGTTCTCTTTCATCCTATTCACGGTTTTAGCTTCCTTTTGAAGTTTGGTGATCTGGGCTTCCAGTCTGATCTCCCATCCAGATTTCGTCTGTCCATTCTTTTGGTCAGTCTTCTTTTCCATTTTAGTCTCATACTTATTGAGTTTGCCTCCGCATATATCAAGTTGTTTAGATCTGTGATAGTGTCTGTTGGGATGTACGTGAGTACTCTGTTTACTTTCTCTGTTTCAACTTTTAACTTCTTCCAGTCTTCGTTCCTTAGGGATGGAAGTTTTGTTTTGTTCTCGGACATTAATCGTTTGATGTTTTCCACTTCTCTTGCTCCTTCTTCAGATAGTTCTATAGTTTCGTCGTCTTCGCCTTCTTCAGTGTCTGTGTTTATGTTTTTCCAGTCTTCTTCCTGTGAGTTTTCGTCAAGTGGTGTGTCTTGATCTGTCACGCCATTCATCTTTTGTTTAATTTCCGTTAATTCCATCTCCGAGAACCATCCTCTCTTGAGTATTTGTCTTGCTTGATCTGCTATCCTTTGTGCCGTTGTATGGTAGTCAGTAGAAATGTCCCATAGATCTTTCATTCGTTTCCGATATCCTCTTTCTGTTGGGGTAGCTGCTTTTGTAGTAACATTCCATTACCAGTCTGTTCTCTTTTGTGGTCCACTTCTTTCTATGGCGTTTTTGTCTGTTATTTTCATTCTTGAATTCTTGTGTTAGGTCAGTGCCCTTATCATATTTGGAATTTGATGGGTTACCTACCTGTTTTTTTTGTCCGTGGTTTTGTTCCTGAAATTAAAGGAGCCAACATTCACAGGATGCGGACCGGGTCCCCCATGTTGGCCATCGAGGGAGCACCTGCCCATCATGACACTCAGATCTTTCTTCTGAGTCCCACGGCGTTTATTTGTATTTATAGACATTTATCATGGTTTGGTGTTTGTGGCAACACCAGGCCCAGGCTTAGTTTACCTGTGATCCTGTCACAGGGATAGTGTTTCTCTCATGTTCATGAGGTTCAAGGTGCACTATCACACATACATAAAGAAACATTTACGAAAAAAAAAATAATGAAAAAAAAAATAATAATAATAATAATGAATAATTAATAAATAAAAAATAAATAAATAAATAAATTAAAAGATAATAATTATATATATATATATATATATATATATATATATATATATATATATTTGGTATGTGCAAAAATGGCCGCCTCTTGTGCGGACTATGCTTATTAAAAAGGGGTTATCATTAATTATTTAATTAGTTTCCGTGTAAACTTTGATTGTGTTTGAAAGATAAAAGCCTAAACGTAATCTCTAAACGAAAAAAAAAACCCTGCATATTTAGGTGTGAAAAATAAATTATAATGAACTATGTAATCACGGCGGCTGAAAAACCCCAAAATTAGGAAAATTATCCCCCAAAAGTCATAAATAAGTAAAATCCGGCGTCACATAATCGGCAAACAACTTTGTTTACCAATTGACTATCGCTATGCAAAATATATGGAAAACAAAAATGTCATAATTTATCATTTTTAACTTTATGTATAAAAATGGTTTTGTAATAGTTTATAGAAGTTGAAAAATTATTATCCATTAATTTCTTTATTCTTTTTAACGTTACAAACAAATTTAAGTACCCTTATTTTGTTATAATAAAAAGAGAAATGCTTATTTAATTAAAATATTTGAGTGTACGCAATTAACATCTTATTTTATTTTTAACTAAAAAGGTTCATATTTAACTTGGTATTAGTTTTTAATTATTCATGACGTCTGTTTACCAATGTTTTTTCTTAGAATTTGAAATTAAACTTTTTTTAAATGTTAAAAATTATTTTTACGTTACGAACTGCGTCAATTTTATCATTTTTTTTTTTTCATGATTTAAAACTTTTGTTACCAGATTTATTCTTTACGTGTCGTAACGATAAATTACATTGATTCTTTTTAAAATAAAGTGTATTTTTTTATTTTAAGTGTGAAAAAGTAAATTAAAGTCAATGACTACACTGACAATTTATTCATTGAAAAAAAAAATTCTTGAGCTGATGATGCCACGTTCATGTATGAAAGGGAAATATAATTATGTCGCATTTTTTATTTTACTAGAAACTCTAATCATTAACATCACATGAAATATTTTTTGCAATTATATTATTTTTTGGTGAAAATATTAATTGATTGATTGATTGATTGATTGATTGATTGATTGATTGATTGATTGATGATGATGATGATGATGATGATGATGATGATGATGATGATGATGATGATGATGATGATGATGATGATGATGATGATGATGATGATGATGATGATTATTAGGAGTTCCCACACGAATTATTACTGGTGGAAACAGGCGATATTCCCTGGAGTCTAAGTGACAAAAAGTCTCCCCAGATTCCTAGTACTTCGTTTTTTTCGATCACCATTGCAACTCACTTTGCTTTCTCGCACCAGCCGTCTACCGTCAAATTCTCACTGATAACAGCCGTTGTTTTTCTCTGGGATTATGACAAACCTTCACAGGGTTCCAGTAACCTCCGTGACCTTCCAGTCAAGATGTGGATGGCGCTTTCTCTCGTCGGTGTTTTATCCCTCTCAGACACTTGACTACCATTTTATCTGGTATCATCCGACGTTGATGCCACCGTATACCTTTTTAAGGGGGAAGGGGTATATCATAATATTCTTTCTTATATATCTATCCTGGTAGTCTCAATTCCCTTGAATTTGTCATATGTTCCAGCTATATTTCTACTTATGTTTTCGCACCGTTGTCATTTTTGTTTCAACCTACATGTGGTTGATCAATGTCAGTTGGATATGTGGGTTGGTTTCCGCACTCCAGCATTGTTCTCAATATTTTAGTTAGTTTAATCACTGCCGTATTTTGTATAGTGTCAGTCTTTCCTTTGGTTCCAATTGTTACGTTTCAACCTTGTGTCATACATGGAAGTTCATAAACATACATTGTTGTTAGCCGCTCGTTCCTGCACGCGTTCCTCTTGTGAGCCTGCCTGACTGAGGAAACGCTGCCCGCAAATAAGTTCGTTTAAAATAAGCGAGATACAAAAGATTTAATAGAGAAAGAATTGCTATACATTATATTTCGGTTATATTATGTAATAAAATTTTAACAAAACCTGTGTGAGCGTGTAAGTATCAATAATTTCTATGTGCAAGGTAAACCGCTAAACTAATGAACTTATAAATTATGGAGTATGTATTCTAAGCAACACGGTAAGTAACGTGGGGACATTATTATCTTTGTTGTTGTTGTTAACTTTACCATTTAGAGAGGATGCTCCGAAACTGCTCTCCCCCCCCCCCAAAAAAAAACAATTAGAATTAAAAACTAATGCTATACATAGTGCTTATACCCGTCCTGAGCAGGTATTCTGTTAAGCTATATATATAACAATCAGTTGCCCGGGGGGACATATAAAATAATAATGTAACTAAAACAATATATATATATATATATATATATATATATATATATATATATATATATATATATATATATATATATATATATATATATATATAGTCTCGGAAGTTTCTCAACCATTAAAACTATATAAAAAAAAAATAAATAAATAATAATAATAATAATAATAATAATAATAATAATAATAATAATAATAATAATAATAATAATAATAATAATAATAATAATAATAAAAAAATAAAAATAAAAAAATAATAACAAAAAAAAACTTATAGTCTCAAGTCTTCCAGTGGAAAATCACTCATGTAAGTCAATTTATTTTTAACAGTTATTATATTAGTTTGTTTCTAACACTATTTTAAGGGATCATCAGTTGTTTACCATGAAAAACTGTTTCGGAAGGCTTACCAAAGCATTCCGTTCAGGAGACCAATGATCACCATGAAAGACTTTTTCTTACCAATATTATTTATTCAAATTAAATGTTTTTTCCTACACGTGTTTCACTACCAAGCAGGTACTTGTTTGGCAGATAATCAGGGGAATTAAATGTCTGGAATAAGGGTTTCAACAACCGACAATACACAATGTGGCGTTGCATTAATTGAGGTCACTTAAGAAGAGAAGAGGGGGAAAAAATAAATAAGGGTTGAAACCCTTATTCCAGACATTTAATTTCCCTGATGATCTGCCAAACAAGTACCTGCTTGGTAGTGAAACACGTGTAGGAAAAAACATTTAATTTGAATAAATAATATTTGTAAGAAAAAGTCCTTCATGGTGATCATTGGTCTCCTGAACGGAATGCTTTGGTAAGCCTTCATAAAATCGCATATAAATGCTCTGTACTCTGTAATCGAGTATCATCGAGCTTGTTTTTATATGCATAACCCCGGTCTTCACCGAATAATCTATTTTATAAGTGAAATATATATATATATATATATATATATATATATATATATATATTAGAGTATTCTGAAAAAAATCAGAAAATAAACCATTTCACTGTAAGTAATTTAGGTGATTAAAATAGGATTTGTTACATAAGTATTTATTGCTTTAAATCAAAGAAAATAGATTTATCTACATTTTGCGTGACTGGGCTCCATCCCTTTATAGTTTTAAGTAGGGGCTAACATGATTAAATCATCTAAATTACTTACAGTAGCACAAATAAGCAAATATCAAGTAAGTAGCACAAATAGGCAAATATCAATCCTGTGTGGAAGCCAGTAAATCGCCAGACTCTTCCCACGGTTTTAACGTATTGTAGTAACGTGTGATCTATTTGCGTTAAGAAGAAAATATTTAATAGTTGACTTCTAGGTAAAAGGAATCTATGTTTTATTGATGAACGCATGTTTGTTTATAAAACATATAATAGATCATTTTTAGCAAGAAGCATGTATGTTCTTACCAGTGCCTGGCAAAAAAAAAGGTTTTAAAAACGCATGTGGAAACCAGTAAATCGGAAGATTCTTAGGAAATATTGTTCTAATAACGTAGTCAATACAGAATATTACCGAAGAAATTATTTTTGATTCTGCTTAAAAAGAAATCCTTCTACACCGAGGCAATTTTGATTTTGATTGAAGAACGGGAGTTTTCACAAGTAATAATAAAAATGGGTTTTGAATATCGTATTTTTGTAAATAGGCTAATAGATTTTTCCCCCATAAATAGAAAGGAAATACAAGAAATCAATGTTTTCTTGTGTGTTTGAAAATACATGTTAAATATTTTATATCGAAAATATTATTCTAATAATGTATCTAATCGAGAATAATTTCGCGGAAATTGGTTTTCAGATTTTTTGTGTAGGCTAAACTCAAAAAAAGTTAAAGAAACAACCAACGTGTGACTTTTTGCCAGCACTTGTATGGAGATGGTTTTCTTACGATCTAACTGATGCTTGAAAAAGCACCACGGTGTAGTTTGTCTTCTGAAAAACGCGTAAATTCGTAATAATTTACATATGCGAAAGACAACAGAGAAGCCGCCATCTTGAGAAGCTGTTCGTTAATTGATATATTCGCTCTATTCTGGAATATGAAAAAAATGTTTACGGAATGTGCTGAAAGAAAAGCAGACCAAATTTAGTGCTTACTTCTGAATAAATAGTTAATGTTCTTTGTTTAACTTGGAGAATATCAGAAGAAAAAATAACTGTAATCAAACAATAATCGGAAAAGCTTCTGAGGCAGACGTTTAAACTCTTAGCGAACATTCGTTGTTTTTCATGAATGCGAATGTGAAGTGTTCATTGGAGATTAACTGCTATTTGTTAAATTTTTATTCTCTGAAAAATTAGCACACGGTGAATCTAGTGGCGATGGGAGTAGATAAATAGTAGCGAGTAAAAATTGATGCTACCTTGGTAGGTTTATTTGGAAGAGTCCGGTCACCCGGAGAAAATATAATATATATTGAAAGAAGAAGAAAGTGATGCATAATTTCTGGAAACACGCATAAGGGCTTAGCTTATTTGGATGGCGGAACAGATTAGCATATGAAGGTTTGAGTTATTAATCCTATTATGTTTTAATGCAGACGGGAAAAATCGACTTTACTTTATTATATAGATATGTACACATATTTCTGTCAGCCACTTTTTGTAGACTGTAAACATGCGAAAATAAAATTTTTAAAACATCACTGTACTTAAATAAACCATAGATATTAAGAAGGCCAGCGAGCGTATTAGCTGATACGAGGTGTAAATATCAACATTGATGAGGATACTAGTTCGAATAAAACCAATGTAAACTATAACTCCTCACTCACCAAATCCAGACAAAACATCGATTAGATCAATAAAATAAACAACAGACCATTATTACTGATCACATATTTAGAAATGACGTAGATTTATTTATATGTGTGATTCGTGTGTGCAAAGTCCTTATTTCATTATTGCCTTCTGTTATTGTATGCAATGGTGGTCGTCAGCTGGTCAACTTCACCCCGTGTGCCATAGTCGACGTACTCGAACTGGTGTTCGGATTATCAGGCAAGAAATTACACAACTATATTTCTTCTTTACTATGTTTACATGTTTCGGGCTGTTTTGAGCACTTTCTGCCAGTCAAGGTAATATATATATATATATATATATATATATATATATATATATATATATATATATATATATATATATATATATATATATATATATACACATATATATGCACACACACACATGTATATATATATATATATATATATATATATATATATATATAGCATAATATAAAATGAAATAATAAAATAAGGTGCGAATCAAATTTTATTAGAATTCAAAATTCAGGCAAAGTATCTTAAAGTCATTAACTCATGAGTTTTCAAAGATAATTCTTCTCCTAAGAGGACCATTACCGCAGTGACATCACTGCAGGTGATAAAATTACACTGTTTTATATACTTATATACTTTTACGCATTTTTGCATATATTTTTATATATTTTCAAAGTGTAATTTTATCACCTGCAGTGATGTCACTGCGGTAATGGTCCGCTGAGGAGAAGAATTATTTCATGAGTTAAGGACTTTAAGATACTTTGCCTGAACTTTGAATTCTAATAAAATTTGATTCGCACCTTATTTTAATGTTTCATTTTATATTATGCTATTAATGCTCTATCCAGTATATTGAGCTTCAGTTTTTATCCGGATGTTTCACTAATTAAAAATATTAGTTGCCTCTTATATCTTTTGTTGGATTAACTTTATATATATATATATATATATATATATATATATATATATATATAAATTAATAAATGCGAAAGTTGGGCTCATTTCTCGCACGAACGGTAAAGTTAAAACGGTCTATTTCCAATTAATAAACGTACCATCTTTTTTTATATACCGTTTATATAGATGTGATATCAGATTCGCAGAGTTTACTAATTTGCATAATAGTTTTGTAAAAGTTAATTTTATTAATTAACTATTATTAGGTATTGTTTTTTAAGTCAATGATTTTTTAAATTTTAATATAACAAATGTTCTGTTTTGCAATACTGTTTTATTTTTGGGACAAATATTTAGCATTTGTGTTAAAACGTTTTCTAACGTCGTTCAAGTGTTTACAACATCGGTCGCTCTCAAGAAAAAGCGACCGACTCGATTTTTGTAAATTTCCAGTGAAAAGAGAAATCTGTTTCTTTTATCTTTTCTTTTCTTTAGGTCACATTTAAAAAGTTAGATGAATGTTTCGAAATTACCAAAATGTTAACGTTTCGTATTTGAAAAGTTTATTATTTTTAAGTAGCAGGGCTACCCGGTATTGCCCGGGGGGAATAGTAATTTATTTTTATCAATAACAATTGATTTCCTACTGTAAGGCAATTCTTAATTAATGTACAAACCGAAAACAACTAATCAAAGTGAAACTTACACCTCCCCCCCCAAAAAACAACAACAACAATAATAAACAAATAAGCGAGTTACATCTGACTAAAAAAGAAATACCTAAGTAAAGTAAAAAAAAACGCGAGATAAGTTTTACTTAAGAAAATAAACTAATCTCTCTCTCTCTCTCTCTCTCTCTCTCTTTCTCTGCCTCTCTCCTTTTCTCTCTCTCCTGTTAACGACGCCGTATTATTATGTTATTGTTTTTTTTATTATTGTTTGCTTTCTATTTTTTACTTTTTTTTGTAATTTTGTTTGGGTTTATTCCTTAATATTCTGCATGATTTTTTTGTGACTTTTACATACTTACGTGATTTGAGTGATGTACTCCCTGGATTAAAAAAAATCGTTGAATTGTTTCTTTGCCAGTTTTATATGTGAAGTTTTGATTTTTAAATTACTGGTTTTATTTACAGAAAGAAATCGAAAGGGCAGAGCAGCTAAAACGTGTCTACTCTTGGCTTTTTATAACTGAGGTAAGATATATCATTTTGTTGCTTCTTTTTTGTCATACCAGCTGATGTTCACGTTGGCATCATTCTGGCAACATAGGGACTAACCTGAACCATCAGATCCTTCTATATCGGAATGAGGTATAGTTCGGCTCAGTCTTGAACTCTTCCAAGCATTACCTCCCCATTCGGGGGGGGGGATATTGCTGATGAACTGAATGCTGCGGAATGCCAACGGATCTGTTCTCAGGTATTTTTGTACCCAACCAGAGTACCCCTACTCGAGAGAACTTGTTTTTCTCCACCTTCCGGCAGTGTGCCACATCCTGCTGCTGCTGCTGTGAAAAACAAGTAAATATCTAACAGTTATAAACATTTCGGTGCTCTTCCAATATGTGATCAACCGAATGGTTTCTAATCCACTATGTGACCTACCGAATTGCTAAAGTAAGGGTTTGGGTTAATGGGTAGATCACATATTTGAATGTTAACAACTCGATAAATCACATATTGGAAGAGCACCAACATTTCTTTTTTCTTGTGGAGAGCAGCCGCTGCAAGGTGATTTGGTCACACGATGACCAATCAGCTTTTAGGGCGTATTAATTTCGACTAGACCATTGAAGGACTACTTTCAAACCCTTAGGGAATTACACAGCAGTCATAGAGAGCTTCCAGACACCACTGAAGAAAGACGTCTTCTCTCTCGCCCTGGTAAACTTGACGCCAAACAAGGCTATTCTACACTGGAAGATATACTGCCCAAGAGAATACTTTCTAGCGACCGACCTTTCTTAATTTCTTACTTCCTTCACTGTGACACTGTTTTATCTTTCAGCAACCTACACCCAACGGTGTAGGTCACTCAAATAAATATATTATTTGTTATTTATAGAATGGCTCTGTTTTTTTGTTTTTCTTTGACGACACTTTTGTTACAAAATATTATAGGGTTGGTCTTACAGTCAATGTGAACATAAGCTCCTATAAATATTGGTCCTATTCTTTTCTTTTTTTTTACATTAGTGGCTCCTCTGGGAAATCTTGTTTATCTTTGGTTTAAAAGCATAGATGAACCATAATACTCGACGTTGACCTATGAACTTTAATTCTAGACAGAAAATATTTTCGAATTGACATTTTAAAAGCTGTAAAATAATATTTTAGTTTCTTACGGACACCGTAAACATCCTGTCGCACATGTGTGTGCTTCCATTATTATGCAGTGTGACCAAAAAATGCCACACATGGAATCGTTAATAAAATTTATCATTGTTCCTGCAAATTGGTACAAATAAACTCAAACCTATGCCTGACTTGTCCGCCAAGTTTCAATTATGAATGTCCAACAGTCTTTGTTTCATCGCCGTTCAATGAGCAAACCTGGATACGACGTACAAAATTGTCTATAACTCTGATACACTGCTCCTCTTTTGGGCTGTGATGGCCCTTTTCAGTTGAAGAATAATATTGGGGTTGTTTTGATTAACGATTCCATAAGTGCCATGTTGGGTCGCCACCCTGTATATCGACCCTTAAGTACCCAAAATGTTTTTCTTTAATTTATTACTAAACATCTTTTATAAATGTATTCAAGGGAAGTAACTGTCTATTAGTTGAAGCATTTTTCATTTTAAAGGGGAATAACTCTTCATTTTTTTTTTAATTATTTATTTGCCTCCCATATACGGCATAATTACGATGATACATCGGTTCCCGTTATCCAACCGAAGTTAAGCGACGTAGAGCCTGGTCATTACCAAATGGGTGACAATTTGGAAAAAAATCTAATGTCATAAACGGATTGCGAACTGACAACTTACAGGACCGGCGGGACAGTTATAAGGGGGGGGGGGGGGGGGCGGTTAAACACATGCATATATAACTTCATTATTGATGACCGTAAAGTGGGGGAGCCAAGTCAAAAAGGGGGGGGGGCTTAAGCCCCCCCTGCCCCCTCCCGGTGCCGCCGTCAATGAACTACAAACCAGAGATTATTCTCCATATAATGACCCTATTTACTTGCCTCCTCACGAGGGCAGAGTTAGACAAAAAGTTTGTTTTTAATTCGGAGAAAATCCAGCTTCTCAAAAAGGAGCAATCTGAATTCCGACAAAATAAAAAAAATTCCTCGGTCTAGAAGGATTTCTCTTTCACTGATCGAAAACAGAGAAGATTAAGTGTTGTATCAGAACAGATACTACATATTGTTCAATGTGAGAAACATGAAGTTGTTGTGCACAACATACATGTATAGATGAGATTAGATCCCCACGAGGGCTATATGTGACCAAGGGTGTCGCTATTATTGAACTCCACATGAGTGTTCATTGTGGGTAACTATAACCAAGAACATAATCTTTACCTTTGTAAAAAGACGTTACCTTGTTTATTTAATTACTTTATTTTGTAGGATGAAAGTGGCAAACTCTCATTCTAACATTTAATAACAACTTTATTGGGTCGTCTTCGTTAGTAGGTGAACAAAAAGGAAAGAGGTTAGTATGTTCATAAGTATGGACGAAGGCAAAAGTAAAGGAAGTCCATTACTATAATTTCCCATTAGTAGGGAAGTGAGAATAGTTTGTCATATAGAATGTTTGTAGATCAGCTATGATGTCAGGATGCGTCCATGTGTGTATGTAAGTATGTGTGTCTGTACACTGGTGTGAAAGTCAGTTCACATGTAAACAGTTATGTGTTTGTGTGTTAACTTAAGTCGACATGTATGAGGCAGTAGCCATTTTGACTGCTCGATACTTTGTGTCAAAGTGGCCAGGGCTAGGTAGCCTGGCCAGGTGTAGTAGTCGTCTACATGTCGAGAGAGGCAAGAAAAAAAAGAGAGTGAGTGGATATTAATTCCATGTGTATGCGGCAGTAGCCATTTTGGCTTCTTGTCAAAGTCGAACCCAAGGCCAAAGCTCCAAGAAGATGTTGTTGCGTCCCCAGAGAGGGGGGCGTGTGTTTAGCAGTGCCAAAGAAGGAAAGAGAGAGAGAAGAGGCTTCTTGTGCCAAAGAAGAAAAAGAGAAAGAGCGGATGGCGCTCAAGTGTTTATATAGTTATGCTAGCCATCCGAGATTTGCCTAAGAGAAGGCAACTGATTGGTCAAGCCAAGGAGGAAGTAGATTGCCTGAACCAATCAGCGGGAAGCTAAGAAGTCATCGATATTTAAACAATATGGCGGCTGTGTGCCGGTTCGTAACAAACTGCTACAATTTTTCACTGGACTATTGGTCTATGCGTTGACATTTATTAATTAATCAAAAGCTAAGTAAATATATTTCTCATAACCTCAGATAAATACATTCCAAACGTCCGCGTCGAGGATTTCAAACAAAATCAAAACTAAGTAATATGTTGGATTTCGTCCCCTACAGGAATTTACAACAGAGAAAATGAACTACGGGCAGATAACTCCAATTCCTTGCTATATAGAACAAGAAATATCTGATCTCTGTACAAATATAGAACAAGGGAGATAACTATTAGCCGGATGAAGAAATTGATAACTTCAACACTTTCATGTGCCTAGCGTCAGGCAAAATTTCCACAAACTAAGCTTCTTTGCAAAGGTTTCTTATCTATGGAACACATTGTCACGAGATTGCTTCCCTGCAGATTACAATATGGTCGTCTGCAAGTACCAATCTCAACAGATTGCTGTCATAAACAGTCCCCCACAAGTATTCAAACTCGATCCATCCCATCAGTCATTCTCAATCATCTCATAAAGTTCTTCATCTCTCAACTGAAAATCATTCCATCTCATTAACCTTTATCCTCGAGTGGTCGTTGGCCTTGATAAGTGGTGACGCTTCTGGTAAAAAAGTAAAAAAGAACACACCCTGGTATAAAAATGACTGGCACAAACAAGGGAGATGCTCTTTGTGGGAAAAGATTACAGCCTTTCTTTTTGGTTATGCAAAGTGTAGTATCTGTTCTGATACACATTTTTGTCCTCGATTAGTGAGGGAGAAATCCTTCTAGACTGAGGCAATTTCTATTTTTGTCACAATCAAGAGTGCCCCTGTTTGGTGGAGCTTTTTTTATACTAATATGTCACGGTTTATCAAGACCTAAAGGTCACTCGAGGATAAGGGTCAATGAGATTGTCAATTAGACGATGAACAACATCTTGAGAGGATTGGGAAGGATGGAGAAAATGGGGCTGGATTTTCCCCAAATTAAAAACCAACCTTGTGTCTTTCTCTGCCCTCGTAGGGATGCAAATAAATAGAGACAGCCATATTTGTTTAACCAAAAATGATGTTATCAGATTATTAAGTGCCTGGTCTAAATAGCCATGAGTAAATATTCAAGGGAGATAACTAGTTATTGGAGTAAGCATTTTTCAAGTTCAAGAATAAAGAATCTCAAGGGGAATAACTCATCATTGGTTATTTACATTTGGGGGGGTTTTCAATCAATAGCAAACGCTTTCCGCGTCACCAGGATCATTTCGAAGTGTAGTATCTGTGTCAACATTGGATCCAGTCTCTTTTGATGCCTCCAAAAATCACCAAGAGGAATACTGAAGATACAGGAGATTTTTTTTTAAATAACTCTGAATCCCCTCCCCCCCCCCCCCGCCGACTTTATGTCACATTCTACTTGAATGGAAGGAGGGGGGGGGGGGGGTACTAACAGTTATAACAGTGATATTTACTTCCTTCTGACTGCAGGAAGATGTGGCACAAGGCCGGAAGATGGAGAGAAGAAAAGCAAGCGCCTTCAAAGGCGCACTCTCAGTCTGCAAAACAGACCTGTAGGAAAGGGACGCCTCAGGCGATCGCCAATAAACCAACCCCTTCTCAAAGAGAGGAGGCCATGCTTGGGAAGGTGCGCCGTCTAGGATTGTATCAGACCATATCTCACCCAACAGAAAATGGCATGGCACCTGCCAAATTAGTCTCTGGTTTGTCGGATTGAGTGCCGAGGCGAATATGACACTCGTCGGAGGAGGTTTAATAAATTACAATTACTAAGATAAGAGTCTACATTAACTGTCCTAAGACAGAATCGAGAATAGACATGAATTGCCAGGATAAACACGGAGAATTATTGGGTGTGTAAAAGAATATACAAGTTACTTGTATAGAGGAAGTGCCATGCTGAAATGGATAGTTGTCTGGGGATACTATCTCACCGACCAGAAACTTCATCCATCTAAAAGACATAAAGCTAAGCGAAGTGATTCTGCTGGCTTCATGGTGTGTAGCTATGTAAAAACAAGGACCGAGGCCAGGCACGTCTGACCAGCTCCAGCCCAAGGCCTAGAAAGAGACAATGCCTCGATTCTCAATCTCACACTATACATGTGCGAGTCTTTTTCGTACTTGCCAATCTGAATTTATTTCTCACTATGACCAGTATAATTCTGGGGAGATCATTTGAAATTGACTCAAGGGGGGTAACTCGTGCCCATACTATGCCAACACCAACAAAGTTGAACTAACATCTGAATAGTATAGTTTCAACCGAAACTGTTCGCCATGAGTTTGTAGAGTGATTGATGTGATGAGACGCTTGCCGGAGATTGTAGATAGCCATTTTGTAGTAGCGCCTGTATTCGTTTGACTGAGCTCGCTTGAAATAAAGAAGAAAAGAGCCACCAAGTCACCAGAGTTCCATATAAAAATACCAACATCTTCTCTACAATTAAATGAAATTTATCTAATAGTTTCGTTAACAGAAGAACACAAGAATGTAAGACAAGTTGGTTCGGCAGGCAGGCTCTAAAGAAAAATGAACTGAGTTCTAGAGTTCCATCTCGTGCTGCCACCCCATGGCAAGGGTCGAGAAGAGCTTTTCAGCAGTAGGTCTCCATGGTGTCTGTCCAGGAAATGTTTGTATTTTAGCGCCAAACTAAGGCTCGGCAGTAATGAAGGAAAAGGTGAGGATGCGCAGAAGTGTTTGAATTGCCTGATGTATTTCTATACGAGTTTTAACATGCCTGTTTTAGCCAACTTAACCACAAACTAATCACTATGCACGAGATTAGGTGTAAATACAACAGTAAGTCATGTAACCGCTACATTACCTCCTGCTTAGGCTTTTAGTCAGTAGAAACAAGAAATTTACACACATGTATATACATATACACCATTACAGATATATGCACATATACATACACACATGACATAAGTATACATAAAAATAAGGCTCAAATGGGTCCAGATGTATGCGTAAGTATGTATATTGATACTTGAACTAATATCTTATATGCATGAGTATGTTTATACAGGTGTAAAGTAGTATATTTTTATTTTTATATTTATTTCGTGTGTACGTATGCATAGGTTAATGGGCATATTCATATGCCACTGTGTGTAGTTATTTATGTGCTGTACGAACATGTCCATATATATGTGTGGGTAGGTATTTTTATATAGACATATGTATATGGTATACCAATATGTGAGAATAAAATATTAGTAGCACAAGCATTTACACTTGTATGTATATATGTGAGTAGGTATGAATAGAGGTATATTTACATGAGTGTAATGTCTGCACACGTTGTTAGAACGAGTTAATTCAAAAACCGTTAGAATAATGACAAAAGAAGCACATATATGTATATATAATGTAATATATTATGAGGAAATGTATCCATGGGCTGTACGTGTATGTATGTATGGATACGTGTAAGTGGATGTGGATTTTTTAATCTATATGTATGCATGCATCTATCTTTGTATGTGTGTGCATGTGTGTATGTATGTTTATGTATATATATATATATATATTTCTCCCTTTTTTATTTTTCTTATGTTTCCGTTTTTGCTAGAGATGGGGCATCCTACCGGATGCCAGACATTCACCGGCTATTTCAGACACCTCAGCCTAGAGATCTTTTTAAGATTCTAACCGTCCCTTTAAGTGCAATTGTTTGTATTTCTCTTGCACTCGGTTCACCGGGTATACTCGCCAGATAGCTTTTGAAATTTTTTTTCATTAGTCCTGTTGCTCCTACTTCTGTTACATATATTCCCATCTGGGAAACAAGCGATCGTAGGCGGGCAACCGGTGTATTTTTTTTTTTGCTTCGGGGAGGATAGATTCTTGGATCTTATCAGCTAGAATCTCATTGGATGTTTTGCTCCACTTTTCTAACTTTGAGTAGTGGTAGCAAAACAATAGCACCTTCTTTTGTGCAACAGTCCATAGTTGGGCTTTTAAGCCTTTGATGTTTCTTTTTTGTTGTTGCTGTATTTGATGGAGATAGGGGGCCAAGACCTTTTGTCTCAAGGCCTGATAGTTGACCCTGGTTGGCCTCTGTATTGGCTGGGGCATCATTTCCAGAGGCAGGAAGTTTTACACCATTGCTTACATCTTCCCGCCTGGTGTATGAACGGGTTGATGGGCCCTTTTTATCCTGGGTGCCGGCCTGCCAGTATTTATTTTTGTTTTTATTCATATTTTTTATTATTCATTTCCTCATTGTCAACGGCTTCTAATTCTTTATTCGAAGCTGCCCTTTATTAATAGAGAGGGTGCCCCCGTCTGCAATTCAGGAGACGTGCTGGATGGCTTGAGGAAACAGCACACCATGTTTTTTTTTTAAATATTTGGTCAGGGTTTACTTCAAGTAAAAAGTATCCTTATGTCAGAGTCTCTGACAAACCCCTGTACAGAGAGACCGAAGACACCCGAGGCAGGGTGGTGTCTCATAGGCATTCAAGTCCATGTGGATATGTGGATATGTATGTATATATGTGTGTATTCGTGTATGATATATGCGTATATATTTGTGTTTGTTATTATATATATATATATGTTTATGTGTGTACTTGTGTATCTATTAATTTGTGAGCACATGTGTATTTTATATGAAGATCAGATATTTATGCTTGAAAATGTATGTACTAGATTAAAACTTTGAAGTGTTAAATGGAGAAGAATGGAATCCCCAACTTAGTGGGTAATAAAAAAAATAGAAAAAGAAAGAAGGAACGGTAGGTAATAAAAATGATAAAAAAAGATAGAAACAAATTGAAAGAGTTAACAAGTAAAGAATGTAACCCGATACTGAGCTTGACCAGGGAAAAATTATAAAAATATCTCATCCCAAAAAAAGATTTACTTAAGGGGAAAGTTCTTCAAATTCATCTCACTTCCTTGTCTTATTTTGTCTGAAGAGGTTGACTCTCTGTGAAGAGTACAACCGAAACATGTATGCACATATGTAACCAATAATGTTTGTATAAATAAAAAATTATACTATATATATATATATATATATATATATATATATATATATATACATATATATATATATATATATATAAATCTGTTTATTAACAATCGAAGGTAATAAAGCAATAAAAAAAGGAAAGAATAAGAAAAGTGGAATGGTCTATTATAAACATAACGGAATACTACCATAAGTAGTAATACTATTTAACATATAGCTGTAGTGGGAAAGAGAGGAAGATATAGTGAGCAGAAAGTGACTAATTTTGGATTTTTTCTTTTTTTTAATATTTAACTGGCTTTGCAAACTCACTTTTTCCTGATTCAAACAATCTAAACCGAACTTAATGGGTAACATTTTTTTTCCAATTATTAGTTTTAAATGTTTTGTTTGTTTTATTATAGAAAAAGATTCACTTATATCAATTAATAAAATGTGTTCGTGTTTAAACGTTTACAAAATAGCGTTCTTTCTTTTTATAAATACAATAGAAGAATACTCGTCATACAACGAGTAAAATGAATTCCCCCGAACAGAACAGTTTTGCACCACTTTTATGCTCCCTTATGAAGATTACAACCAAGATATAATGAGACTAAACCTTATGTGTAGAATCCTTATTCCAATTTTTATCACAATCCATTACATGATCTTGATTTAGAAAATGTCTAAAATTTAAGACTCAAGCTTAAGGGGTCTTAAAAATAAATTGAAATTCAGGGGATCTTGCTTAATTAATGTCTAATGACTATAGATCAAATTTAATGCAAATATGATATATTTGAATTTTCAAATGGGAGGTTGTGTCCATATTATGCTTGTAAAACCCTTTAAAATACTCCAAAGAAATTAGAATTTGGGGAATATTAATTGATATCTAATACCTATTGTTAAAATTTCACAAAAATCGAAGGTATCTGAATTTTCACAAAGGGCTTCCATTTCTTTTTTTACCCCCTTTGCATAAAATTAAATTAAACTAAATATAGCCTACATTACAATCCCCTATGCCTCATGGCTGCGTTCCAAAATTCATAATGATTCATTAATTAATTTAGTAGTAAATCCTGTACATACAAATGTACACACATACATAACTTTATATAAATCCCGTGCCATCACAATTATTACCAGGGGTAAGGTCTATGATAACTGTGTAAGAAGCGTGGTGCTGTATGGCAGTGAGTGTTGGGCCCTTACCCAGGCCTCATTTGCTCAACTCCAGAGAAATGACAGGGCAATGATTAGATGGATATGCAATGTAAAGCCGAACCAGATTCAGAACATTAGGTCGGACACTCTACTTGAGAAATTGGTCATTCCAAAACTTGATGTCCTAATAAGAGCAAACTGTCTTTGCTGGTTCGGGCATGTTGAGAGAACCAAGGGGTATATCAGCACATGCAGAGACCTAAGGCTGGACAGTAAAAAGAAAGCTGGGCGCCCTAGGAAGATATAGAAAGAAACAAAGACCGTAAACAGTGGCAAATGGACAAAGTCAATCCCAACAACCGTGAGCACTGGAGACTTAGTATAAGAACATCCGGACAACGTCGAACCTCTTGTTAAAGGGAACATAGACGATAAACCTGGATAGTGAGTGAGTGAGTGAGTGAGTGAGTGAGTGAAATAGAGAAAAATATTTGAAATTTTTTTAAATAAAGATTGTTATATAAAATGTTTAAAATAAAGATTGTTATATAAAATGTTTAAAATAAAGATTGTTATATAAAATGTTTAAAGTAAAGATTGTTATATAAAATTTTAAAAATAAAGATTGTTATATAAATTTTTTAAAATAAAGATTGTTATATAAAATTTTTAAAATAAAGATTGTTATATAAAATTTAAAAAATAAAGATTGTTATATAAAATTTTAAAAATAAAGATTGTTATATAAAATGTTCAGTCCTATATATTTGAATGTCAAGCTTCCCTACTTTTATTGTTTTCATTTTTATTTTTATATTATTTTCATATATATTTATATATTTTTTAAATTTTAGTTTCATTATGCTAAAAATCCTAACGTATATATAAATAGCGTTTTTTTTTAGAGCGACTATTAAAAATTTGCTTTGAATTCTCTAATATTTTAAAAATTATTTTTAGATTCAAAGTGTTTTTTTTTAATCCTTTTAAACTCTGGTGGCTGTTCCGTTTTCTTTCTTTCTCCTTTTTGTTTTTGTCTTTCTTTTTTCCCCTTTTTCTATTTGTTTTTCTTTTTCTTCATTGTTTCCTTTCCATTTTCTCCTTATATTCAACTCAACTGCTGAATTAACCACACCATATTTAAATTCACATCTTAAGGAAGTTTAACCCATCACATGATGATTCTACATATATACTAATTTTTCATAGTCTTTTGATTTTTGAATTCTTCCTGAATTTTATTGGAATCCATTACCTTTCACTATACAATAAAATGTTCTAATCGGATTTTGTCAACAACTGTACTGATACATTCACTACTACAATGACTTTCTGCTCATTATTGAAACATTTTAAAAACTATTTTGGCTTTAAGCATAACTTAAAACTGTGTTGGAAATTTTTTAAATTAACACTTACTAATAATTAGCAAACTATTGTGTTTTTTCCTTCTGAGGAGAAGAGTAAATTCTTTGAAAATCCATGGATTAAAGGACATTCTCATATTTTATTTTATTCCTTGTTTAAACACCTGATGATTATTTAGCTGAGAGAGCCGGTTTTAGTTTGAGGTTTAAATCGGAAAGAAAATCAGAATGACGACTTACTTGGAAGAGCAATTCGTCTGGCCATGTCTGACTGAAATAGAATAGGCAAAACGGGATCGCCATTCCTCGCAAAATAAACAATGGCTTCACAACTAAAGAGGTGTGCATATTTATTTACTGGAAACACGGGAACAAAATGAAGGTTGTACAATGGGTTGGTTAATGTAGACAAGATTAAATAACGTTATCCTGGAGTCATCGACTCATCTACCATCGACCCAGACAGATAGAGAATTCAGGATATATGTCTTGTCGATTTGAGATACAGGCTGGAACTTGAGATCTCCACTCATCATATGATTTGTGTTCGCACCAAAACATGATTCATTGTGTATAAATCTTGTGCAGTGAAGAGGCGATTGTTACATAATCGCCAAGCCGAATCACATCTCACTGCCAGTCATGTAGACCGATAGAAAATAGTTCACTCATTTAAGGAGAGTAGAAAGGACCTTGGGTTTACTTTCGGCAACCTCATAACTCTCGCTTCCCTCATTTTGTCCTTTAATTCTCACATTCCATGAGCAATGTTTCTGACAAAACGAGAAGAATTTCTGTTTTCTGGGTCGAAATCTATCCATCTAACACTTATCGTTGGCTAGTTTTTGACCTTCAAATAGTATTTTTTTAGATCCTTAAATCAAGTAGCTTCATGCTTTATCTGGAGTGATTTCCATAAAAAAAACAATTATAATAAACTAGTAAAGTATGTAACTTTACTTTTGTTTACTTATTTCAATATTTCCTCCCTCTCTCTCTCTCTCTCTCTCTCCATATATATATATATATATATAGAGAGAGAGAGAGAAAAAATAGTTGAATTAAAATTATAAGAGAAACAAAATGTATTTCATACATATAACCCAAACAAGCAGTATCTAATTCATCATATGCCTTTCTATTTCCCTTTGAACCCGAACAAATCACGAAGAGAAGTTGAATCTTATTTCTTGTCGGCCGACCTCTGACCTATCCTAAACTCTTACTTGAGAGGAAGTCAAACACTATTTCCTGTCCAACGATCTCTCCTTCCCTCTCTTGATGCTTATGCATCGCCTTGACCTCAAATCAAAATGCATGTAACCTTTTGCATGGTAACTCTTTCAACACACCCGTACCCGCCCATGCTTATCAGTGGAAAATATATAAAAAGAGCGTTGGTGAGTCTATCAGCTGGTTGCTGTCAATCGAAGAGTCAGTTGCTAGTGTTAGCTGGAGACAACTCTTGCCGATCGTCACCGTGAGGTAATTACAAAGAAGAAGAAGAAAAAGAAGAAGAAAAAGAAGAAGAAGAAGAAGAAGAAGAAGAAGAAGAACCTGAAAACGCAGACAGGGATAAAGAAATGTAATTCGCTCATGCCCCTTTTTAACTGTGTGGCCCAGAGAATTCTTCTATATTAATGTACAGTCGAAAGCGAATCCCAACGCTTGTGAGACGAATTCTCTACATCACCAAGATCTGTTGCAGACTAAAACATCTTACAGTATCGCCGAGAGAATATGACTACAAATCCTATATTAGGATTGTGCAGCACCGACCAAGACTCTGATACCCCACCCATACACCTGATTTCTGAAGGGCTTATGCCTTGGTATCTGCTGTTGATTTTTACATCCAAAGATTAGTGTGAATCTTGAATGATTGTGTAATTCCTTGACTATTGAACTTTTCAACTCCTGTGGGGAGTCTGACACTACTTATCTATTTTGTAAGTGATTAATGCTTTTTCTTCCTTGATTTGTCTGGACACAATTTTTGTTTATAGATTTTGCTCATTATTAGATAACTTTAGACATTATCTCTTTTCCCCTAAGATATTACTTTGTTCTTTTTGTTGTTTTACTTCATACATGTTTGCCTCTTTTCTTACCTTTATGTAAATAAATATTTGTTTTGAATTTTAATTTGGTGTTCGCTGTTATTCCATATTTCTATGTGATGTCCTGAACTGAAGAGTCCCCTCTCCCTGTATTCTGTTATAAATATTGGGTCTAAGGACCTACGAGCCACTTCCGGACCTATTTATCTTTTTTTTTTCATTTATCATTGTCACATACTCGCCGCCGTGGTCCCAACAAAGACTGCGCATGACAATATATATATATATATATATATATATATATATTAAATCTAAAAGCAAAGAAAAATATGGATATTATTGTAGATTAACACCCTCAGCTAAATGACCACCCTGAAATAACTGAGATTCTTTTTTTGGGCGATTACGTGTGGACACCCTGAAACAATTAACAGAAAAAACAAAAATAGAAAAAGAAATACAATTATTTTAGAATTTATAGTAGGGGATCAGTTTCACATATAAATTATATGTAAAATGATTTTCCTATTTTCAGGCTATTCTAGAGTTTTAGGGCAATTGACCAATTTTTTTTGTTATGGTTAAGTGTGTTGCCCCAGACCCCAGCATTGATGTGACGTCGCCTGATCTGGCCGTCTTCATGTCTCAGTACATCGTAATGTTGAGTAGAAAGTCGTTTCTCTGCTGATGAAGACCGGTGGTATTTAATCATCTACGCTGGTTGGTCCTGAACTCCTCCCATGTTGTGATTAAGATCAGACGCCCGGAGTCCAATGCGGTCAGCAGAGTTTGGCATCAATCTAGGGAATGGAAGCACATTTCATACAAAATCAAAACAACTCGGCTACTCTTTTAGTAGAAAAAGAAATATATATGTATTATTGGGAAAAGAACTTGGCTATACATGAATAACATAAATTTCGGACTCGGATTAAATTTTTTACTGTGTTTTTGGACACGCACTCCAAGTTAACCTGAGGGGTTTCATTAACGTTGGGCGAGTTGTTTTGCGGCAGAGGGCTTATTCAGCAATTCAGAGACTCACTCTCGAATCTCTATCTCAACTCGTGTGAATTCACGGGGCAATTGGAAGGAAGTCCCTTCACCACAAAAAGCAGCCCGTTATATTGAGACCCAAATCCAGCAAAGCAACCCAGCACTGCCCGGTCTCCCCAACTCGTTCTTCCTCTATTCCTCACTAAGTCCATTTCTCCTAGGGGTGGCGTTGTGCAACCCCTCCCACACACTCCTATATCTACCACTGCGTATTCGTCCATTCAACCGCCTGTCACTCTCGCTGCCATCCCCAGATACGTTCAACGTTGTCACTAGAGAGATAAGCTCTCTAGTGACAACGTTGGACGTATCTTTACAAATTTGTTTCCTTTATCTTTTTTTAACTCCAAAAACAGAATTCATTCAGTCTTTACTGTCTCCTTTTTTATCATCATTGTCAAATCTACACTAAACCCAACACTGTTTCTTCTCTATAAAAATGATCCTCCTGAGAATATTATTCAGAAGATTAACATCTATGCTGATAATACCATACTCTATTCTGGTGTTGCTTTTTGCCCATCTCCCTGGGATCAGTTGAAATATGCAGCTGATCTTGAAGTTGACCCGGGTCTTGTTGTGGATTGGGGTACGAAATAGCTTGTTTCGTTTAATCCTGTTAAGACTCAGCTTGTGTCTTTCAATCGTAGGTGTGTCCCTTTTCTTCCAGAGATTCTCATAGATGGCTCTATTCTTGAGGAGAAATCGAATCTGAAACTTTTTCGTCTTTCTTTCTCATCAAATCTTTCTTGGCGTTCATACATTAGATCCATTGCTCTTTCTGCTTCTCGTAAAGTCAGTTTTCTCTATCACTCCAAACACTTTCTCACACCTGAGGCTATTCTTTATCTCTACTAATCCACAATCAAACCATGTATGGAGTACTGTTGTCATATTTGGGCTGGTGAATCTCTGTCCCATTTGAGGGTTCTTGATAAGGTGCAGAAACATATCTGTAATTTGCTTATTCACACCTTTTCTACTTCTCTACACCCTCTCTCTCACAGACGTGATGTTTCTAGTCTCAGTCTTTTCTATAAATACTATTATGGCATGTGTTCTTCAGAATTATGTGATCTATTTCCTGCTTCCTTTGTTCCAGCTCGTTTGACTCGTTGGTCTAGTGGTCTCCATCAATTTGCTGTTTTGATACCTCATTGTAATACAGCTTCCTATTCCAGTAGCTTCTTTCCAAGAATTGCAGGCTTGTGGAACTCTCTTCCTGCTGACTGTTTTCCTCATGGCTATAGCCTTGGTATTTTCAAGACTAAAGCCAATAGGCATCTGTCTTTGTGATAATCATTCTTGTTAGCTCCTTACATCCAGTGGCTTCATGCCTTGTCTTGAGCGATTTCCATAAAAAGAAAAGTTCACGCTTTTTGACCTCGTTAACAGCAGCTGCTCATTCATTAACAGTGTTTTCCTGAACTTTTGACCTCAGCAAACTCCACGATCATGTATGAACGAGTTCTTACTATGAGAACAGATTTTAACGTATTTTTCTTCGTTTGATTTTACTTTTTTTTCATCTTAGCTTTTTCTGGGATTAAAAAATACAATTAATTTCCATTGTGATTTTAGAAGTGTAATGTATTCGCCTTTTTATTTCTTTAACCCCTTTCAATCCTCCTTTTGGTCTCTGGCCACTTTGCCACAATTGGAGATAAATACGGTGCGTTTTTTTTTGGGGGGGGGGGGACTTTTGTGGTTTTACGACCTTGCCACTCGTACTTAGGGTTAGTAGTAAAAAATGTAGTTAACTGCTCTAAAAGGTTAGAATGGCCCGGAAATGGGGGATCATTTTACGTTAAATTAATATACGAAACTGATCCCCCATCAAAATTCTAAATTTTTTTTTTTTTCTTCTTTCTGACAAGTTTTTCAGGGTGTTTACACCTAATTGCCTAAAAAAAGTAACATCTCAATTCTTTTTTTTTGGGGGGGGGGGGAGAGAGGTAGTTGCGTGTGTTAATATACAACTTTACCAAAACATGATTTTTTGTTTGTTTTGTGTTGAAAAATTTTCAACTAATAAAAATTGGTCAAATAATCTTATTCTTAAAAATAAACAAAATAAAAATGGTTCCCTGAACTTTTAACTAAAAAAATTGTGAATTTGACTTATCGTTCTTTGACTTGTTTACTAAAAATGGCAATTTTTTTCGGCCTAGTTTTTATTTCAGCGTTTAACGTGTACGATGAAACTTGCTCTCACTTATTGTTTTTATGTTATTTTTATTTGTTTTTTTTATTTTTACTAAAACATGGTTTAAGTAAAAAAAAAAAAATTTTTTAAAAGAAAATTATTTGGGAGTAATGGAGAAACCATGCCGAACCACATTTCATTTTAAAATAATTTGAGTGATTTAACCAAAAATTATATAAGCGGTTTAAAAAAAGAAAAGTTCATTTGTGGAGTTTATGAAGGCCAAATTAGTCGGAATAATTTCTTTTTAAATCTAGAAATTTTTAGAACATGTTCTTCGCTAGCTGAAAACTACCGTAATTACACGCATGGGGAAGCCGTTTGTAGTCAAGTCTATAAAATAAAAAGTAAAACATCTGACGTAAGAAAGTAACAAAAAGGGGATTTCCCTGTTTATGAATACGATAAGGAAGTTTAATTGTCACATGACATAATCACGTGCTTCCATACAGTCATCATGTGTCGGCGTAGTTGTTGACCAGTCAATTACATTTCTTTCGCTTAACGGATTAAAAATATATATTAAAAATGAAAATGAAGGGAAGTGATTACTTATTACCATTTTCTTAAACGATGGACCATTTTTGTATTTATTTTTTAAAATCACAGCGTTAATTTTGATATAAAAAAATATTCTACATTTATTTTTTTACGCGAACAATAACATTGTCATCATATTTGTCAACAACTTCACTTCGTGTATTTACAAGAAAAAATACTTTTTTTATTCGGATCTTGTAGTGTTTATTAGAGGGGAAAAGAAAATACGCCAAATCGATTGCAATTATTTATTTTTAAAAATAATACTAATCAAGTAAGTTCTCGGCATTTATTTTATTTTTTACTCGCCATTTCCTTTTAAAACGAAACTAACAAAACAATTATTTCTTGTATTAACCATTTTATTAATTCCCCCTTTTTTTAATATCCCCTCTATATTTCCTTCTTTCTCTCCTAGTTGTACGATTTGCGGTTCGAACGAGGACCCGCTCCTCTACCGTCGTCTCCCAGAATAATGGATGGAGCGATGCCGTCGTCCGCTGAAGAATTCCATCCGTCTGCGGAAAGTTCACCATTGCTAGGCGGAGTTCGCTCCAGATATCAAAATTCACACACAGATGAAGAAGACCCTGCGGCAGAACCCGTGACTGTACGTATAAACAAACAAACAAAAAGCTTGTTTTAACCTAAAACTTAGGTTAGGGTTTTAAAAAAAACAACAGTTTGGTTCGTATTATGTAGATTGTAGAAGTACCAACATCTATATATTAAAAAGGTGCTTATCCAGAAGTCGACTGACATGAAAAAAAGCAATATCTTTATGATGTACGTACCCGTGACGGAAAGTATATATCGTAAAAAAAAATCACGTAAATTGACCAAGTAGTTTTTTTTTCTTTTTACGAAAAAAAAAAATCAAATTTTATTGCTAAGAGACTAGCGTCGATCTCTCGTCGCCATGTTTGATAACTAAGGGAGATAACTTAAAAAATTCCAACTTTTTAAAAATAGAGTTTAAAATCAGCCTTGTACATAGTCGTAATCCCTACAAATCCACACTAATCGCTTTAAAATGATTTTAAAAAAATTTAAATACGTAAATTGATCAAGCAAAAACTGCTTGATCAATTTACGTGATTTTTTTTTTTTTTTTTTTTTTTTTTTAATTTAAAAAAAAAAAATTATTTTATATAGATATATGCTTTCCGTTACGGTTATGTACACTATAAAGTTAGTTCTTAATTCATTTTTTTTTTCATGTGAGTCGATTTCTTGATAAGCACCATTTAAAAAAAAAAAAAAAAAAAAATGTAATCCGGAATCAAAACCGAGACATCCAAAAATAGAATTTGTACGTTTAGCTTTTGTAAGTATGAATGTCCGAAAATAAAATGATTATTAACAGAATTATTTAATAGTGAAAATAACTTTTTAAAAGTAATATTAAATAAATACATTACATAAAGTTAACACGATGGATTGTTTTTTTACATACCATTTTTTTTAATTACTATTCAAAAATAAGTTAATAAAATTAACGTCATGGAATTTTTACATTTTGTAATTAGAAATTTAGTAATCTTGAATATTTTCTTATGTTTACGTAACATACATATTTATTAAAGAAAGTTTGTTTTTTCCAAAAATGTATGTATTTCTTTGGTGTTTACAAAGAATGTATGTATTTAAACTTCATAATGCAAATGATATGTGAACGTAATCTAGCGTGGAAAATAAAAACACGGGAACGTAATGTAGCGCGTACTGGCAGATTCAGCGCCCCGCGCGTTTTTTTGTTTCTGGTCTTTTTGGACATCCACACTTACAAAAGCTAAACGTACAAATTAAATTTTTGGAGGTCTCTGTTTTGATAACGGATTACTAAAAAGTATTTTGATTACTATAGATTAAGCACTAACATGTGTGTGTGTTTCTCGCCTATGCGTAACTTTGATAAATGTAGTGAAGTGTGTTTTTTTTTTAAATTATTATTTACGACAGTTCCGAAATATTATTTTTAAATTTCTTGTAAATAATTTTACTGTTATCGTTTTTTATTTATGTTTTAATAATTTTTGTTTATTATTAAAACACCCGCAGTGAGTTTGCCCTATTTGTTTATGTAATACAAAATGAATTCTTCCTTCTCGTTATGACAGGGGGGATTACTCTTATGTATTACAAAATCCACTGTCTTATTATCACTAAGAATAATCTGTAACAGACGCAGTTAAGTTTTTTTCTCTGCCTTTTGGCATGGATGCTACACCCCGTAGACCGGTACCGTCTTGGCTTTCGCGCCTTGATTCCGCTGGTCTTAGGGATTGTCCTGTGCAGTTCTAGGAGGTCCACCCTCCCAGGCTTTGCCTTCTCACCCTTTGAGAAGGGGCTAGTTTATTGCTAATCGCCTGGGGTGCCCCTACCGGGGAATGCCGAAGAGGGTGACCAGGTATTTTTTGTAGGCCAGAGTGCTCAACCTCTAGGGCGCTGGCTTTTCAATCCCACTTTCTGACCTAAATAAAACAAAACAAAACTGAAGTTTACCCTTCGGTGACCAAAATGAAAATGCTTAAAACCGGTTATGCACACTTATCTCTGCGCATACACTCGCCTGAATTAATAAAAACATAACATTTTAAGCCAATCAGATGCATATCGTTGAATTTCTTAAAAAAAAAATTGCTGTTTTAATACATCTCTAGTGCATAAAAAGCCAGATTTTCCTTCAATAAACATCTTGAACCAAAATCGATGACAGAGCTAACATCAAAATTTCTAAAGCTTCCCTCGCCCCTCTGTAGGGCGTTGGGAAAGCTAATAATGCTTTTCTTAACTCATGTAAAAATATAGATTTGAATTTTCTGTGTAAAATCTTTTTGTGTGTTTAGTGTAAAATTATTTTATTTATTAAAATTAAAAACAAATCCATAATGCATAAGGCAGTAGCTAAACAAGACTCCCTCCATTTTGTAAATGGCTTCCATTATACGTGACAAACATGGATTGTAATTCTTTTTTGGTACTGATATCGATCCTGAACCAGTTTTCGTGAGGTTCGACTCTGAAGCGTTCGGCTGTCCTCCGCAAACACCCGAGAGTTGACGAGCCGATTTGTACCAGACGACAATTTTGATACGGTGCTGCGTTCTGTGATTGTAAGTTATATTTTCAAGAAATTTTCTAAAAGAAACAACAACAAAAAAAAACAAGCAAAACAGAGCGAAATTACTTTTATTAAATAAATATTTTTAACCCTAAACCCTAACCCTAACATCAAAAAAAACAAAACAAGCAAAACATTATTATCATAGGACGCAGCACCGTATCAAAATTGTCGTCTGGTACAAATCGGCTCGTCAACTCTCGGGCGTTTGCATAGGACAGCTGAACGCTTCCGAGTCGAACCTCACGAAAACTGGTTCAGGATCGATATCAGCACCCTTCTTTTTTTTTTTATTATCATTAAATTAGATTTGATATTTTGGGGGTGCTTCTATAGGAGGAGGCCCATATCAACCCAAATGTTTCTGATTGCGATTTATGGAACAACCTGGAAATGGCCAAAGCATTTTACGATATGAAAGACACAAAAAATATATAAAAAGGCAGTCGACACTAAAGCATACGAATGCAAAGACAAAATTAGTTTAACTGAGGTAAAAGAGTTAGAGTATGGATACAATAAAGTTTTAGATAACCCCCCTCTCCCTAAAAAAAGCAGAAAGTTGAAACTTCATCAAAAAATAATAAAAGAAAAGGTACTTCTGCAGTTTACGGACCGTGATATTTTTTAGATAGGATTTTCAAGTTAAATTCAATTTTTGCAGTATCTTTTGTTTATTAAAGTGTTAGGTGAGAAAGTACAGACTAGTTAACAAAGCCCTTCCCCCCCCCCCCCCCCTTGTTAAGAACGGCTTTATAAATAACATTATTTCAGCACGGTCCGTAAACTGCAAAAGTACCAAAAAGAAATAAAGTTGATTAACTTACTGATTTGGAGAAATTTCGTTAAACCATTTCTTAACATGGAGAATGGGGGGAGGGGGTAATTGACTTTAACTTTAAGTCCGGAAAGTTCTTTCATTTAATGTCTGTACTAATTGATTGTTTGGCAATAGCTGAGCCATTTCCGGTTTGTTCCATAAATCATAATTGGAAGCATTCGGGTTGATATGGGTCCCTCTTATAAGAGTACCATTACTTATCTGCAAAACATTAAATATAATGCTTTTATGTGATAAGTTGTTTTGAAATAATGCTGAGTAGCATTTTTTAGTTTGGATCGTGCATTGAATCAGTCCGATAAAATGTCACCGTTTTGGAAAAAAAAATGTGATATGACCGACAACAATACTCTAATACGAATTTTCAAATATGATGATCTTCCGCCAGTGTTCATATTCATAAAAAATAACGTTTGAATCAGTGAAGTTAAAAAGAAATGAGAAAGAAAGAACACTGGAAAGTTTGTTTTTTTAAATTTAACTCTATATAGAAAGCAGAATAAGAAAAAATGGTAATAGATTTGCTTCTTCAATTCCTTTGAATACTTGAAATGAATCCGTCCGGCATCTTTTTTACTCGCTAACTTTTGTGTAACGGGACGGAATATATATATGAGAGAGAGAGAAAGATATGTAAATTCTTTTAAATTCACACAAAAGTTGGATTAATAGTTTAATAGTGTATAGATTACTAGACCTCAAAATATAATGTTCTGAATTTGTTTTAAAAATGTTTTTAAAAAAAATTTTTAAACAAATTTGGAACATATATTAAATTAAAATATATACACACATACAGTTATTATACAATGGAGGATTCGACAAGACATCAGTTAAGATAACTCTAAATTCATAATATGCCACCAAGGGAGATAACACCCTACCCACCCCCTTTATTAAAAAAAAATAAAACTGTCAATAATCAATGGATTAAATGCAATGAAGCTTGACGTGCCACCACTAAAAAATATGATCTTCCATAGATGAAATTAAAGTAGAAAAAATATTGTTTGTTAAAAAAATGTTTTATTTTAGTTTATTTTGTGTATTTTGGAACAAACTTACACTTTTTTTTACATTTACTTTTTAAAACAAATTTTTAAACTTTTTTAATTTTTCTTCTAGTTTTAAAAAAACGTTTTACTTTACTTTTTGCTATTTTTAATTTTTCTTTTTTACTTTTACTTTTACTTTTTAACTTTTTCTCTTTTTTTGGCTTTTTTCTCTTTTTTTGGCTTTTTTCTCTTTTTTTGTCTTTTTTCTCTTTTTTGGCTTTTTTCTCTTTTTTAGCTTTTTTGGCTTTTTTCTCTTCTTTGGCTTTTAAAAAAAAATTTTTTTTTAAAACTTTTTCTTTTGTTTTTTTTCCTTTTATATTTTACTTTTTTACTTTTTCTAATTTTTTTTACTTTTTAAAACTTCAAACGTCTTTTGCCTTTCTTTTCCATTGTTCCTCGTTTTGTTTTAATTTGAATATCCTTATTTGAACAGTTTTTGATTAAACAAAAACAACTTCCTGCCCCCCCCCCCCCCCCGCTTTGAATCTGTTTATCAGAAAATAATTCATGTGAACAATTACTTATTTTATTTATTCACTTTTTTCTCTAGAAATCTGAGTCATCACATGAATACATAATGACTGCCGACATATTCGAGGTGAGTTATTGAATTATTTAAGATAATGTCTGATTAATCAAATTCACCTGTGGAGGGTGATATAGTAGATCCTACGTTTTGGAGAAACAAGACCCACTCTCTCCACCAGTCAAGCAATGATTTTACATGTACGAGGCAAGTGTTCTTCTGGAGTTTTTTTTTTCATTCCTAATGTAAACTTGACTTCTATATAATTTTAGTACTTATGGAGATTTCTGAGTCGTGACATACGTAGCTACCCGAATGCTTGTGAACAGAACAAACTTTTTTTTGCATACGATTTATGCATTTTTTTCTTGATTGTCTCAAAAAGGGCAATATTTTTAACTGTTTTTTTTTTTTTTCCAGTTTTTTTTTTTTAGGAAGGAGATTGCAAATGAAAGACCGAGGCCAATAAATTGTTGCTTTTTAAAAAAATATTTTTTATTATTCTTTCGGTTTTTTAAGGGGTATAGGCGTTGCCAGCTGGACTTAGAGTTAGTGGTAGAGTTCTAGTGCGTTTTTAGTTTTGATTATATTGTGGGGTAAGAAAGACTGCAAATGGAAGATGGAAGCTGATAAATTGGAATTAGGCATATTTATGAAATATTACAAGAAGAAGGTAAAGAAGTAGTAAGAAGTGATTTTGCCAAAATAGAAGAAAGTGGGTAAAAATCAAATCAAATATTTATCTCCACAATTTATCATCTGTTGCAACAAAGACAAATTTGTCATCAAAGCTCTGGATTCTCCATCAAATTCTCAAATGTCTATTTTGCATATGTACCATTTTTTTTTTCTCTTCTCTTAGACTAGTTGCTCTCCCAAGGCTTTAGAGTCTATCCTACTATTCTACTGATAGCTAGAGAGAGGACAGGGATGGATTCATAACTTTGCCAGAGGTATTAGTGGAAGTGACTTTACAGCCGCCCCACCCTACCCCAACAGAACTTAAACACAACAGGCGAAGTCCACAAGCAGTAACCATTATGCTAATCCCACTTCCAATATATGCTTGGGTTACTGAAATTTTCAAAAGATCCAGCTGATCGCTCTGCTGAAATTTTTTAAAGGTCCGGCTATTCGGGTGAATGAAAGGTCCGTCTTCAAAAGATAAAGTTATGAATTTTCTTATGTTAGATACTGCTTACCTTTGCTCTGTGTGTACTCAGGTTTCGTCACTCCTGGCTGGTGTATCTCGGCTGTTGAAATGATAACATGTGGACGCCAGACTTAGGTTTTAGAAGTGTTTTATTTAAAACAAGACAACGACAGAGCTGGAAATAGTTTGTGCGAGAGAAAGAAAAAAAGAAAGAGAGAGAGATCCAGATCCAGAAAGAGTTACTTGGAAAGAGATTTACCATAGCATTAGACAGGCCATTTTAGGCTACACTGAGTCCCACCTCCTCCAGCTCCCCTGCCAACTGGTAGAGGACCACTCAATTCTTGCGACTACCTTGGTCACTGGTGCAGGCTTAATAGGCAGTATCAGCCCCCTGAACGGAAGTGACGTCATTTCCGACTTCCACCTTTACTCACGTACTGGGCGTCCTCCCTCTGGCTGCCTTCACTATCTAACACTTAAACTCCACAACTAGGTTTTCACCTACATGTTTTTCATTCTCTGTCAATTTCTTTATCCACTTGTTGTTAACTTTATCTTGGATCAGACGATGGAGTTCCTCGTTCTTTTCACTGAAATTGTTACATGAATATTGCGAGATTATTTTACATTTTTTATTAAATATATTTTTTGTTTCTGATTTTCTTTATTTTTTCTTTCTTACAGAGTTTAGATTATGATACAATGGAAAATTCCATTTACCATAAAGAACTTTTATCCCGGACAAAACTTGTAAGTTTGTTTTTTCTTTTCTTTTTTATTGAGTTTTCTTATCAACAGTTTAAATTAAGTGGCTTTATATTGGGGCTTTCATGATATCAGAATTTAAAGTTTGATATGATGGTAGAATTAAAAAAAACAAAAAACTCTGCTCTATACTACTTTTGATACCATGAAAATAAAGTCCTACAATAACACAACTGTTAAATAGCCCATATGCTGCATATCATCTGATGAACATGCATGTGTGCATTCATTGCACAGGCCGTGATCGTCCCTCTCGCTGTGCTGGTCCGAAGTTGTTGTTCGATTCAGTCAGTGCTGGAACAAAGAATTCTCACAACAAATAAAACCATAACTTCAGTTGTAAAACAATTAACTAGGTTTATTTTTCTTCGGAAGTTATGGTAGTACTCGTTTTCTTTAGGTTGAATAGCAGACTTGCAAAATGAAATTTTTTCCAGACCAAATCAAAACAAAAGTCTCTTAGTTTAAAGCCTAAGAGCCCACTTTTCTCTGAGAGGCACATAAATCCAAATAACTCTCAGACATCCAACTCTCACTGACTGCCGGCTTTAACTCCCCCTTCCCTGCTCATAGGCTGGAATATATCTACTTTTGCCAGGAAATCTTAGATTCCAGTCCTTTTCAGTCATCCCCAATCGACTACCCAGAGAATGACTACACAAGATATCCACCAGAGATAACGGCCAGCCAGTGTCTACTCAAAAGTGCTTATCTGCAGACAATCTAGGACATTACTTTTCTCAAGTAGATTGTCCTTAGTATGAACCCCCGTTTAATGGGGCACTTATTTTATTTCAAACAAAAAGCCATATGCTGGGTTGACCAACTCACAATCAGAGATATTTTAAAGTCTTTGTGTGGCCTCTTTTTCTTCTCACAAGCAGCAAGTCTACTATTCGCATGCATGCAATACTAAACATGCACACACCTAGTGCATGTTTAAAATCTGATGACTTCTAAACAGTTTAATTGTACCCAATTTTCCATTGCAAGGCTCCTCCATATATATATAACTAGCACTAGTACATACGGATTAGATTTTTCATTTTGAAACTTGGTTTAAATCGATGAATACATATTAAAGCT
The DNA here is from genome assembly GCA_963556195.1 of Sepiola atlantica. NCBI lineage: Eukaryota > Metazoa > Mollusca > Cephalopoda > Sepiida > Sepiolidae > Sepiola > Sepiola atlantica. The sequence continues at coordinate 108,991,947 of OY744520.1, read as the reverse complement.
CTATTTCGTGTATAAGAATAGTTAGCTTCCTTTCACATTGCAAATTGGAATTGATTCATTTAGTTAGCTCAAAATGACATTTTCTTATATGAATCTGACTTTAATTATATATGAAATCGTTCTATATTTTATATATATATATATATATATATATGAAGACAGGATCAACAGTTTTATGAGGAGGCTATAACAGCACGACATCCAGTACTAAGTTGTCATATTTGTGGTCTAATCTGCAAATCTAAAAGTGGCCTGAAAAGACATTTGGGGATTCATAATGTTAACATGCAAGCACCCTTACCAGAAGGAAAGTTTTTGTGTCACATATGTGAACGTCCATGTAAGACTGAAGCTGGGTTAAAGAGCCACCTACATGTGCACAGCAAGAAGAAGCAATTATCATTATATATACTAGCATATTTTTGCTAGGCTGCCGCGTCAGAAATGAACGCTCATCCGTAAATATGATGAGCCCCAGTCATATTTCTTGGGTGGTTAGACATTGATTTTCTTTGTTTCCGTCCAAGAATATTTTTAGTTAAAAATAAAATTTTTTTAAATTTCGACCCCCCCACTCCAATAATTTTTTATCCTCCTCCATACATATAAATATTTTAAATTAAAAAGAAAGAAAAAAAATTATTTTTACCCTCCCCCCCCAAAAAAAGAATTTTTTACCCTTCCCCATAACATAAGAATATTTTTAGTTCAAAAAAAATTTTTTTTAATTTAACAAAATTTGATCCTCCCCCCCCCCCAATTTTTTTTTACCCTCCCCCATACATAGTTATGAAAAGAAAAAGAAATTGAGGAGGCGCCTCAGTCATATCAAAGAACTCGTGTTTAAATATGCTATTGAAGGCGCCGACGTCATATCAAAGAACCAGTTTTGTTATTCTTCTAAAATGGTTACCCATTTAGTAATGGGCGAGATATTTGTTGCTTAACTTCAATTTACAACAAAACACCTTGTCTTAACAACGTAATGAAAATAAAGTATGATAATGTGAAAAAAATCTTCTCACAATGACGTCACTTCCGGAAGGATGAGTCGGCAATTAATTCTTCCAAAATGGTCACCCATTTAGTAATGGCCGGGATATGCCTTGCTTAACTTCAATTTAAAACAAAACACCTTGTCTTAACAACGTAATGAAAATATAGAATGATAATGTGAAAAAATCCCCTCACAATGACGTCACTTCCGGAATGACCGGAAGGATGAGTCAGCAGTTTTTTTTTTCAAAATGGTCACCCATTTACTAATGGCCGAGATATACCTTGCTTAACTTCAATTTACAACAAAACACCTTGTCTTAACAATGTAATGAAAATAAAGAATGATAATGTGAAACAACAGAACAGATATTACACTACCTCCACACCTCTCAAAAAAGGAGGAGGAAATGCCTGGGAGGATGGTATCATGACAACAGAACAGATACTACACTACCTCCACACCTCTCAAAAAAAGAGAAAATGCCTGGGAGGATGGTATCATGACAACAAAACATACGCTACACTATGCCCCTGAATTGAGCATTTAAAGATAGTACATTAGTCTGAAATAGTATATACTATACTATTTCATAAGTACAATAGTCTTAAATAGTATAGTTTTGGCTTCAGACAGACAGACAGATACATAAACTCCATTATTAATAAATATATATATATATATATATATATAACGTGCACTAGTACATATGTATGAAAAACGTTTGAAATTCAATGTCAGGTGCATACATACTGTTAATTTTTACCGGTTTGTTTTTTTATTGTTCCTGACTCATTCTCTCCAATCATCTCTATCAGCACATCCTCCATATTGCCTTCCAGATTCTCATACAAGTTGGTCAATGTAGGTGTGATGAGGTCTTCCAACCAATCTTTTGCCACATAATGGATTTCATACAAGGCAGAAATATCATGGAAACAATCTTTTTTTATGCAAATATTCAATTACATGAATAGATTCCATCCTCTTGAGTAACTATTTTATTGTAACTTCCTGTATTCCCCATTTTCCATTAATTTATTTCGCTTTAGTTAAAAAAAATAAATACTTATTTCAGTCTGGAATTTTATAATTTGTTTACTTACTGTTTGGTGTTTGCTATAACGATGACTTCTAGAAAGACCAGTATCCAATAATACGTGGCTCTCAGTCAGGCAAACAATGTTTTCATCCTAGACAATCACCTTAGATTGTCCTACTCGACACTGATCTAGTGAGTAATTATGTTGGTTAAAAGAGTCTCGAGTGAATTCTACCTAGAGATAGTGAGTTCAATCCCTGATAGTGAAACTTAATAAAAAATGGACATGAGATATTTAAAAGATATGCAATGAGAACAGTCTACACTAGTGGGTTAAATAAAGAGTTCAGTTCCATGAAGATTACCGAAAATAACAAAAGAAATCTGAAGAAGGCCAGAGTGTGCAATGGCTGAAACGTTGACCAAAATAAAGACAGCATTCCAAAACATGTAGTTAATTGTACGTTTTCCTCCTCAATGGCTTTAGCAAAAAGGCTGATCCCACTTCCTGATTTATTGTTTGTTTACTTACTGTTTGGTGTTTGCTATAACGATGACTTCTAGAAAGACCAGTGCTCCAACAATACCTGGCTCTCAGTCAAGCAAACAATGTTTTCATCAAAGACATTCTATGTCAAAAAGTTAAAAAAAGAAAGAAAGAAATCAGGTCGATGTAACCAGAACACTCTGGGTTCAATCCCCGATGGACAACACACGACTCAACTCTCACTCGTTTTCCCAGTGGACTTGCATGATGGCTGCTATAGTTTTCATCAAAGACATTCTATGCCTAAAAAGAAAGAAAGAAATCAGGTCAATAATTCTTCTCAGATTCTCCGGACTTGCTCCTTCAAACCATCTTTTTTAGACATCACTGTTGTCGATATGTTCTCAAGATGGCATATGTAGGTGTGACAAGGTCTTCTAACTGATCTTTTACTGTGTGATAAATTCCATAGAAAGGTGTCACTCACAAGTTCTGATTCACTTCTCCAGGAGTGACCCGCATGCCGAAGCCTTCTCTCTCTCTTAGAGAGACTGAGATAAAAGGAAGGTGTCCATATCGGCGTTTCTAGGTTAAGTGTTTCGTCCAGCTGATGTTCAATGCAACTCGTAACATTCTTGTGTATGTTCCGTCAAGTAATGCTTCTTGCTGTTTTATCAATGTCCAAGCTGTTGAGTCGTAGAGCAAAACAGATTCCACCATTATGGCCCTAAAAAAGTCCCTCTTAAGATTGTCAGAAAAGGACTTCCGGTGTGCAGTTTATCAAGAACATCTGAATCATTGCCTTTGTGGATTTTGATGTCTCTTTCCGCTGCCTGGATGTTGCTGCCGATGTATACAAATTCTGGACGGACTTAATGATGTTGCCGTTTTTCAGCTTAATTTAGGCACAGGATAAATAAGAAAGGAGCAAACATATCTCCCTGCAAGACTCCCATTGAAGAACTCTGTGTTTCCATCAGGAGATCAGATCATTGAATGAGGGTTGTTATACAGCATCATGGTAGCTGATACTGACTCTTGTGGAATCCCATATGCCAATATGATTTTTAAAAGAGTGCCACACTGGATGGACTGATATAATCAGTGGGGCCAAATAAGCACCCATCTTCTCATTTAATTTGATAAGTATTGTGGCTATAAAAAAACTGTCATTAATACTGATTGTGAGAGATAAGCTATTTGACGACGATAGCGCCATAGTAACTTGCAGAAATGAGTTGATGCATCTCATACAGTTGAGGAGGGAGAGAACAAGAGTACTCTTATTTGTTATGATCTACGAGCCCATATTAATTTGTGTCTGTGGCTATGGGCGAAGCCAAACAAAGTGAATTATCATTTAACAAATACTCTCTTCCTTTAATGCTGGTGCTACCAGATCAGACTGTCTGAAGATAGACTTTCTGACCAAAAATGCACCAAACATTGATGTTATTGTTTTTTTTCCTTTCCCTTTGCAAAACTCAATCATATTCTGCAAACCCAAAAACAACAATTTTCATCTAAAAAAAAAAAAGAAACAAAACACCATGAATAAATATTTGAAGATATAAAGAACTTGAAGTATAAAATCTTTTACCAAAATGACTGGATTTTGCATTAAATGCCATAAAACAAAACAGCCAAACCTTCTTTAATGACATAATTACTCATCCAGTTTCGTTTGCTATAGTTAATCATTCCCGAGTTCGAGTTGTTTGATCTTTGACCCCACCAGACATTTCTGTCCTTGCTACTTCTTGTAATTCCTTATCTTCTATTTTCTATATTTTCTCATTTCCATATTCGTCTGTTTTGAACTCTGCCCTTGCTGGACAGTTCTGTCCTTGACACTTCTAAATGCAGCCAAACTAAAAGTAACTGTTATTCAAAACTAGCTAACGTATCCACCTTAATATATTACACTAGGAAAATTAGCATTAAAACCCATTGTTTTACTTTTACTCTAAATTTTGTATATCTATTTATATACAAATAAATACACATTGGTCTTTATTATAGAGCGGAGGAGGATTATTATTTGGATATGAATAATTTCTGGCTGTTTTGGTATAAACGTTCAAGTGAAACTGGTATTGCATACGGGTGTTTCATCTTTATTGATTCGAACTCCATACTTAGATTTCCTGTCGTTCTAGTCAAGTATGGCCTCCATTGATTGACAATGATGATAGTTGGTTGGGAACCGAACCACTGGAAACTTGAAATTAAATTCAATAAGAAAACTCATTCTTAGTGAGATAAACAGATGGTCGTTTATTTGGGGGTCTTACATACAGTCGTGGTGAGGGAGAGAAAACGAGAGTACTCTTATTTGTTCTGATCCACAAACTAATATTAATTTGTGTCTGCTTGGCTTTGCTTCTAGCCACCAACTGAATTATGATTTAACAAATCCATCTTCCTTCTTTGATGAAGTAATTCCTCATCCAGTTTCATTTGCTATATTTTTTATTCCCACGTTTGTCTGTTTTGATTTATTACCCTGCCAGACAGTTCTGTCCTTGACACTTTTCAGTGCAACCAAACGAAAAATAACTGTCACAGCATGTCAAGCTCCATTACCAGTGAAAGTATATGATATCCAGAAAGCTTTCACACATTGTGACACGAATTTGTTCGAAAGTACCCCTTGGGCTGCGTCCAACAAAAAGAGAATCAATAACTTCCACAAATTAAGTAAATCACACAATTTCTTTTATTTGTATAGTGGTTATAATCATTGTAAAGAGTGGGTGCATACTCTTAGCATTAATCTTAGCTAACAACAAGAGGAACCCAACATTTACGGATTTAACAGAATGACAAACAAAACTAACCTCGAGGAAATCATGTCACTAACTTACTTCAAGTGTGCTATAGCTTGAAAAACATTTGCATTTATGTATTTTCTGACATGCAACCCAAAGGTTGAATGTTTTCATCAAAGGACATATCACATAGTGAAACAAAGATATTTTTAGGCATTGAGTTGCCACAAACTACCTTAGAAAGATTGTAGGAATCTTTTTAATGTGCTTTTTAGTTAAGGTAAACCCATTAGTCAATTTTATTATCCAGCTTTTAAAACTGTCGAAGGATGCACATTAAACACTGTCCAATATCCACGAATCCTCTTGAAACATGACACCTCTTAAAAACATCTGACACTGGGTGAAAAGACTTTTTACAGGTTTTTTGACCGTAAAAATTTTTTTTAAATGTCTTTACTATTCTCCTATAAAATGAGTATATGACATTTGTAAGATCAGGCATGTCAAACTCAGGATTCCCCGTGGGTCATTTGAGTCCGTTCGTATTGTTATGGTGTCCGCATATGACTACTTAAAGTTTAATTAAAATTTAATGCAGAATGTTTTTGCAACTTAAGCTTAGAAACATACGACATTCACACAAACGATTTCGCTTCATTCACGAATGGAGAGCAACAAAAGAAAAAAAATAACGAAATCGTAACTGGCGAAGATTTGCATGCAACTGCCGCGAATCAACTTTAAAATCAATAAAATGTTTTTTTATCGTTTTTTATCATTTTTAAATGAATAAAGAAAAGCATGTCGTTGTTCAGTGAACAACGCACGTTTCTCTAACTTAAATTATAAAACCTGAAATTTTGAACTTTAAATGAAGAAATATAGTATGTTTTATACAGGCGGCAATTGTGCTTGCAAAGTCAATTTCTTAAAGCCGTCCAACACATGCTAGCATGTAAAACAAACGTTAAACAGAATATGATGATGAGTCGACTTCCCTTTTAGAGTTTCAAATGTGTGATATGTCGCCTCAGACAATTTGTCAAGTATGTGTCTACTTTTCTCCACACATTTCCCTATACTATCAAGATTTTATCTTCCTCTGAGTTCAGAAGAACTAAGCCGGTCTTTAAGACTCACATTACACATCGATCGTATCATTCTCATATCATTTCTCTCCATGCAGCGCATGTCCTCAACCCTCACTGGCCAGGTTTCACTTCCATACATCATCACGCTGTGTACACGACTGATAGACTCTTTCTTTGGTCGACTGTAGTAACGCTCTGCTGGTTAGTAATGGCAGAAATTCCATTCACTCCTAACTCACACAATCACACTAGCACCTGCTCCACTCTGTGCTCCAATGGTATCACCAAAGTAACAAAACTTCTTTACAACCTCAATAACTTCGCCATCCAAATATACTTTGTCCTCATCTGAGTTCTCATCCATCTCCATTGTCTTCCATTTCTTGTGAAGAGAAGAAAACTTTAAAATATCAAAACTGAATTTATTTTTTTGTCAATTAAAAAATGATCTTTTTCTTTTTATCTCTCCTTTTTAGCGGAATATCTATATCAGTATGGTCCGTTGGTGTATCATGTTCCTGATTGGCGTCATTACGGGTCTTATTGCCTGCCTTATCGACTACGGGGTATCAAAAGCATCTGAATTGAAATTCACGCTTATCAAAAATCGTATCCTTTTATTTGATGGTGGCCTCAACAGAGTACGAATTGGATCTATTACATTCATTCATATACTAATACTATTGGCAAAGGTATGAACTCTCTAAATCCCTTCCATCCATGGGTAAAAACACAGTTTATTATACTCAATCTATCATTTGCAAGAGATTGTGTTTCAGCATTAGATAATCCCCAAAAGGTCTATGCTTTAAAATAAAACAAATTGTGTGTGTGGAGGAGGCGGTAGGTATAGATGAGAATATGTTAATAAGCAAAGAACAGAGTAAATAGAACAGGTAAAATTAACACTGAATCATGCTGCTTTTGATTTGATATTTCATTTCAGTTGTGAAACTTGGTCAACAATAGCATTTATTTGAATAGATTAAATATACAAAAAGTTGGAAGCAGGAGAAAGGCAAGCCCATGAGGCAGGTGAGTGGGTAAAGTAGAGGAATGTTTTAGGGTGGGAGGGTGTGTGGTTCATTGTAAGTAGGACATTGTCTGAAAAGTGATTGGTGGAAGTTTAAGTTGTGAGTGTGTAGAGAGAGAAGCTGGTGTATAGGGAGGGAAGAAAAGTAAAGAGGAATGTTGTGGTGGGAGACAGAAGAAGAGAAAGGAAAAAAGAAGAAAGTAAAAGACAGTAGACAGGAAAAGGGTATATTTGAATAGGAGTGGAAAGGAATGGGTGTGTGTATAAGGGGAAAAGAAGTAAACAAAGGGTAAAAATCAGTGAAATTGGAATACTAGGGGTGTTATCTTAAAGGATCCCAGCCTGGTCGATGTGGTATATGAGGCTAGTTTCAATGAGTTAGTTTAGTTTCATGTGCAAGTTTGATTATTAAAGATTTTTTGTTGGTTTGAAGTTAACACGTATGAGATCAATGCATTCTTAGTGCCACCTAGTTTTATGGCTCGGTTGTGAATTCTTTTTTGGAGGGGAAGCTGAGTTTCACTTCTGTATACGACCCGTTTTAAGTCTCCAAGCATAGTTTTGGGACAATTGAAGTCAAAAATCACTGATCAGTCACACAATGATCTACAAAGCTATTCTTGTGATATGTGAGGCAAAACTAAATTGTCTTCCAGAAAATCATAGGTTTATATGGTTAATATACCTGTTTTCAACCGGAAAAAAACGATATAACTGAAAAAAAGGCCTAAAATGGAGATATTTTAGTGACAATTTTTGTTACCTCACCACAAAGAAGAGCCAAAAATCACTTTTAGACATGAAACTAAGGGAAGTAAATAATCATTTTCGTTCAACAATAGTATAAAATTGCATTTGTGCAAAAAAAAACGCTGCTCATAGAACTCTCTTCGAATTTTACCCATTCTCCTCAATTACAGGCTGTGACAATTTTTTCCCGATTTTGGTCAAAAAATGCGTCTTTTTGGCAAAGATCCCTCTAAAATGATGACAAACGAAGCAAACACTGTCCCTATGGTCATTTCTCAGTAACCTTGATCAGTTAGCTTTCATTTAAGCTTTAGAACAGCAGCAACCGGCTAGCGGTTCCCAAAATATTGCACGTTTTGTTTGACCGGGTGAAAAGTGAAGCCGAAAATAATTTTTTCTGTAAAAAAAAAAACCTGCCTTCAATTTTCGAAAAATCAAAAATCCCTTCTATACAACTTGTCACAAATATCAATCTGAACAACTTGTATATCAGGAATTTTTGATTTTGGCCAAATTGAAGACGTACATTTTTTTTTACAGTAATATTTTTTTTCTCCAAATTTGTCCCCCAGCAGTATTTTTCACAGTTGATACCAAATTATGTGCTAACAAAGTGGTCATATCACTTCTGATAGGTTTCCACAACTATTCCCTCCAACAGGGTTGAAAACTAAGTGACTCACCCTTCATTTTTGCTTTGAGGGTTTCCCTTGTGAAGGATTTATATGTCATGGTAGGCAGTATAGGTTGGATGTATAGAAGTAACACTTCACAGCTCCATCGTATTGTTTGAAGTCAAGGAATACCCTCATGAATTATTCAAGTGTTATGGGTGAACTGAAAAGAAGGTTTTCACGTGGAGCAGGTGTGAAAAATCCTCCCCTTAACATGAAGGAAGTTGTGTGAGATCTTCACTTGTATGTGTGTTGTATCAGTAGTGAGGAGAAACAGTTCTGACCTAAAAACGTAGTCCTTTTAACTGTATGTAAATATGTAAATAGTCATGATGGCTATGTCATTCTGATTAATACTTCGGAAAGCAGCCATCACTTTCATCAGCGATGACAAGGATCACTCACACCAACAAATTCAACAGTTTGAGAAACGCATGTTTGAAGTTATTCGTGAACATCTGAAACGACCTATCAAAAAATGGGTACGATTCAGTGATGGCTGTGGTGCCCAATTCAAATCTGGGTTTGCTGCAGCCGATCTTATTCATGCACCAAAAGTTTTCGATATTACATCTGCTTCCTTCAACTTCTTCGAGTCTCACGAAGGAAAAAGTACATCTGACAGCATTGGTTCTATTGTCAAATGTGCTTTTATTCGTGGTGTCATGAAGTCTGATCAAGGTATTAAGAATCTGGACGATGTCCATCGCGTGATCACCAGTGCAATCAAACCGTCAACAAAGAAATTTGATTTCTTCACCGTTGAGAAATTTGGGCATTTCAGAAAACTCGCTAGTGGCTCCAGAGAGCATTGTAAAATTCCAGGTATCATGAGTCTGCACAGCCTCAAACTTAGTGATGACCGAATAATTCTAAACCAGTTCACCTGTACAGACTGTATTAGTGACAAACCATGTGGCAAGTGTAAACAACAGAATGTTTTTCTCAACTCAAAGGTAACAAAACCAAAGTCTATTCAATACATCGAAATAGATGAGCAGAATGATGATGACGATGACAGCGATGATGAAAACGATCGCATTCATGATGACGACGACAATGGCCACACTGACGATGAATCAGAGTTTGAAAGCGAGGATGAGGAGGGACAGTGTGACAATGATCATGCTCCAGGGGAAATCGTTTGGGCGTTGTATGGTAACACTTGGTACCCCGCTAAAATGTGCAGTCTAGCAGAGGTACCGGAGGAAAATCGGTGTAAATTTTCAAAACTCGGAGAAAAACTAATTGTGAAATGGTTAGGGGAGGAAAAGTACAGCCCTGTGAGTGCGAAACATATTGATGAGCTGGGGGGAAATCTGTTGGATGCAAAACGAGCTGCTCGCTCCAAAAACATTATGGAACTGTACAACCGAGCACTTGGTCTTAAACTATCTTCCTTTTGATAACAGATTTTTGCATCAGTACTAGTATACTCTTGTTATGTTGTCTTCTGTTCATTTCAGACATTTCTAAACTTAAACTGGGAATCTTATGTATCCATTACCCATCATTCTTCAATAAAAAGATGTCTTAATGAGAGGTTAAGAACCCTTTTCGTTATGTGTTGTTGAAAACTTCCAGTATCCCAAAATTCGGATGGGTTGTTACCATAACCTGGTCAAAAAAGGCAATTTCTCATCAAGATCTGGTATTCTCTCCCTTATTTTTGGATTCCTCACAAAATTCTGGTTTAGAAAGATGGCCTAACACTTATGATTGATAGGTTTTGAGTAATTTTCTTAAATAGTTTCGCAATCTGCAGGATACGGTCCTTGGGACAAAAAAACGGGAAGTGCGATTCCGGCCGTCATGAAAGAATTGCTTGAAAACATGGTTTCCCATCAAAATTTTGTATTCGTTTTTGTTTTATTGGATTCCTCGTGAAATTTTGGTTTAGAAAAATGGTATAACACTTATACATTATCTGTTTTGAAAATTGACCTAAAATGGCAATTGTGTCCCAAAACTATGCTTGGAGTCTTGAAACGTGTCATACCTTGTTACAATTATTAGAAAGAATTGTGTAAATGCTGACCTTTGTGGTTGAAATGGTGCTAGTGTTTTTATGTTTGAATGATTTTAATTTTGAGTTAGATAGATTGTATGGTTCTGAAGTCATTTGTATAATGCAGTGTAGAGATTGTTGTTGTGTGTGTTAGTAGGTAGAGTGATGGGTCTATGGGTGGGAGAAGTGTTTCATGTAGATTTTATGTTTGCGCTGTGGAAGATACAGAGTGACTTTCTTATGGCATTTAAAATTAAATATTTTGGGTATTTTAAAGTTTCTATGGAGGATTCTATTATATTTGTTTATTAGATACTGGGAGCTATAAATTTTCAGGGTTCTAAGATATAAACCAATTATGATGCCTGTTTGATTGTGTGGTGGTGTTGCGAATAGTAATGTATGTAGTTGTATTTGTAGGTTTTTTGTTAATTTGGTGAAATATGGTGTTATTGTTTTCATGGATGAAACATATTTAGGAATGGTATAGAACAATGTAAGATATTCAGTTTCAAAGCAAAATTCTTCTCTCTAATCTCTCACTTTTCTTCACTGTTTCTTTCTGTCTCTTTCCCTCCCCCTTTGCCTCTCTTTCCCTCCCCCTCTGCCTCTCTTTCCCTCCCCCTCTGCCTCTCTTTCCCTCCCCCTCTGCCTCTCTTTCCCTCCCCCTCTGCCTCTCTTTCCCTCCCCCTCTGCCTCTCTTTCCCTCCCCTCTGCCTCTCTTTCCCTCCCCTCTGCCTCTCTTTCCCTACCCTCTGCCTCTCTTTCCCTACCCTCTGCCTCTCTTTCCCCCATCTGCCTCTCTCTCTCTTTCTTTTCCCCCTTCCTCTCTCTCTTTCTTTTCCACCTTCCTCTCTCCCTCTTCTTCCCCTTCCTCTCTCTCTTCTTCCCCTTCCTCTCTCTCTTCTTCCCCTTCCTCTATCTCTCTTCTTCCCCCTTCCTCTATCTCCTTCCCCCTTCCCCTCTCTCTCTCTCTTCTTCCCCCTTCCCCTCTCTCTCTCTCTTCTTCCCTCTTCCCCTCTCTCTCTCTTCTTCCCCCTTCCCCTCTCTCTCTTCTTCCCCCTTCCTCTCTCTCTCTTCTTCCCCCTTCCTCTCTCTCTCTCTTCTGCCCCCTTCCTCTCTCTCTCTTCTGCCCCCTTCCTCTCTCTCTCTTCCGCCCCCTTCCTCTCTCTCTCTTTTCTGCCCCCTTCCTCTCTCTCTCTCTCTTCTGCCCCCTTCCTCACTCTCTTCTTCCCCCTTCTTCTTTCTCTCTCTCTCTTCTTCCCCCTTCTTCTTTCTCTCTCTCTCTTCTTCCCCCTTCTTCTTTCTCTCTCTCTCTTCTTCCCCCTTCTTCTTTCTCTCTCTCTCTTCTTCCCCCTTCTTCTTTCTCTCTCTCTCTTCTTCCCCCTTCTTCTTTCTCTCTCTTCTTCCCCCTTCTTCTTTCTCTCTCTCTTCTTCCCCCTTCTTCTTTCTCTCTCTCTCTTCTTCCCCCCTTCTTCTTTCTCTCTCTCTCTTCTTCCCCCTTCTTCTTTCTCTCTCTCTCTCTCTCTCTCTTCTTCTCCCTTCTTCTTTCTCTCTCTCTCCTTCCCCCTTCCTCTCTCTCTCTCCTTCCCCCTTCCTCTCTCTCTCTCCTTCCCCCTTCCTCTCTCTCTCTCCTTCCCCCTTCCTCTCTCTCTCCTTCCCCCTTCCTCTCTCTCTCCTTCCCCCTTCCTCTCTCTCTCCTTCCCCCTTCCTCTCTCTCTCCTTCCCCCTTCCTCTCTCTCTCCTTCCCCCTTCCTCTCTCTCTCTCTTCTTCCCCCTTCCTCTCTCTCTCTTCTTCTCCCTTCCTCTCTCTCTCTTCTTCTCCCTTCCTCTCTCTCTCTTCTTCCCCCCTTTCTCTCTCTCTCTTCTTCCTCCCTTTCTCTCTCTCTCTCTTCTTCCCCCCTTTCTCTCTCTCTCTCTCTCTTCTTCCCCCCTTTCTCCCTCTCTCTCTTCTTCCCCCCTTTCTCTCTCTCACTCCCTTCTTCCCCCCTTTCTCTCTCTCACTCCCTTCTTCCCCCTTTCTCTCTCTCTCTTCTTCCCCACTTTCTCTCTCTCTTCTTCACCCTTTCTCTCTCTCTTCTTCCCCCCTTTCTCTCTCTCACTCCCTTCTTCCCCCCTTTCTCTCTCTCTCCCTTCTTCCCCCCTTTCTCTCTCTCTCCCTTCTTCCCCCCTTTCTCTCTTTCTCTTATTCCCCCCTTTCTCTCTTTCTCTTATTCCCCCCTTTCTCTCTCTCTTCTTCCCCCCTTTCTCTCTCTCTCTTCTTCCCCACTCTCTCTCTCTTCTCCCCTCTCTCTCTCTTTCTTTCCCCTTTCTATCTCTTCCCCATCTCCTTCTTTTCCCCATCTCCATCTCTCCCTTTTTTCTCTCTTTTTCTCTCTCTTCCTTTTTGCCCCTCTGTCCCTCTATTTATTATTCCCCTGTCTCTCTTTCCTACTCTCTCTGTCTTCTCTCCCACACTTTTTCTTTTCACACATACTCTTTCTTCCATCTCTCTCTCCCTCTTTTCTTCCCTCACTCTCCCTCTGTTTTTTTAAAAAACTATTTAGATCATTTGCCCTTCCTCCTATCATCTAAAACATTCATGTACTGATGAAGTGCTCACGGTGACAGCAACCAATATAATCATAGTTTTAGTAGTATATAGACTATTATAACTCTAAAATAAGCGACAGAATTTTAACTTTGCTTATTTTCTCTCAGATACATTTATCATGTGGTAAACTTCTTTTGATATTTTAGATATTTTTTTTAACCTGTGTTTAGATTTGGACAGTTGTGTTGAAAACAATTGTCTTTGGCTCGCATTCGTTGTTTGGATTGGCTTTAATGTGGCATTTTGTTTTTGCGGATCTGTAGCCACAGCATTCTTTGCAGTAAGTATTCTCTTTTTGTATATAGAATTTTTTAAAAATTGATAATTTTTAATTTTTTTTTAATTCATTTTTTAAATTCATTTTTGTTAATTGAATTTTATTTTTTAAGTTGATTTTATTTTTATAATTATTTTTAATAATTGCACTTTCTAAATTTCCTAATAATTTATATACAGGAGAGAAAATTGCATGGATGATTTTGTCCTTGCCAATTTTTAAATGTGGGTATATTGCTATTTTATTTAAAATGGAAATTATGGATATTTAATTATTTTGATGAGATGATGTTTTATATAAAAATGAAAAAGTTTTGAAAAGTGATTTGTATTTCAATTAAATGTGTAGTAGAGGTGGGATGACAGACATTCCTTTAGACATGTATTTAAACAACAGATATTTTCTGTCAGTTGACTTTTTTTAAAGTTGACGTCTTTGATCCTGGAAAAAAAGAAATGTTAAATGTCTACTTAAAAAAAATTATCACAAAAGTATACTTACAAAAGACGTCTGTTACTTTTAATACAACCTATATATCTCTTCTCTACATATATAAAGTTAGGTAGTGTATTTATTTTTATATATCTATGTACAGAGTAATCTCCAAAACTAATGAACAAATCATTATGGATTTTGGAATATACATTCTAACAAATAAGGTGAGTAACATGGGCACATTATCTTTTTTGTCATGTTCACATTTAGTGGGTGCACAGATATAAAGTACATATATAGGGTACATATAATTTTGTTTTAAAGTTTTTTTTATGAACCGATCATTAGGAATTTTGGAATATATATTCTAGGCAACACAGTGAGTAACGTGGGCACATTATTTTTTTTTTTAATATAAATGTTAACATTTAGGGGCATTTTAATTTTTAATAAATCGATCATTATGAATTTTGGAATATATATTCTTGATAATATAGGCACGTTATTTTTTTGTAAACTTTACTATTTAGGGGAGACGCCCATCAAAACTTGCACCCCTACCCCCAAAAATTTAATAAAGAAAAGAATTGCTCTACATAAAATTTTGAGTTATATTAAGTAATACATTTTTAAAAAGATTGGTGTGTGCACATGATCCTCAATAATATGTATGTGCTTGATAAAATCTTAAACTATTGAATTTATCATTATGAATTATGGTATATGTATTCTAGGCAACAGGGTGAATCACGTGAGCACATTATTTATTTTGGTAAACTTTATCAATTAGAATGGTGGGGGTTGACCAAAACCGTACCCTCCGCCGAAGAACGAAAAAACATTAAAATTTAAAACTAATGCTATATTTATTGCTTATATACACCATGGTATTCTACTAGTATGTATATATTATATATATATATATATATATATATATAAGTTATGTGCGCGTTTATATTTGTATGTACAAGATTCACTTCTAAGGAAATTAACCAATCATAATGAATTTTGGAACACAGCTGCAAGGTGTAAGGGTAGATAATGTGGTTATATTTAGTTTAATTTAGTTTCAAGCAAAGAGGAAGTTGAATTCCTTTGTGAAAATTCAGATACCTCGGAGTTTTGTGAAATTTTAACAATAGGTATTAGACATCAATTTATAAATATTCCCAAAATTTTAGTTCTTTTGGAGTATTTTAAAGGGGCTTTAGGGGGCATAATATGGGCACAACCACCTCCCATTTAGACATCAATTAAACCAGATTCCTTGAATTTCATTTTTTTTTAAGACCCCTTAAGCTTAAGACTTAAATTTCAGACATTTTCTGGAATCAAAATTATGTAATGGATTTTGATCAAAATTGGAATAAGTATTCTAGAGATATGGGTTAGTATCATTATATCTTGATTTTGATTTTCATAAGGGGACAAAAGTGATGCAGAACTGTTTTGTTTGGGGAATTTTACTCATCCTGGGATGGGTATTCTTCTAGTGCGTGTGTGTGTATATATATATATATATATATAGATAGATAGATAGTGGACAGACTAGGCAAGTTGACCATAGAAGTCACTACAATATATTTTTTTTCTTTTTCCCTTTCATCACCCTGCCAATATTTGTTACAAACTCATTCTTTCAGTTCTTTTATATATGTGTATGACATCTCTATCGCACTTCGGATGAAATAAATATTGTTATTAAACATATTTCATTTATCATTTTCTTCATTGTTCACATTCGCTTGGGCTTCAGAAGGATTTCTTTTCCAGCTTCTCTCTTTCTACAAACCTAGTATACCATTCGTATTTACCTAATGACCATCGCTTACCTCACAGAACTAATGTCAGAATTTTAAAATTATTCTGATATTAATTATTTTAAAAAGTTTAAAATAATTAATAAGGAATTTTTATTTTTATTTTATATTTATGTTTTTAACTTAAAAAGTATTGTATTATTTGGATTACTGTTCTCATCTTGGATGTTATTCTCACAATGTTTCAGCCGCTGTAGCCTCTGACCTTCTTCAGGTGCGTCTTGTCGAACGCGAGAATCTGTACAGAATTTTAAAGAAAACCCTTGGCTCAATGGATAAAGTGCTAAGTAATAATCAGTTCTTAGTGATAGTCTTCTGTAGATTGAAGGTTCAATCCTTAGTACAGGCGATATTAAGAATTACTTAAGACTTCTAACCAGTCATAGCTGACAGAACGAGAACAATCTACCCATGTGAATTAAATAAGATTTCATTCGAAATTCTGTACAGATTCCCGAGTTTGACAAAGATTCCAAGATTTGAAAAGATGCATCTAAGGAAGGTCACGGAGGTTACAACGGCCAGTAAGAACAGTAATTCAAATAATACAAAATGTCTCTGTTTCTCCACATGTTGCAGACAAATAGCCAACTATCTCTTATCTCACGGAACTAACGTCAGAATTTTCAAAATTATACTGATATTATTTCTTTGAAAAATTGAAAATAAATATTAAGGACTTTCTTTTTAATTTTGACATTTATTTTTTTTTAACTTAAAAATATTTTGATTGTAAAAACAATATATATATATATATATATATATATATAATTATTTATGTATACACATAAAATGTTATAAGGGGATATAATTTTTTTATGTATTAATTTTCAGTATTTACTTCAACAGTGCTCGATACATGAGTAGAGCTAGGTAGTGAAAAAAAGAACTTACAAACTAAAACCTAAAATAAAAATACAAGCAAGCACGTGTTAAAATAAGGTCACCAATTATATTGACACAACAAAGAAACATGGATGAGTCATCCTATAGAAAACAGAACAATAAAATAAGAAATAGGAAGTAAAATAAACCGAACCTTTGTTTGTGAAGCCCAACGATTGGTTAAGAGAACAACAAAGAAACAAAGATGAGTGAGTCATCCTATAATAAACAGAGCAATAGAATAGGATATAGGAAGTAAAATCAACGAAGAAGCCCAACGATTGGTTAAGAGAACAACAAACAATCTGATTGGTTAACTTGTTAGACCTGTCTAAAAACACCTGGCGAAACTAACTCCATGCATTTTAGCCTGACGATTCCCTCCTGGGATGAAACGCGGAAGCCTCTGTGTAGCTTAATTACCATAAATATATTTCATAATTTATATATATATATATATATATATATATATATATATATATATATATTTATTGTTTATACTCTTCTGTGTCTGCATATTATGTCAATGTTGACATTTTGTATAACTAAAAACGTTTTAAATTTTTCTTTTTTTTTCTCATTTTTAAGCCTGTTGCTTCTGGAAGTGGCATCCCTCAAATTAAATGTTTTCTGAACGGCGTCAAAGTGCCTCAAGTTGTACGGTTAAAAACTCTGATAGTAAAAGTTTTCGGTGTTATCTGTGCTGTGGCAGGTGGACTAGCAGTTGGTAAGGTGAGTGTCATTTTGAGACATTACAACAATTATACAAAAGCCAATTTTCACACAATGTCGAAAAATTGGATCTTTGATACAAAAGGCATCACTAAATGATAGACTTATTTATACTTTAGGTTGAGTTATAAATAAACTAACTGAATTTTAAAGAAACTAATGTGTCAATTGTGTAGAATAGTCAATAGAAAAAAGGTTGAAAATACAAATATTGAACAAATAACTGTTACCAAAGGCAATAAAAGTTACTTTTCTACCTACCTGCGTTTAGACAGAAAAGTAAATGTTATTGTGTTTGGAACAGTTATTTGTTGTATATGTTTGTTTTTGCACTCAAAAAGATGAATAACCCATCACTCAAACTTTGATTATTTCTAGAAAGCCATTGCAAAATCTAACAATATCAGACTTAAAAGCAAATCTAAAAATGCAATGAAAACGTTTTAAAATACACAGGTAGGTAGAAAATTTACTTTTATTACCTTTGGTAACAATTATTTGTTCAATTTTATTTTTCTGTTAACTATTTTACACGAATGTCATGTTTACATGTTTTTTTGTTTATTTTAATAAAAAATATAATGTACTTTTACTTTTTTTATTACTAAAACTAGCTGGGTTACTCGGCATCACCCAGAGTCCTAATTTCTATAAATTACAAAGATTACAGAAAAAAAGTAAAACTAAACAAACTGCTTAATATTTTAATTTGAAATGTCTAAGTTCATTTTGGGACAAAATCAGAGTAAAAATACTTATGCCTTTGGTGAGGTTCGAACTCATAACCTCTGCTTTTAAGTACTGAATGCTAGGCCGAGGAGTTTGAAAGATGCTATCAGCCATGACAATTGGTGGTTGGAAAAGTTTCTTATAGTTGTTAATGAATTCTATATCTCACAGTTGAACATTGCTTGAAACCAAAAGAACTGCATTGTTTCTGTCTTCCTTTTTCCCTGTCATCCAAACACAATGAAAGCAAGAAGAGAAGGAAATCGAAAAGGACTAATGAAGACTTTCTTTCTCTCTTTTTCACTGGCGAATATCCAAATACTTTTCTGTTAGAAAATTAGTAACTGGTGATTTGGGTAGCAGTATCAGGATTTCTGACTAATAAAAAATAAAATATTGATCAGGACTAAATATTAAAATCCATACAATCGATCGAGAAAAAGAAATTTCTTTTCAACAACATGAACCAATATTTGCCATAACTAGCAAAATAGATTCTATACCTACCCTTTGTTAATAAAGCTATAAATTACAAATATAGGGAAGGAGAGAATCGTCTTTACGATAAAGATAAATATTGTAGGTGATGTTCAAACTCTGCTGAGCTGGTCCCTGTTCTCTCCAAACTTTATAACAAATGCCTTGCTGAATCTTGCTTCACTGAAACCTTGACAATAATTGCCTCTGTTGTACCAGTTTTCAAGAACTCTGGGGAAAGAATTGCCCCATAAGTCTCTTACTACTCTTCGCTAAAATCTTTGAATTATTAAGCAATGTAGTAATAGTCCACTACCTTGCAAATGCTAACTTTCTTTCTGACCAACAGTATGGATTTAGGAAATCCTGTTCTACTGCGGATATCCTAACAGCCATCTCTGAATGCATATACCATACACTGGATAAGACAGGTGAAGCTAGAGCAGTAATGCTTGATATATCCAGTCTTTCACAAGGTCTAGCATGAAGATCTACTCAGGAAAATTAATTTGTATGGTATTACTAGATGAATATTTAATATAATCAAATATTTCTTAGCTAAAAGAAATGTCCAGGTCTTCGTTGATGGCCATACATTCAAACATCATCACATTAATGCAAATGCTTTCCACCTTTATTATTCCTGATTTTCATGAACGACCTCCCTGATACAATCACATCCGAGATGGGTATATTTGCTGAAAACATTGTGCTCTATTTTCAACATGTGGGCAAATTGAATGCACACATATCTAAGGTAATATCTGAATACTTAAAAAATAGCCCCCAGTCTGTAGTGTAATGGGGCCAAAAATGGATGGTTACATTTAATGATACCAAGACAAAGCTCCTTTCCTTGTACAACTATGAGAAACTTTTCCAACCACCAATTGTTATGGCTGATAGCATCCTTCAAACTCCTCGGCCTAACATTCACAAGTAACATGAATTGGAATAAATACATAGAAGATACTGCCAAGTCTGCTGCAAGGAAAGTGAGCTCCCTCTACCGGGCTTGAAAACTTCTCACACCTGCCAGTAACTTATATCTCTATAAAGCCACCATTCACCTGTGCATAAAGTATTGTTGCCACATTTGGGCTGGTGCACCAACCACTAGTCTCTCCATCTATGATAGTGCAAAAAAGAGTTGTTAACCTAATAGGTTTCGCACTGTCTGCCAAGCTCCAGCCCCTGTCTCATCGCAGAAATATTGCATCCTTGTGCTTGTTTTACAAGTACTTCAACGGGATGTGCTCCAATAAACTTACTGCACTTGTACTCCCGCAACATAAATACTCCGACTAACCTGACACGCAGCAAAATCTCATCCCTTCACTGTAGAAGTACCCAAAACTTTCTACTCTTATAGCTTCTTTCCTCAAACTGCTTGCCTTTGAAATTTCCTCCCTGCTCCTTGTTTCCCCGACTACCAACATAGAGAAATTTAAATGTAATATAAACAAACATCTTGCTACACAACTTCCCACTTAGGATGCACCTATAAATCTGACCTCTAATTTACAGTAGTCCCTTACATCTCAGTGGCAATATGCCTTATGGGTGAATAAAAGTTTACAAAAAAGTGCTATTCGTTTTGTTCAAGTAAAAAAAAAAAAAAAATTAGAAAATGGTGTTGAAACAAAAGTTTCTGTGAAAATTTAAACAACAAAAAATGTAATAAAATCAAAAAATGTAAATAAAACTTGTTTAATTTGATTGAAACATGATTATTGTTATTACGACTGAGGATGATATTGAATTATCTTACCAAGATGCCACTATTCCAAATTTGTGGCCGTGGGCCACTATCAATGGACCGTTTCTCTTGTATCAAACGGCCATAAACAACGTTCTAAGTGTAATTTAGACGGTTTCAAAATAATATAAATGATTGCACACTTTTTAGTGTGCAATCATTATTAATTAAATTATAATTAAATTTTAATTAAATTAAAAATAAAATCGACTTTTTTTTTTTTATTCAAATGATTTAATGGTTTTCAGTAATCACGTAAAAATTCCATGTTCAAAATGTCAGAATATTTAAAGAGATAGAAAACTCTGCCATGGTGATTGAAAAGTAAACAACAACATAGATCAAGGGACAGGCATTGGAAGGATCTTGCTGATGACGAGTCTGAGGGAATCCACAAAGAAAAAAAAGCCGGCTAATGGAGAGAAATGCTACGGGATCTATACTATGTTAAACAGAACAATTTGCATTTCTTTTACTTTTTTTTTCATGGTGAATGATAATGTAATAATACGTTAACTGGCGGGATCTGTGAAAATTCCACTGCTTTCTACATTGATCTGTATAATTTACTGTTATAAATGATATTCCTTTTGAAGTAATGGATGTATGTCAGGGTCAATACTTACAAGAAGAAATGTCTCATTTTCCCTAAAAATAATTGTCATTGTCAGCTAAAAATAAATAAAACAAATCTATATTTATTTTAAATTTTAGCAATTTAATTCTTTTTAAAACTATAAATATATCTGTCTTCTTACTGCAAAAATAATTGTCAGCTAAATATTCTTCACATCAATAGAACTAATGGCACTTTTTGAAATTTATTTTAAAATTGTACCGTTTTAGTCAACATACTTTGGTTTTGGAATGATTCAGTTTAAAATGGGTAAAGTCTGAATTTTTTAGCGACATCTGTACTCATCGGGTGATCTCATTTCTTCAAAATTAGTTCTTTTATTAATATTTTATTATCCCAGGTATCCCCTGGGCAAAGCTGGGTATGTTTGCTAGTATGACAAATGTGCAGAAAAACTTTTGCATCCACTTAACGTCAATCATTTTATTATGTTTTTTTGTTTCTTTTAGGAAGGTCCGATGATCCATTCTGGTGCTGTGGTGGCAGCAGGAATCTCCCAAGGCCGATCATCTTCTCTTAAATTTGATTTAAATGTAAATAGCTTTTTCTTTTTTTTATATTAACTTTTTCTTTTTTATCTTTTTTTTTTTTTCAATTTTTGATTGTTCAAGTATTTTGAGGTTCTGACCTGTTTGCATTTGTAAGCAAACATTAATTTTGCAGAGTCTGTCAATGTGTCTTCATCATGAACCCATCGTAGGATGGGTATTTCAGCTATCTTATATATAAAGATGAATTCACTGTTTAATATAGACATGTTCTTATTTACTTACCTCCCCACGAGGGAAAAGTTAGACACAAGATCGGTTTTTAATGTGGAGAGAATCCAGCTCCCCAAAAAGGGGTTTTCTGGATTGGAACAAAATTTAAAATTTCCTCCCTCTAAGACGACTTCTCCTTCACTGGATGAGGACAGAAAAAACTAAGTGTAGCATCAGAACAGACACCACACTTTATTCCTAGCCAAAAGGCCAAGATATAGAATTTGTTTTTTAGATTGTATTGTGTCTGTGTAGCTGTACCACTATTGCTTGCCAGGGGGGTGTAACTCTGGTCCATGCCATGGGGACGGTTCTGGAAAAGCTGTTAACGTCCTGGCACAGTACATCAGCTCCCTGAAAAACCATAGTCACGTCACCTTCAATGAAAGGGTTAATCCCAGATGGGTTAATCCCGTCCATGGGTTTGACGGGTCTTTGGTCGGTTTTAGGCATCATTAATTCTCTCCAGAGAATTAATCATTTGGAGCTGAAATCAAACGCTGTATAATAGTAGCGCCAAACCATCTTATAACAAAAATAAAATTTTATTATTCATTTCAGCTTCTTAAAAGAACAATTAAAACTCAAAGTTGGCTGGAGTTGGTTGCGTAGGGCCAACTTGCACGGAGTTGCAAATCTAACTGGTAAAATCTCCATCGCTATGATAAACGAAAGAGAGAATGAAAGGTCTGAAATAGAAGGAAAGAGACACAATATGCATGAAAAAGCAAGGGAGATAGAAAGTCACTGACAGTATTCTCAGTTCAACATATTCCATGTGACAGTTGATTTGACCTTTTCCCATCCGATGCACCTTTCAAACTGATTGCTTTGACACTAGTGATGATTTCCTAAACAACTTTGCTCTCTGATGCAGGTTGACATTTGAAGTGCAGTGTTGTCAATTTTATGTGTCTCCCTTCGAGAAGAATGGAAACTAAGTACACAGGCTTTTAAATGTGGGGAACACCAACTCCCCCAAAAGGGTCACTATCGTTGTGCCATATAACCATCTTTAGTCAGACAAATTTGTTTGAATAAAGCTATTTAGATTTGTTCAGCAAATTAGTCTGATGTTTACTTTTATTTATATATATATATACTAGAAAAAAAATGGTCAACCATTGGGCCACTCATTGAGATAGTTTAGATTGTTTGAATCAGGAAAAAGTGAGTTTGCAAAGCCGTTTAAATTTTTTTAATAAAAAATAAAATCCAAAATTAATCTCTTTCTGCTCACTATATGTCCTCCCTCTCTCTCTTTTTCCCTCTACGGCTATAGGGTTAAATAGTATTACTACTTGTGGTGATATTCTCTTTTGTTTATAATGAACTATTCCAATCTTTTATTCTCTTCTCTTTATTATATTTGACTGAATAATCGGAGTGATGGAAGCAAGAGTAACAGATACTGTATAAAATAAGAGCGGGGTTCAGACAACATACAGTGAGAGGGTGGGAGTGATAGAAGCTTAGTGAGAGATGGGCTACTTGTTAAGTTAATTGTAAATTACAGAACAATTAAAATGAATTTTTTTTTTTATATAACTCAATATTTTAGCATTTATTTTATTTTGTATTCATTTTATTATTTATTTTATTATGTATTGTAACATGTGTGATTAAAAATATATAAGGAAAAACAAAAATTGATTAACTTCAGCTTTGATATAATAATTATAGTAGTAGTATGTTTTTAAAAGGCTGTGGGCAATGCAAATTCCGGATAAGATGTAAGCTGGAAGGAACAAAAATAATACATTGAATACGAAATGTGACTTACTATTTATTTTTGGAAATACCAGGTGCTGTATTTTCTTAAAATTTTACATAACAGCAAGAGTGATTATAAAAATCATTTATTTAATATTTCGGGAAAAGAAACTTCCCTTTGTCAAAAATAATTAATACCAAAGGAAATCTCCAACTGTGCAGAAAATCTGACAAAACAAAATGGCTGCCATAAGACAGAATAGCAGCAAACCAGTCCTGCAGAGAATAGAAATTAAAGATTTTTAGAGTTATGTTATGTATATAAATGTGGTGTTCAATAATAATTATATATATATATATATATATATATATATATATATATATATATATTACCTTCGAATACGTAAATTAAATAAAGTAAAACTTAAAAAAAACATAAAAATAATCTTACTATTCACTCGATTTATAAGATGGAGAAAGAAATTGAAGTCTTTTTTTGTATAGTAATCAGTTACTTGTGTTTGTTTTTTTCCTTTTGGCTATTCACTAGGTTGGTATTATAAACTTTTGCCGGCATTATCCAGGAGTCTTTTTACTTTGATTTTTCTTTTCCTATGCATTTCTTTTATTTTTTTACAACCAAATTATTATTTTCACTTAAATAAGAAAGTTAAATATTTAATTATTACAGTATCGTTTGGTCATTAAATTATTAATCGAACCAAATTTTTATTATATATGTAAACAATAAGCAGATGACAACTGATTTCTTTTACCAAGTTCATGTAATTACAAAAGTTTAAGCTAAGAAAGTTATTGACCAAAATTTGTAAAAGCAACAACAGGACACAGCTCTGCAAGTCTCTTACTAATGGAGATTTGGTATCTGTCTGTCTGACACCAAAAATATACTATTACTTCGATTAATAATGGAGATTTGGTATCTGTCTGATTGAAGCTGAAACTATACTATTACTATATTTTACCGTTCAATTCACTTTACTATACTATTTGAAACTAATGCACTATCTTTCACTGCTCAATTCAGGGGTGAGGGATAGTATCTATTCTGTTGTCATGATACCATCCTCCCAGGCATTATCTCCTCCTTTTTGGGGAAAGGGAGGGGGTAGTGTAGTATCTGTTCTGATACCATCCTCTTAGTCATTAGCTTTGCGTTTTTTGGTTGGGGAAATTAGTGTAATATCTATTTTGTTGTGATGAGACCACGCTCCCAGGCATTATCTCCTCCTTTGGAGTGGGGGAGGGCGGCAGTGTAGTATATATTTGTTAGTCATATATACTAGCAAACATATGCAACCAGAGAGAGTATATTTTTGCTAGTTAAACAAATTTTGTTTTTTGATATGTGGGATATTTTTTTACTGAAAGATACAACTACAAATATTTCCGATTGAGTGTTGAAATGAATGGTTTGAAGTCAATGATGGAAGACAAAATGAAATGTAAAAAGTATACAATAAAATTCACAGCAAAAAAGAAACAATACTTGAATACTTAAGGAACTTGAGGTATTCCATAATTTTCGGTGTACGGTAATATTTTTCAATACCAAGTAAGTACTTCATAAAGTTTTGATGTCATTTTATTTTTAACTGCCATAATTCACAGATGCCTTTTTATGCACAAGTGCCTGAAAATGTAGTATATATCAAAATGATAACCCATAAATTATTTTAAAAAGAAGCCAATCAATCAATTTTTAGATTAAATCAGATTATCAGATTAATAAAAAAAGAAATAATAGTCCTCATCAAAATAAGCCAGCGACATTAAAAGCTATGGTAAATGTTATCTTTAATATTTATTTAATTTAGATATAGAGAGGTGGCATTGGTAAAGTGGATAACGATGTGGACTGGCGACCCGGGTGTGCCACGTTCGAATCCAGTTTGTTTGACTTTTATCGATTTTTGTTAACCTTCACGTGGTCCCTCCTCTAATAACCCGATTCTAGAAAGAATTTTAGAAACCAATAACAATGCAAAGAAAGTGGGCTCCCTCTACCATGCTAGAAAACTTCTCACACCTGACAGTATCCTATATCTCTACAAAGCCACAATCTACCCATGCATGGAGTATTGTTGTCACATCTGGGCTTATGCACTATCCACTAGTCTCTCCCTCCTTGACAAGGTCCAAAAAAGAGTTGCTAATCTAATAGGTCCCTCACTATCCACCAAGCTCCAGTCCATGTCTCATCGCTACAATGTTGCACCCTTGTGCTTGTTTTACAAGTACTTCAATGGAATGTGCTCTGATAAACTTCCTGCTCTGGGGCCCCCTCGACGTAAATATTCTCGACCAACCCGACAATCAGCTAAATCCCATCCATTCACTGTGGAGGTCCCCAGATGCCAGAGAGCCTTCTACTCCAATAGCTTATTGCCTCGAGCTTCTGGCCTTTGGAACTCTCTCCCTGCTCTCTGTTTCCCCAATTGTATCAGCATGCAGAAATTTAAAACTAATGTGAACAAGCATCTCGCTGCACAGCTCCTATTTTAGGATGACCCCCCTAAACTTTCACCCTAATTCTCAGTAGCCCTTACGTCTACAGTGGAAACTTGCCTTGTTTGGGGTTAACTAAGTTAAAAAAAACAAAAACAGAATCGAGTCTGTCAAAGAAGTCGTACCATGCTCATTCATATGAATTCATGTTTTCTGCCTCCCTGGCCTTCTTCGAATTTGGGAACCTTCGATTTGAACTCTGGAATCTGTTGAACTCGGAATTTTGAACTAAACTTTATCTAATTAATTTCTATTAGGTTTCTATTAACGAGAGGTGGTGGTGCCGAAGTGGTTAATGATGTAGACTGGCGAGTTGAGTGTTCTAAGTTCGAATCCAGTCGGCTTCATAGCACCACTTTTACTTATGGATGTTGGCAACCTTCATGTAGTTCCTTCAGTAAGTACCTTTATGAACATGCATGAGTGCGTTCAGTGCACTGGCCATGATCGTCCCGCTCGTTGTACCTGGTGCAAGGTTGCTGTTCGTCTCAGTCAGTGCTGCAACAAAGAATTCTCATTCCAAGAAAAACCACGAGTCCAGTTTATAAACAATTAACAGATGTTTATATATTTGGAGATTACAAATGGTACTGGTTTTTTTAGATTGAATAGCAGACTTGCAAAATGAGATCTTTTATCCCGGCCAAATAAAATATAAGTCCAATCAACACAATCCTTTAGGTAAGAGCCCAAGGGCCCATCTTGCCCAGAGAGGTACACTG
The DNA here is from genome assembly GCA_963556195.1 of Sepiola atlantica. NCBI lineage: Eukaryota > Metazoa > Mollusca > Cephalopoda > Sepiida > Sepiolidae > Sepiola > Sepiola atlantica. The sequence continues at coordinate 108,965,022 of OY744520.1, read as the reverse complement.
GCCCAACTGACGGCCAACCCTCAGAAAAACCAACTGCCTGTGTCATGCCCAAAAGCCGGCTCTGACTCCTCCCCTTCCAATCTCCTGGAATATTTTCACTACTGACTGGAAATTTTGGATTCTGGTCTTTCTCAGTGGTCATTATTCGACCACCCAGAAGCTGACTACTGGAGATATCCACTAGATATAACTGTTAGACAGTGTCCACCCAAAGGGGTTTATTTGGAGCCCATCTCGGAACATTACTTTTCTCAAGTTGGTTGGTCTCAGCGGGATTCCCCATTTAATGAGGCACTTATTTTATTTCAAATAAAAGACAATTTCTGGGTGGCCCAACTCACAATCAGAGATATTTTCAATTTATTCTGTGCCTTTTTCCTTAGCCGAACATTTATCACCTGCAACGTCTGCCATTCGCAGCCTAGTGCATGTTTACACCTGGTTTTAGAAAGAATCAGAGAACCAATGCCAACATCAGAATCAAGCCAGTCAAAAAAAAAATCATACTATACCAATTTATATGAATCTACGTTTAATATTTAAATATAAGACTTTGTTTTTTGCTCTGAATCATCAGAAAATTATTTTTCAACATCTTTCTTCCTGATAAATTTGGACATAGTATTTGAAACTTTAAAAAAATTAATTTAAAAAAAAATATTATTATACTAACGAGTCACCAATTACCAAACTCAAAAGCCACTCGAGGATAAGGGTTAAATGAGTTTGTCAGTTGGATGATGAACAATATTATGAGAGGATTGAAAACTATTAATGGAAAGGACAAAATTTGATTATTAAAGAGGACGTCTCGACAAGTATTTGTTGACATTGAACTTGAAGGCGACCATGTTGTAGTCAGCAGGGAAGCAGTTCCGTGGCAATGTGTTCCAGAGAAAGGAAGTTTTTTCTGTCAGTTTTAATGCATTTTTATGTTTACATTTTTTAAATTAAGCGATTTATTTGTTAGTTTATAAATAATTGCTTTTAAGAAAAAAGGCAAGACTAATTTTCCTTTTTTATTTTTAAAGAATGTTAATAAATTTACCCAATTATGACAAATTATGTGTTTCTTATGGTATGGTATGTTCACATTGAAAGAATGGATGAAAGTTCTTGGGTTAGTAGATGTAGAACAGTTGAGGTAACAGGGTCAGTTGGTGGTGATAAGGATGGACTTGCGGGAAAAAAAGGGTAAATAGAGACCTGGCCAAAAATAAGTTAGTTTGGAAGTCAATTTCTTAAAGCCGTCCAACACATGCCAGCATGTAAAAAGATGTTAAATCGAATATGATGATGATGATGATGATGATGACTTAACCAGAATGAAGTATCCATCCATCCATATCCCATAACGTCAAGGGATGTCGACGGGGAGTCATGCAGATATTTTATGTCATAACTTTTCAGTGGGCATGATAGAACCTGATGGAGCCATGTACTCTCCAGGCCACATACAGCACCTGGTATTTCCAAATGGTCACCCATTTAGTACTGGCCGGGCTCAACGCTGCTTAACTTTAGTGATCTAATAGGAACCAATGTGTCAATGTGGTTATGCCGTATACGAAGTATACATAGACATTTAAAGATTTTCTTTTCTAGTCTCAAAGAGTGAATCAGTACCTCATGCTGTTATTAATGGGGGAGTGGTAAAATGTCTAATTTAAGGTTCTAGCATATCTGGGTTGCTGGGGGAGTGGTAAAATGTCTAATTTAAGGTTCTAGCATATCTGGGTTGCTGGGGGAGTGGTAAAATGTCTAATTTAAGGTTCTAGCATATCTGGGTTGCTGTGGGAGTGGTAAAATATCTAATTTAAGGTTCTAGCATATCTGGGTTGCTTTTGTTTCTAACTTGTGTCACCTGCATGCTGAGTAACAGTAGCATTAATACAGCTAGCTTTAATTTTCGTTTTGTTTACAAACTTCAAACTAACTTTGATTTTTTATTCATATATTTATTTTCAATGCTAACAGTTTGTACGATGAGACTGCGGGTTCCACCATATCTGTTAATGAAACACTTAAAACAAGTGGCGCATGCGTGGTCCCCCTCTGTATGTGACTCGATGTGGCGAGTGTAAAATGCAATAAATTTGGGCAATTTGGGGCATTTTTGACCCCCCTTCGACCCCCTGGGGGCGAGAACCAGAATTTTTCTAAGGTCAAGGATGCTCATTTTATATCCAGAACAATTGCCTCTACATATTGGCCAAGTTTCAGAAAAATTGAATGGATGGATCAAACGTTATGGGAGAAAAAGGTCATTTTTTGCAATTTTGGGGGCTTTTGACCCCCTGGGGGCGCGAGTCAGATTTTTTCCAAGATCAGCGATACTTATTTTCTATTAGGAACAATTGCCTCCACATTTTGGCCAAGTTTCAGAGAAATTGAATGGATGGATGAAAAGTTATGGGGGCAAAAATGTCATTTTTTGCCATTTCGGGACCTTTTGACCCCCTGGGGGGCTAACTAGATTTTTTATTTTTAAATCGGAGAATGTCACTTTCTAACCTGACCAAAATTACAACTTCATGCAAAATTTCAGAGAAATTCAATGGATGGTTGCGGAGAAAAATCCAGATGGACGGACAGACGGACAGACCTCACAACATAAGTCCCCCGATTTTATAAATCGGGGGACCAAAAATAAGCTCTCCCTGTAATTTTCCTTTGTTCGCCAATCATTAAATAACTCGATCATGTTGTGTATTATACCATCAGGACACTCATAATTTGAGAAACGCAACAACACACCCTGGCGATTATGACCTAGCTTCGTTAATTGATATTCCTTTGTTTTTTTGTTTTTTCATTCTCACTGGCCGATATTGAATTTTATTATAGCCATTTAAATAAATAATACACTAGGCATTTTGTGTTCGTACATATGGTATCACCTTTCACACACAAAATGAAATCGTCCGATTGGTCATTAATCTGATGTTGCTAAGGTAAAAAAAATTCTGACTTTACAGATTTTAAAATGAATTGTTCCAAAGTCGCCTTCTGTCAACTCATCAACTAAAACAGTACAATTTTAAATAAACTAGAATTAATGGACCCATTTGGCCGATTAGTTCTAGTTTATTTAAATATATGAATTCATGTTTATATAAATTATTATATAAATAAATGAATTCATGTTTTGAAACATGATGTAAATCATAAATCTGGCGTCACACCAAAGCCATAATTATTTTGTAACGGTAATGTTTTAAACTCTATTTATAAGAAAGTCTAAATAGGTCAGTTGGTAGAACCTCAGACTGAAGATCTCGATGTTTTGGGTTCAATTGACCCTCTGTTTCACTCCCTAGTCGGAAGAAACTGAAATTTTGGAAATCTCTCTGAATTAGTGTCTTATACATATGATTTAAATGTTATTAAAATCAGATATATGTATTTGAATTTTTAAGGGATTCTGCCTCCATAGCTCCTTCAGAGGGGGCACATACAGATTCCACACATTTAAAGGCATGTAGAGATTTGAGACCACTTCCATTGTCTTCCCCGGCAAATTTCATACATATGATCTAAATTTCATCAAAATATTAGAAGTTTTAAGAAAGGTTCTGTCCTCATAGCTCCCTTGGGAGGAGGGGTGCAGCTTAAAGATTTGAGACAACTTCCAGAATATTTTACATATGAGTACACTTTTAGTTTTTTATGTAGATTATCTAACATTTCTTTCTATAGAGAACAAACACATATAGACATTGACATTTATATAGATAGATGACTCTAGCTTTGTTTGTCAACATTTCTTTTGTTTTGTTTTTTTATTTATTTAATTTTTAGTTCTTAAAACATTTTGGTACTTTTTATGTATAGGTATCCAAGAAAATTTCAGTACTTATATCATCGACTCCAAGTTTCACCGAAGACTTCTGAGAGCTAACGAACTTTACCGAACAAACTGAATGTATTATTAGCAGTTTTTTTTTATGGTTTTTTTTTTGCAAAGAAGTTATTTAACAAAAGAAACTGTCTATTTTTATCTTGTATTTAAGTGTATTGTCTAATGTTGTTTCAGTACTTCTACACAATACGAACCGAACTGTTTTTTTTTTACCCTAACCCTAAGTTTTAGGCCTAGTTCGGCAAAAGTCAGTTTTATTTGGTGCATATTGTGTAGAAGCATAGAAACTTAATTCGACTTTATATGTTCATAGTCGGAACTGCTTACGTCACAACTGCAAATCTCTGGATACCTATTCCTAAAAAGCACCATTTTAAATCTAGACCAAGTTTTTTTTCTTAATGTTTTAATCTGTCAAGGAACCACAATATGATAAAAGGCTGATCACTGAAAACGGTCTAATTTAACTTTAACAGATACGCAATCAAGAGTTAAGTTTTATTGATAAGCAGATCTATGAACATAGGTCGAGATTTTATCCCAAAACAATAACTATGTTTCAGATAATCAATTTATCAATTCTTAGATAAACATGATTTACTTTTATTCCTAATAAGTTTTTAAACATGAAATTTCAGACAAAATAAAATAGTTAGTTGAGTGGTTGGTGTTATGATGCGCTTGCCAGAGATTGGAGATAGCTATTTTGTAGAAACGGCTGTGTTCGTATTCATCTGACTGAGTTGGCTTGAAATGAAGAAGAAAATGGGGTCACAAGATTTCCATATAAAAATACCAACATCTTCTCTTTAATTAAATCAACTTTATTTAAGTTTTATTAACACAGGAACACAAGAATGTAGAGCAAGTCGGTTCGGCAGGCAGGCTTTAGTTATAGAAAGAGAATTGAGTTCAGGAGTTCCATCTCGTCCTGCCAGGCAATGGCAAGAAACGACAAGATGTTTTTAGCATAATGTCTCCACTGTTTCTATTCAAAAACTGTTTGTATTTTAGCACCAAACTAAGTCTGGGCAGAAATTAGAAAAGCTGAGTATACAAAGAAGTGTTCAAATTGCCCATTGTATTCCTACGCGAGTTTTAACATGCCTGTTTTAGCCAACCGAATCATAAACTAATCACTATGCCACAGATTGCATGTAAATACAAAAGAAAGTAAATCTCGACTATGTAACGGCTACAAGTTAATATGTGGAATAGTGGGTAAGCGTGTAAACAGACTAATTAAAATAATAACAGGAACACATCTCTAAAGCCAACCGATATTTCAGTCATGAAAATCGACCTATATATGTGGTCACAACCAAAATATCGGTTGGCTTTAGAGATGTTTGTTATTATTTTTAGTCTGTTTACATGCTTATCCATATACTAATATTCCATATATTAACAATTCCTCATGATGTGTAAAAATGTTATTTTACTTTAGAGTTCTAATTCTAAATAATTAAATAATTAAGCATCCAGGATTAATTAATAACAATTTTAATTCAAATATAAAAGATTAATATGTATAGTATTTTTTTAAATTTTTATTTACCTCCCCTGCGGGAGGTTAGGCACAAGGTCATGTGGGGTTTTGAAATGCAAACACACTAGGTGAAGTGCACTCTGGCCTACAAAAAATGCATGAACAGTCCTGTCGGCATTCCCTGGTAAGGGGTGCCTCAGGCGATTAGCAATAAACAAACCCCTTCTCAGAAAGAAGGTCAGCCTGGGAGGGTGGACCTTCTAGGACTGAGCAAAACCATACCTAGGCCTGACAGCAACAAAACCACTGTCAAAAAGGATGTATCCCCAACTGGTACAAACAATGTCTATAGTATTTTGAACAAGAGACTTTGATGGTATGGCCACGTGGAAAGAATGTATCGGAGTTCTTAGGTCAGTAAATGTAGTACAGTCATAGTAGCAGGTCCAGTTTAGAAGGAAGTGATACAAATTAACTTGAGAAAAAGAGGGATAAATATAGACCTGGATAGAGATAGATAAGTTTGGAAATCAATTTCATAAAGCCGTCCAACACATGCTAGCATGTAAAACAGTTAAACCGAATATGATGATGATTATAATGATGACATTCTTAATATATAAAATATACTTTATTTTCTTTTTCCTGCATGCAAAATAGTGAATCTGGGTCTGAAAAATCTCTTCTTCGTCTTAGTTTATTATCTCTGCCCAGGCAGGGGTTATGTTTTCAGTAGAGTTTTCAGCCTGTCATCCAGATCACTTGACCAATTGTCACCAAACTTGGTTAAAATATCGGTCATGGTCTAACTTAGAACTGATTAAATTTTGAGATATCTATGTCAAAGGTCATGGTTATGGAAAAGGTGAAAGTCACTTTTGGCGATAACTTTGGTTCTGTTTATCGTAGAGACTTACTACTTGACCCATATTGTAGCCAATGATGTCCTGTATCTTATATAACCTTAATTTTGAAAAGTTCGGTCATCGGCGAAATTTTGACAGAATTTCAACTTCCGATTTTTCTATATTTGATGTATGGATCTGATGCTTTTTGATAACAGTAACCATCATGCAAAATTTCACCCTGATCCGATAAAATAGTTTTTGAGTTATCAGTGTTTCCATAGCATAAATTTTGGAATACTTCACACAATATGAAGAAGTAAGGCCTAAATAAGACTTTGTCTCATCCTTACATTGTCATGCAGTATCACGACTGACTTATGTTCTTATGTCTTTATTTTTTTTCCTTTTCTCTTCCAGGTGTTAGAATATTTCCGTACAGATACTGAAAAACGTGATTTTGTGTCCGGTGGAGCTGCTGCTGGTGTTGCTGCTGCTTTTGGAGCACCGGTTGGCGGTGTCCTCTTTAGCTTGGAAGAAGGAGCTAGCTTTTGGAACCAAGCGCTAACCTGGAAAATCGTAAGTACTTTCTTTAAAACACCTCCAAAGATATTCAAATTTTTTTTTTATTAGTTCACCTCCAAACAAGGCAGGATGTCACTGTAGATGTAAGGGGCTACTGAGCATTAGGGAGTAAGTTTTGGGGGTCATCCTAAGTTGGGAGCTGTGCAGCAAGATGTATTTACATTAGTTTTAAATTTCTGCATGTCAGAGTCAGGGAAACGGAGCAGGAAGGCCGGCAGCACGAAGAAAGAAGCTGTTGGAGTTGAAGGCTCTCTGGCATCTGGGTACCTCCACAGTGAATGGATGAGACTTAGCTGATTGTTGGGTTCGCCGAGTGTATTTACATCGAGGGGGCACCAGGGCAGCAAGTTTATTGGAGCACAATCCATTGAAGTAATGGGACGGGCTCGAGCTTGGTGGATAGTGAAGAACCTATCAGGTTAGAAACTCATTTTTGGACCTTGTCTAAGAGGAAGAGACTAGTGGATAGTGCACCAGCCCAGATGTGACAACAATATTCCATGCATGGAAAGATTGTGGCTTTGTAGAGATATAGGATACTGTCAGGTGTGAGTAGTTTTCTAGCTCAGTAGAGGGAGCCCACCTTCTTTGCAGCAGCCTTGGCAATGTCTTCAATGTATTTGTTCCAATTCATGTTACCTGTGAATGTAAGGCCGAAGAGTTTGAACGTTTGACTCTCAGGTAGGGTGTAATTTGCCATGGCAATCGGTGGTTGAAGAGGTTTCTTGTAGTTATTGAAGGACAGGAGTTTTGTCTTTGCGGCATTAAATGTTACCATCCATTTATGACTCGATTCCACTACGGACTGGAGGTCACTTTCTAATGATTCAGCCATTGCCTCGGATATGTGTGTGTCTGTTTTGCCCACATTACGAGAGTAGAACGTGGTGTCGTCAGCAAATCTACCCATCTCATACACAATGTCATCGGGGAGGTCGTGTATGAAGATCAAGAATAGTAGAGGTCCAAAGATGGATCCCTGGGGTACACCAGCATTTATGTAATGTAGCTTGGATGAACGGTCATCGAGGACAACCTGGATCTTTCTTTTGGTTAGGAAGGATCTAATTATATTAAATATTTATCTAGTAATACCACATGAGTGAATTTTTTTTTATTTTTTATTTTTTTATTTTTTTTTTTTTTATGAGAAAACTTTTATGCCAGACCTTGTCAAAGGCTTTGGATATATCAAGCGCTACTACGCTAGCTTCACCTGCCTTGTCCAGTGTATGATATATGCATTCAGAGATGATTGTTAGGATATCTGCAGTAGATCATGCTTGCTTGAATCCATACTGATAGTCAGAAAGAAGTTTAGCATTAACGAGGTGTCGGACTATCGCTAGATTGATTAAGGATTCAAAGATTTCAGCAAAGATCGAGAATAGACTGATGGGGCGATAATTCTGAGGATCAGTTCTATCTCCAGAATTCTTGAAGACTGGTATCAGATACAGTTTTTCAGCTGTCAGGGAAGCAAGATTCAGCAGTAGCGGCTCTTTGAACGGTGTTGGTACTGTACGCGGGTATGTCAATTTCGATATTTACCAAGCTTCATAACTAGTACAAAGAAAAATATTTGAAATTTTGTGAAAAAAAATACACTAATATTTGCGTAAGAGAGTAACTACAAGGAATGTATTTACCTATCGTTTTTATTGACAAAGAACATTACAAATTTTAAGCAAAAACTAATTCGCTTTGAACTAATGCCAAATACTCTTTATGACTATTTGTTTTTGCTGATTATCAAAAACATGTTCGCTTAATTTTCTCAATATATTTATGTAATGTTTTTTTAATGTTATGTTATGTCAATTACTTTAAATTTATAAAACACGTATCCAGTTTAAAAAAAAATCTTTCAAACTTATGTGAGATTCAAACTCGGGTAAAACCTACTACCTTAGTAATGTGTACTCTGCCTATTCCTTTTTTGTCAACCAATCACATGTTTCTATTTGTGTATGAACAGACTAACTCCAAAACACTATAACTTTTTAATTGTATATAGATGTATTAATAAAACTTTTACACAAATCAACTTTGGTTTTCTTTGTATTTAAACAAGAATAGATATTAAGATGGGTTCATTCACACTGCAGTCTGCATGATGTGTAGCGGCAGTAGTCATGAGATATAGGACAAATATAAAAAACAATTGAATAAAACTCCTGTATAAATCAACAATTAATTCAAAAGCATTGTTTGAAAAAAATTGCAAAATAATTTCAAGGTAAATTATGAACATATGAGGAAATTGTGAGAATCTGAAATAAGTGAAAAAAGGGATGAAAAACACAAATACTTCCAAGGTTTTAATAATCTAACAATTGACCCATTTTTTAGTTAGTCTCAACTTTTTTATCACCAGTTTCTGGAGTTTGCAGTTGGATGGCTAAAAATAAACATTTATTTCTCTATTAAAAAGTGAAGAAAAAAATTAGTTCTTAGTCCAAAAACGTCTTGTCTATCTGAAATGTACAAGGGACATAACTCCCCTTTCCAAATCTCTTTGAGGTAAGATAGATCATAAAGGCAAAGAGTTACTTCCCTTTTAATATGATTAACTTAAACACTGCTATATGACTGTAATGGACATCCATTTGGGGTATTTGGAGATTGTTAAATTACCCCTTAGTTACCCAGGAATGAGAATTTTCACTTTTTTTTTTTAATTCAGAAAAAGCTGATTTCTGATTTTGTTTCTCTTTATTTTTAATAAGAAAAGACTGATTTCTACCGAATCACAAGAGCTTTACATCCTTATTTTGTCATCATTTGTCTCGATTCTCTTTCTCTTTCCTCTCTCTTGCTTTATTTTTCTTTCTCTTTTCTTGTTTTTTCTCTTGTTTTGCTTTGCCTCATGCCATAGGTTAAATGATTTACGATGCGGGTAGGGGGAGGTAGAATACTTATGTTTCATCAAAGAATGACTTCTTGTCTCCTTCCCACCCACATACAGGGTTTTTCTCTTGCTAACGGACATGTTTTTTTTTTGTTTATTTCTCGAACCAAATATATTTTTAATTTTTTAAACTTTTATTACACACAAAGTAAACTTTGAACATTCTTTTTACACAAAAAGCTCATTTTAACGGAATTTAACAAATTTAAAAGCAAAAATTAAGTTAGAACATATCAAACAATACTTTCAGTATGAAAAAAGGTATTGTAGATTAATACCCTTCGTTAAATCTCCCCCCCCCCCCAAAAAAAAAAATGAGATTCTATTTTGTTTAGATGGGAACACCCTGAAAAACTTGGCAGAAAGAAGATAAAAGAAAAAATAATTATTTCAGAATTTAGACCAAATTTCTTTGGTTTCCTGTCATCTGTATGTTGTACGCATGTGCGGTTTGCCAAAAAAAAAACACTACGTTAAAGTGATCTATTTTCCTATAGATTTTATTCTCTGCATCGTTAGCATAATGGTTAGCGATAATTAACGAATACCAAGAGGGCGAGCGTTCGAATCCTACTGACCCATAAGAATTTTTTTATTCTAACGATAACTTAAATATACATCGAAAGGATGGGGATGAAGGGGAAGACTAAGATGGTACTTTTAATAACAATATGTTACACTTTTGCCTCGGGCAATGGGGTAAGGGTGAAGGGAAGACCGGGAAAGAGAGATATTGTTACACTTTTGCCCCGGCCAACGAGGAAAGGGGGTCACCGGGGAGAGACAGATTGTTACACTTTTGCATGCAAAGAGAGAGGAGAAAACGGGGAGGGGGGATCCCCGGGCAATGCCAGGTACCATTGCTAGTTTCTAATAAAGCACAAACCAAATACATGTGACCAACTCTTTCAGTTTTTTTATACACATATACATCTTCTCTTTTGCACCTCACACTTCAAAGTATGCACGTGCCGCAAACATTTTATTTCGGAACGGAGTCCTCTGAGCTCGTCTAATTGTAACATAGGCTTTTAACTTTCTTAAGAGGGATCGTCTAAATCATGAGTGACATATAGTTTTGGCAGAATGGGGGAGGGGCTTCTTTTCTTGAGTCATCCATCAATTGATAGTGAAATTTCACCAAGTTTCTGCGCCATGATGCTTGCTCATGAATTAAATCAGAAGCTCAAATCTCGAGAGATAAGTTTCCTTTTCCAGAAGAGTCTTAATTGTAATATGTGTTCTCCCAGCCTGTCGCTTGACCTCTGGAACCACAGAAGTATTTTTCCAGCAAGTTTACTGTGTCACAATACATGTCCAGCTAGCACCAAAAGTCGGTGTTGAACAACTGCAGATAGGAAACCATACAGTATTTTGTTTATTACATAGTTTCACCATGAGATGTTGTAAGGATCTTGGTGTATGATCCATCAAGTTTTTCAGATCAAGCAACATTGAGTGTCCAAGAGTCTGATCGGTAAAGTAAGATGGATTCGACTGATGTCTTGAACACTTTGAGTTTTGTCTCATTCTCGATAGCAGTTTTCCAGATTTTGTTGAGAGTTTAATTGTATTCCATGTCTGTCCAATGCGCATATTCATATCATAACCCCCCCCCCCCAAAAAAAAAAATGAAGTTGGGGAGTCATCCTGTAGTAACTGAAATAAAATAAAAACTACTTAAACATATTAGACTTAAAGAAAAAAAAATGCTTCTTTTGCATGGCAATTGTAAAGAAACACACCATAAACAAAGTTTTTTTCCTAGAAAATCCCATCTGCGGAACAAGATATCGCGAGTCCGCTTCCAACCGACTACAACATGGTCATCTTGAAGTCTAATGTGAGCCGTCCTTTTAGATAATCAATTCCTCTTAACCCTTAAATGCTTTATTTTTTATATTGGTTTAAAAGAAAATGTTATCGAAGATACTGATTAGCTATTTAGCGGGTGTGCTGATGCAACATCATACTAATACCTCCTCACACTTGTCAACAGGCTCGTTGCAGATGTGAAACAAATTGCAGTTTGACAAATTTTTGTTAAACATTATATTAAATAGGCATTTTGTTGGAATGTTTCATATTTAAACTAAAACATTTAAGGGTTAAGTAATCTTCTGCATATCCCACCCAGCGTTTCCGGTCCTCCTGTGAAGGTGATCATCGTCCAACTGATGATCTCTTTAACCCTTATCCTCGAGTTGCCCCTGGGCCTTAATAAGTGGTGATTCATCAGTGAAAACAACAAAACTATAGCGTAATATAGGGTTCAGGGGTAGGAGTTTCTTGGGCTTCTCAATTTTCCAGAACCCGGTTCTGCTAGTCTATTATATAAAGGAAAGTCGGATCTCATGTCTGTATGTCTGGCTAAAAGTCAGAAACTACACAAGATGAACCATTAGTAAATAAAAATTAATATTGTCTTTTTCTCTTCCATCTTGTCAGGTTTTATTAATTTATATAATTCTTTTTTTTTTAGTTTTTCTGTTCTATGGTTTCAAGTTTTACGTTGAATGTGGTACAGAGTTTTGTACGCGATCGTCCCTGGGATCTGAGCTCTCCAGGTCTCGTCAATTTTGGAACATTTATTGTAAGTATTAAATACAAAGCATGTGAATGTTTACACATTTTCAAATTGAAATTAGATTTTTGATTTAAGCTCAGGTAACGTACATGCATTTTTGCACATGAAAATTGAAACTTTTTGTAGATCTAAATGTCTAAATGAATTATGGTTAGAATGCAGAGTCGGTCATTAAGATGAAAGAAAGATTGGTGCAGTGTCAAATGGAAAATTAGGTAAAAATAAGAATATTTGATATTCTATTGTTACGTTTTATAGCAAAGCATGTGTTGGGGTCTCTTCTCCAACACACATCTGCCATATTGTATGTGTGTGTGCTTTCTTGAGTACACATGAAGTCGGAATGAACAAAGGGAATATCTAAGAAACAGTTAAATCATATATATATATATATATATTATATTCTTTTTTTTCTTTTCAATATGAAAACTTAGGGAATGGACATATTTTTTTTTATCTTTTTCAATTCTATGGTCACATTTTTCTGAAATAGATTATTTCCACAGAATATGAAATCATCAACATGTATTGTCAGAATGCCTATCAAGTCACCAATGGCATCATGCCAAAGAAACAGTGCATTGTCATATGCACTTACCATTCCTTTTAAATGCGTTAACTCATGATTAATTCACTTATACCATGAACGAGGTGCATTGTTTAATCCATAAATACATCTTTTCAGCTGCCACACCTGTGATTCTGGACACACATAAGATGGTAGATACCTCTCTCTCCAGCATATCACCTTGCAGAAATGCTGAGGTAAAATCGAGAGTCTCCACTTGCCATATCATAACCAAGGCTGTTAACAATACGTGATGTATAGCCTCATGGCTAGACGTTAAAGAATTTGTTTTTAGATCATGGGGATCTTCTTCATAGCCACGTTGATATATATTTTTGATCCATGTTAGGCACACATTAATTGAATTTCTATATTTTCCAATTTTCTTTTCTTTGCATCAATCATATTTTCTCCTTGTTCTTGTTGAGAAGTAAGAAAAACCATGTGTTCCTGATAACTTACTCCCTCTGTTACTTGAGGAAGTTCTCTCCCCTGATCAATATGATCCAAAGAGGATTTTTATTTTCTGCTTTTGGTTTTATATTTAACCAATGGCTATATTTTCCTGTTGACTTCGATTGTGTGCTCATAACGATCCCTTTTTTTTTCACTCATCACTTCCTTTCAATTTATGTTCTACAACTTTGTTTCTACTTTCTACTTAGTTTTATACTGTTATCTTTCACTTCATTTCTGTTGCTATTAGAATTGTTATTATATTGTCCTTCATCTTTCTCCTCCAAGACTTCATTTATTTTATTTGAAGAATTTGTATTTTCTTCATGACTTGGACTTCGCAATTCCTAGCTTACCTTCATCAAGTGACATGGATGCATCCTGAAAAATGCTCCTCCATGTCTGATCTTTCTTTACCTAAAACTTAAGCAGTACCACGCCATCCTTTATAGTTTTGTCTTCTATAGTAGACACGGTCATCTGTTAAAAATCCTTCATCCGTATAAGTCCCTGGTGATACCAGATCAGGCTGCCCTGTAGCTCCCTGAGACAAAATTCACCTACATTGACGTTTTTTTTTTTTTTTTTTTTTTTTTTGTAAAACTTAATTATGTTCTACAAAACCAAAAACAAAAACAACAGCCCCTCTCCCTTTCTCCCTCCCCTTTTTTATTTTATTTTTCCTACCCTACTCCCGATCCTGGATATGACCTTAAACTACATCCGATGGTGAGATCCGGCTTACGGACTTTGGGGAATGTGGAGCCTCCTCTTAATTACCATTGCTCCCAGGTCCACCCTGACCCGGAGTGGTAGTACCTGTTAGGGTCCCAACTATGGGTTAAATAGAAACAGATAAACCAAACCAAACACCATCAATAAATATTTGAACATATAAAGAACTTGAAGCATAAAAACTTTCACCAAAATGACTGCATTCGGCATTGAATAGCCTGAAAAGGGTTGATATGCCGTAAAACAAAACAACCAAACTAAACACCATGAATAAATATTTGAAGATATAAACAACTTGAAGCATAAAAACTTTCACCAAAATGACTGCATTCGGCATTAAATAACCTGAAAAGGGTTGATATGCCGTAAAACAAAACAACCAAACTAAACACCATGAATAAATACTTGAAGATATAAACAACTTGAAGCATAAAAACTTTCACCAAAATGACTGCATTCGGCATTTAATAACCCGAAAAGGGTTGATATGCCGTAAAACAAAACAACCAAACCAACCAACCGTATAAGTCCTTACGTTAGATCCCAACACTTTCCGAAATCTTTTGCTTGATTCGTCTTCCATGAAGCTTTTCCTAGCTGCATGTAGGGCATTGAAATTTATTTTAACCATATCACTGGTTGTTGCAGTTTCTAATGCAGGTAACCGAGCATTCAAAACTGAAGGGAGGTTAATATTTGACCCAAATACAAGCTCATTTGGACTATATCCAGAATGATTCCGAAGTGCACAAAGGAATAGAACTCTTATATCTAAATACAAAGGGAGATAACTTAACACTACAGACTCTTTCACTCAGAAGAGATGTTGCAAGTGTTTCTCTACTGTATCATTATGTTCATGGTAATTGCCAATCCTTGGTACCCCTCTGTAAAACATCCACAGCAAGAACACGTTTAGCTACAATAACAGCCAAGAACTTTTCTTTCTCTCTCTCTTTACCAAAAAACAAATAAAACTTCCATGAACAAAGTTTCTTTTCTTAGAACATTCTATCTGTAGAACAAGATACCACAAGTCTGCTTCCCAACCGACTACAGCATGGTTGTCTTCAAGTCTAATGTGAACAAATACTTGTTGAGCCGTCCTCTTGGATGGTCAGTTCTTCTTAAGTAAGCTTCTTCCCATCTTACACATTGTTTCCGCTCCCCTCGTGGAGGCTATTATTGTCTAACTTACAATCTCATTAACACTTATCCTCGAGTGGTAACCGATTAGTAAAAAATATTTAAATTGCGATTATTTTTTTATGGCAATGGACACTAGTATATTAATAACTATAAACATTGGAGTTATTTTTATTTAAGACTAGCAGGGCTACCTGGCGTAGCCCAGGGCAAAAGTGTAACATATTCCTATTAAAACTTCTCTCTTCCCCGGTTTCCCCCTCCCTCAGCCCAACCCCCTCATTCTTCTCAGCCCAGCCCATTCCTTTCTCTGGACATACACTTTTTATAGAATAATCAAGTCGGAGTAAGGGAAATAACTCCTTGAAAAAATCAGTTACTTCCCTTTACTTATTACATGAAAATGACAGAAAACCCGACACTCCCCTGATGAAATTGGCTACAATTCGGGGTCAAAAAATGGATATTTTTTCTAAATTGTAGCTATTATTCATTCTGAGTAATGCTGATCAAGAAAATATCAACTTTGATGGTTTTTTGTTCTGTAGTTTTGAAGTTTTAGCTAGACATACACACACAGAATTTCCCTTTATATAATAGAAGATTTGGCAAATAATATAAATTTGTGTTTGGATTATTCGGATTATTATTCTCATCTTGGTTGTTATTTTCACAACTTTTTGGCCAATGTAACCTACCTTCTTCAGGTGCATCTTTTTGAACTTGTGAATTTTTGTGTCAAACTCAGGAACCTATATGGAATTTCGAACAAAACCCTTTATTAAATCCACAGGGGTAGATTGTTCTCATTCCATCAGCCATGACCAGGTAGAAATGCTAATTAATCCACATATGAAGGAAAAAGGAAACCATCTTCTCTTGTGGGTTTCGGAGTCGACGTAAAGATTCCTCAAGTTCGAAAAGATGCACTTTGAGGTCGGAGGTTACATTGGCCAAAATGTTGTGAAAATAACAACCCAGTCGAGAATATGTATGATTTAGCTTATTCGGACTACTGTTCTCATCTTGGATGATATTTTCACAACGTTTCGGTCGATGTGACTTCCGACTATCTTCAATCAAACTCTGGGAATCTTTGTCCAATACGTTAATTTTTATGTCGAACTCGGAAATCTGTACGGAAATTTTAATCCAAATAGACCTGTGGTGCAACGGATAAAGTGTTAAGTACTAATTAATTCTAAGTGATAGTCTTCTGGAGGTTGATGGTTCAATTCTCAATACGGGTAATAATGAAAATATTAGAATTATGTAAGACTTCTACCTGGTCATGGCTGACGGAATGAGAGCAATTTATCCCTGTGGATTACATAAAGGGTTTTGTTCGAAAGTCTGCAGCAATTCCCCAGTTCTGACAAGGATGCACCTGAAGGTGGTCAGAGATTATCTCGGCCGAAATATTATGAAAATAACAATCAAGATAAGAATAGTAGTCCAAATAATTCAAACATTGATTATCAATCCTCGTCTCAAAAATTCGAAAACAAAATAATATGAAGTTTTATTTATTTTCAGTATAATACCTACTCAGGCTGGGAATTGTTGATTTTTTGTGGCATGGGTATTTTTGGTAAGTTATTATGTTTTTTTTTGTTTTTTTTAAAAACTATTTTTAGTCTTTAAGACATAGGAACTTGACATTTTGTAAAAATGGAAAACGAACATCATCATCATCTCCCCCTGTGACTACATGTGACTGGGAACCATTTGGGAATTTAATATTCCCTAGAATCTTCCTCCTTCAAAGGAAGCTGACTCAACCCACCCAGAGTGAATAATACACTAGGTACCAGAGTCCATGAAATCCACACTGATTTTATTTTTTACCTTTTAATTCTAATTCGATTTACATCATAATTACATTACAATTATGTTGATTTTCAAAATTGCCGCCAATTTAGATCTTTTTAAGATCTTTTGACTGGGCTTACTCTAAGAAATAAGCACTTTTCTAAGCTTAACGCTTCAGACATGTAGGCTGTATTTTCATAGTTTTCAGCATAACAGTCAATGTTTTTGATTGATTTGCAGTATTTTGGGGATCCGAACACTTGAACTTGTTAAAGGAGTCCTAGGGAGTCAATCAACTTCCACGCCACTGATAGTGTTTAAACTTCGATTTAAACCATTGTTAAAGGAGAAAATTAGACTGATTCTCAAACTTTTTGGCAAACCAGAAGAGTACCCAACTCAAAGTCAGCAGCAGACGGTGTCCAGTCAGATTTAGTTCCTGACATTAAAGACTTTCTGTTTTGGGTTGCTTACTCTTCTGGTTTGCCAAGTTTTGTACTAATTTTTATTTATTTATTTAAATTGTTAGGTGAAAGTACAGAATAGTTAACAAATCCCCCCTCCCCATGTTTAGAATGGCTTTTTAAATAATCTTCTTCAGTTTACGTACTGTGCTAAAATAATATTATTTCGAAAGCCATTCTTAACATGGAAAGGGGGTAGGCTTTGTTGACTATTCTGTACTGTCATCTAACAATTTAATAGATAAATTAATAAATTTTGGAAACTGAAACTCTTGCCGGAAGTTATATTACAAATGAAGTTTAATATCAGGAACTAAATCTGACCGAACACTGTTTGTTGCTGACTTTGAGTCATGTATTCTTTTGGTTTGCCAACTTTTTTGACGTGGGGTTCAACCTCTTTAATTTTTATTCTGTAATATTAGAATATTTGATATTCTGTTTTATCAAGATTAGCAATATATGAGTAAGGAATTTTAATTCTCTGAGCATGTGGGTTGTTGTTAAATTTCACTTTGTATTACATTGCCAATAATGCACTTGTCGAAACCGAAAATAGGAGCAGATTTAAAAGCTTGTAGTGGACAAGGACATTTCATTTATTAATAGTTTGTCTATGAAAAACTATAAAGACAGTAAAAACGAAACAAGGCATAAGATAGCATTCAGAAACACATTGTTCCCATACAAATATGAATGCACAAGTTATTTATGTAGAAAGATAATGTGAAGAATTACATTTTCTCTTGACTTCTTTTCTATTAGAGTAAGTGCCCCAAAACCAATGTTTCCTATAGCGAATCTGGCCAGCAAATGGGAATAAAATCTGGTCTTAATTCTCGACCACATATGTGTTGATATGAGAGTTTACACAAGATCTTGTGTTCACGATTTCATCAGTGGAGTTTAAGCTTCTGAAAATGTTTAACCTGTGATTTTAATGAGATTCAAGCGATTTTTAAAAAACATATTTGAGTAAATGTTGATCATTTTAAAACTACTTAAGTTTTATTTGAATTAAATTACAATTATGCATAAGGAATTTAAATTAATTGTTTGATAAAAAAACTTACTGTTCTCATCTTGAATGCTATACTCACAACGTTTCGACCAATGTAACCTCTGACCTTCTTCAGGTGTATCTTGTCAAACTCAGGAATCTGTGTCGAATTTGGGAATTTGTACGTAATTTTGAACTAAACCCTTTATTTAATCCACTAAGGGAGATTATTCTCATTCCGTCAGCCATAATCGGGTTGAAGTCTTAAGTAATTCTTAATTATATCCTTAGTATCACCTGTACTGAGGATTGAACCTTCAACTTCCAGAAGACTCTCACTTAGAACTTATTATTACTGAGCACTTTATCCATGGGTCCATGTGGATGAAACGTTGTTAGAATAATATTCAAGATGAGAACAGTAGTCTGAATGATTCAAATGATAGGAATTATCAATCCTCATCTCAAAAGTTCCGAACCATACTTAATAAGAGCTAAAGTTTTTTTGGTGCTTGAGATAACAATCCTCAGTAAATTCAATCATAATCTGATGTTATGCAGACTTGGCAGAAAGTAACATTTCAAGTTTTAGTGAAAACAAATCGTCCGTTTTCAATTATTGTTGTTCGAAGTTGGCGGAAGTTGAACACTTTGAAGACTTAACTGCGATTTAGTCCAATCGAGTTTCGAATTATCTTTTTTAAATTAAAACAGAGGTAGGGATTAACCGTGCACAGTGAATGACGTCATCCAGAGAGTTTTAGTAGAATATATAGATAAACAGATGGGGGGGGGGGTCTTTTACAAGGCGACCTGTGACCTGATGGGAGTCTAGTTACTACTTAAATTTGACTTTTCCTCATGTAAACACTCAAAATGGTAGCTATTTACAGCTGTCGGTTTCTCTCATTGAGACATAGTAGATGGATCATTGGATAGTGACTGTTGCATTACCTCCCCTTCCAGAGGAGGTCCACACTTTGAATTTCACTATCAAATGTATGTTTATTATTGACTGAGACGTTGCTAATCTTTCTCTACTCTATCGTTATTTTAATGGTAGGTGCTCGGCTGAGCTTCAATCTATGGTCCCACCCCCCCTTGTAAAACATTTATAACAAAAACTTGTCTACCTACAATCACTATCAGTAATTTCTCTTTCTCGCTCTCTGTGCCTAAAACAAAACGAAACTTCTATGAGCAAAGTTTCTTTCCTAGAAATACCTGTCTGGAGAAATCGCTACTGCGGAGCTGTTTCCCAGCTGACTACAACATTTTCAAGTCCAATGTAAAGAAATTCTTGTTAAGCCGTCTTCCTAAAGAATCAAATTCTACCATCATCACCAATCATCACAGTGTTGTCTCACCGTCCACCTGACACTCATTAACCCTTATCCTCGAGTGGCCTTTGGGCGTTGATAAGTGGTGACTCTTCAGTAAAAAAAATAAACAGGTCATAAAGCATAATTAAGTCATACCTGATGTCTTGTATGATCAACCACAGCGGTCCTCCAAGACTGAGTCTACTCCATCCAAAATCGCCTCTGTGGTCCCTTGTCATTCCCCGATGGTTGCCTCTCTATGGGTGAGGGAGTGCATTCCCACTCTGGAATCAAAGTCAGCACAACAATAACACAAAGAAAAGAACTAGATCTCAAATTTGGAGAAGGACCATTTTATTAGGCTGTTCGTGTTGCCTCCATCTTTGATAGTGTGACAGGGGGGAGAAGATCAAAGCTACAGATTTGTTTATCGTCAATTCTTAAGTGATTTCTTACCACATTTGATCATGTTAATTTTCAACAAAGTCTCTACTCTTTGTGCCTATTCTATTTCGTCTGACTTCATTTTTTTAGCTTGCTTCCCACAGGCGATAATAGGCCTCCAAAAGCCAGATACCTGACCCTTAATGTCTGACTTATTTCCTGTTTATGTGCTAACCTTTCCCCTGCCAATTTAAATCACAAAATATGTACTAACAGACGTACCTTTACAATTTAACAGTGACGTCTAGTTGTAAAAGTAGTCGTAGTTGTGATGTAGCAGCCAAACTTTCTGTATCTTCTGTAGCTGCAACAAAATAAAATAAAAATGCCAACAACATCTTTGATCAATTGTGTGGTACTTTTTGGTTATTTTATTCGTTTACACATCATGTGAGCTTCCACTTGCCCGCTTTTGGAGAGGGCCAACAACGAATGTCCGTTTTTAATAAGTAAAGGTCTGTACTTTACGATCGCTCTGAGGGGATTTGAGTTAGTCATCTTCAAGTTTGTAATCCTGTTGGTCCCATGGCACCAATTTTACTATGGATGGGGGCACTTTTCACGTGATCCCTCCTGCAAGTACCTGATTCTAGAAAAAAAATGCGGAAACTAATGCGAACGCTAGAATTGAGTCGCTCAAAAGTTCTACCATGTAGATTCATATAAATCTACATTTGTATTGTCGCAATTTTTTTTTAAATGAGTAATGTGATGTATGTATCATTGCCTTAACAGATACCATCGCAAACCGATGTTTCTGTTTCCCCCCCCTCTCTCTGTAGCTTTAATAATTTAACAAGATCGTTGTCATATAGTAAATGGCTCGTTCGATTAATGATTGTTGTAAAGGTGGTCGTAGGCGTGATTTTATTTTTTATGGAAATCTCTCTAGACAAGGCATGAAGCCACTTGATGTAAGGAGCTAAAAAAATAATTACTACTTCAAGGTTAAAAACTAGCCAACGATAACTATTAGATGGATAAATTCCGACCCAGAAAACAGCAATTCTTCCCCCTTTGTCAGAAACATCGCTTATGGAATATGAGGACTACAGGACAAAATAAGGGAAGCGAGAGTTATGAGGCTGCTAAAAGTAAACCCAAGGTCCACTTTTTCTACTCTCCTGTGATGCAGCAGCCAAAGTTTCTGTGTAATCCCCTTTCCCTGTAGTTGCAATAATGTCACACACACAAAAAAATGCCAACAACATCTTTGATTAATGGTTTTATGCATTTTGGTGATTTTATTCTTTTACGTGAGTTTCCTCTCGCCAACTCCCCATAGTGGCAGTGTTATATACACCCATACCAATGGGTGTATTAAGTCCTTTACGCGCGTGCGAGGGAGTTGATTGCCTCGTCGCCGTCTTCATAGTTGTGAACCCCGGTTGCTTTTTTGTTCATTGATACAATACTTGTTGGTTAGTTTATAACAAGGTTTATTCAAAGGACAGAGCAGAAACTTTGCATGCTGTGAAAGAGAGATAAATAGAATTCACTACTTCAATCGTCCGGCGCGTGCTGTCACCGTTTTGAGGGCAGCACGCAAAAACACATCTATTCTCGTTCAAGTCTCACTGGCTAAAAGCGAGGAAGAGTGCCCCACCTGGAAATCACGTGGCTTGCGTAACTTCTGTTCAGTGCCCCCCCCCCCCCACTCTGACCCCCTGACCTCCAAATCTTTCCATTAACATGACTACTACTATGTAACAGCAGATGAAGACAGAGCTTCAAAAAACAGCATCCGAACACAGCGTACAGGCCAAAATGGCAATTCTTTCTTTCCTCTTTGCCACGGCTTATTTGAGACTTCCTGTCTGTGACGTCATATCCTGACACATACTCCTAACCTTTAACTTGACTTCTAATGGAATTTTTCACTCTCTGTATAATTTTAACCTTACGTGAAAAATACCGTTTATCACCCACCTACATATAATCTTGTTACATTAAATCTTTTCAAAAAAACTAAATAAATGTTTATTTCTTTTTCTTTTTTACAAAGGTGGCCTACTTGGAGCTATTTTTAACTGTTTGAACCACAAATTATCTATTTTCCGTCAAAGGTGAGACAAACTTCTTACATTCATATAATCATTCTGCTTTTCCCTCCTTAGTTAGCACGACCGTATCACTCTCAATATGCATGCACCAAATGAAAGTAGTAGTATTAATATACTTTATTTGTCTATGTAAAAAAAGCAGAAGATAACTGATTTTTTCTAAGTTTGTTGAATTACAAAAGTTTTAGCTAAGAAAGTTATTGACCAAAATTTGTAAAAAGAAAAATGATATATCTTGTTGAAGATATAGTGATAAATAACCCGAGTGAAAGGTCTTTAAAATAATAGGTTTATTTCCGGATATATATATATATATATATAAGATATGTTAACAGAATACAGAATATGCAATAGGGCAGACCGACTAGAGAATACGTAAGACAGAATGTTAAGACTGCATGTGTCTTAACTCGAATGTGTCGACTGCTCACTGTAGTCATACTTATAGTCCAATGAGTCCATCTATTTCGTGAATGGGGAAGTCAGGTTATCCCATTACAACAGAAAATGTGTAAAAATAATAATAGAATGCAGCTGTACAAATTCAACAAATTGTGTTTTCATTAAGTGAAATATTTTTATTGAAACTACAGTACAAATAACTTTATTTAAAATAAAGCTAAAATGTCTATTTTACTTTTTTATACTATCTCTGTTTATATAAAGTTAGATATGTGTATATGTTTATATATTTGTATGTACAGAATTCACTCCTAAACAAATTAACCGATTATTACAAATTTTGGAACTAAGCTGTTAGGCATAAAGGGGTCCAAATGTGGGCTATATTTAGTTTAATTTAGTTTTATGTAATAGAGGGTAAAAAGGAGATGGAAGCCCTTCGTGAAAATTCAGATAACTCTGATTTTTGTGAAATTTTAACAATGGGTATTAAACATCAATTAATAAATATTCTCTACATTTTAGTTTCTTTTGAAGTATTTAAGTTTTTTTAAGGAGCATAATATGGGCACAACCTTCCATTTAAAAATTTAAATATTTCAGATTTGCATTAAATTTGATCCATAGTCATTAGACACTGATTAAGCAAGGTTCTCTGGGAGGTGACGGTGGTTAATGGCACGGACTGTCAACCTTCGTGTGCCAAGTTCGTTCCACAGAAACATTTTCACTTAGGATGTTACTAACCTTCACGTAGTCCCTTCCATTAGTACCCAATGTCTTTTGAGAAAGGATTTTCACTAGAAAGATATCAGGGAAACCAAATATTTCAGATTTGCATTAAATTTCATCCATAGTCATTAGACACCAATTAAGCAAGATTCCTTAAATTTGATATACATATTGTTAAAATTTCACAAAAATTGGGGATATTTTAATTTTCACAAATTTTCATTCCTTTTATACTCTCTTTGCATAAAACTAATTTAAACTAAATATAGTCCACATTTGGATCCCTTACACCTAACAGCTGTGTTCCAAATTTCATACTGATGAGTGAATTAGTTTAGGAGTGAATCCTGTACATACAAATATATAAACATACCTAACTTCATATAAATTTTAATTCTAGAAAATGTCTAAAATTTAAGACTTAATCTTAAGTGGTTTGAAAAGAAATTCAAATTCAGAGAATCTGGCTTAATCAATCTCTAATGACTATGGATCAAATTTAATACAAATCTGAAATATTTGAATTTTCAAATGGGAGATTGTGCCCGTATTATCCCCCCCCCCCTAAAATCCTTTTATAGTACTCAAAAGAAACTGAAATTTTGGGAATATTTATTAATTGATATCTAATATCTATTCCATGAAAAATGCCAGTATACTGAAATCATATGCCCTTAATAGGGTTAAGATGAAAATTCATATACACTAAATGTACAAAAGCAAGGAAATTCCCAAATTTTTACACTTTTATTGTCATTAATTAAGGGTATGACTACATATCAACCAAACCATTTCATTATCACATCACTACAGTATAAATCTCTATGCATCAATGAGGTGCGCTGAAGAAAAATTCCTACCAGTAAAATACATAGCCCTGTTTGTGCTCGCATACCCTTCATGACAATAAAAGTGTAAAAATTTGGGAATTTTCTTGCTTTTGTACATTTAGTGTATATGAATTTTCATCTTAACCCTATTAAGGGCATATGATTTCAGTATACTGGCATTTATCATGGAATGTCACTACTTTTGTAAAGGCTATGCCTCAATACAATGGTCATTTTTAAGGTTTTGGGGAATTTACTGGAAAACTAAGGTATATGGTAAACTGAAATTAAAATGCCATCAACTAGACCCTAGAACCTCTATCTCTGCCAAAAATCAGCTGAAGCCATCAAATAGTTGATGGGATACAGGGTGGCACATACGTACGTACATACACACAGATAACATGATTTCATGATTGAATTTTCTGGATCTCTGGGTTGCCTTGACTAATGATGCTGAAATTCTACACACTTATAGAACATATCAAATAAAAATTTTGTGCAAAGTTTTAACTAATTTGGTTTATTGGTTTTTGAGTTATGATTGATCAAAGAAATGAGATTTCCAGCATAGGCCATTCGTGAAGTCTATTAAGGGATAGAGCGCTCTCGCGCCTCCCTTGATTGGTGAAATTTCACACAGACTGGAGGTATCTGAATTTTCATGAATGGCTTCCACCCTCTTTTTGCCCCTTTGCATAATGCTAAATAAAACTAACTATAGCCCACATTACTCACCTTTACACCTACCAGCTGTGTTCCAAATTTCATAATGATGGGTTAATTAGTTTAGGAGTGAATCCTGTACATATAAATACATAAACATACCTAATTTTATAAAGAGACTAGCTGTATTTACACTATTAGGAGAAAATAAATGCGTGTGAAGATGCATGCTTTGATGAACAAGTATATATTTAAATAAAAATGTAACTTCTGTTTTTTCGTCAAAACTATTTTAGTTCTGGTCAATGAGAATAATTTTTTTTTATTTGTTTTCTGCAGACATATCAAGAGAAGAAGCTTGAAAGTCCTCGAAACTGTTATTGTCTCCATGGTAACAGCAGCCTTTTGCTTTTTAATTATTTACCATTTCCAAGACTGTCAACCAATGAAGGAAGCCCCTGCTAAGTACAATATAAAGGTAAGACAAAAACTATGAGGTCGATCTGTCTCTGTCTGCCAACTACTTTCAAGCTATTGGTCTTGAGTGTGACTTTAACAGTAGCACTGGACCAAAAATTGAGGAACAGAGTTTGACTGATGAAGAATATCTATTTGAACACACATGGTTGCTCTCCCCCCCCCTCCCTTATCCAACACAAGTAAGTATTTGTCTTTATTTATAATTGTATTTTACAATAGAAAAATATTCCATGCATTTTTATTATTTCATTTTTTTTATGAAAATCGCTCCAGACAAGGCATGAAGCTACTTGATGTAAGCAGCTAAAAAAAAATAGTACTTCAAAGTCAAAAACTAGCCAGCGATAAGTGTTAGATGGATATAGCAATTCTTCCACCTTTGTCAGGAACATTGCTCATGGAATGTGAGGACTAAAGGACAAAATAAGGGAAGAGAGAGTTAAAAACACAATTTGTTGAATTGTTGTTTTTACACATTTTCTCCTACAAATTTTGCTTACTTAGTTCAAACTTTTGTAATTAACTTGGGAAAAGAATCAGTTGTCGTCTGCTTCACCTACTTTCAGACCAGATAGTGTTTTAAGGACATTTAACAATGGTTTTTTTTTCTTAATAATGGTCGTTTTCGTAATTCTTTTAGAGATAAAATTTATGTGTGTGTTACTTTTTCAATTAGGGGGGGGGGGGACACACTATTTGCTTTCGTATTTTTTAGGATGTAATCGCCTAAAAAAGTAGAATTTTATTTTATTGTTTTGGGTGAATTAGCATACAGTGCAGGACTCCATTTCAACTAAAAAAATTTTTTTAATGCAATACCAGTGTAATTATTGAAGAGTGTGTGTGTGGGGGGGAGGAGTCTGGTGTCGTAATAGCTAAAGTATTTTTTCATTTGCTTTTAGGATAATCGAAAATCATAACTTTCCATAGTAGCTATGAAGACAGTATCTGCAGAAGGAAATATAGCTGACAATAATGAGCGGAATTCAGACCCCATTGTTAACCAGTTCCATTCTAAATACATATATAATGATATCCAAAATAGTTGAATATGATATATGTATAAAATGTTCATGTAGTTTGCTTCAATCATTATTTAGTGTGTATATAAAGGTAATTTATAAAAGGCAATACAATGCAAACATGTACCAAATAAACACAAACTGAAGCAAATCAAGACATAATGGTGGAATGAGTTTTGCAGTTTCCATCTTTTATTCATGTCTTTTTTTAATTTATTTATTTTTATATAAGTTAAAAGTATGTTTTTTATTTTATATATAAAGTTAAAAGTATCTGTTTTTTAAATTTTATATATAAAGTTAAAAGTATGTTTTTTTTAAATTTTATATATAAAGTTAAAAGTATGTTTTTTATTTTATATATAAAGTTAAAAGTATGTTTTTTATTTTATATATAAAGTTAAAAGTATGTTTTTTATTTTATATATAAAGTTAAAAGTATCAGTTTTTTAAATTTTATATATGAAGTTAAAAGTATCTGTTTTTTGAATAAGTAAGTTTTGAGACCCAGATAACGCATAAATATTTTTTTTAAATAAATATTTATTTATTTAAATTCCACTTAGTTTCAACTGTAAAAGTCTTTATCAGGAAATATTAACATTTTCTTTTTTTTTCTTGACATTTTGTCACTAGAAAAATCTGTACATCCTGCAACGGTGATGTTTTTTTTTAATGTCTTAACCAATGTGGGCACGCGTGTAATGAATTAGAAATTCAAATTACTCAACGCTTTCAAAGCGGAACAATTTCTAATTCATTACATATGTGCCCACTCGCTCATCTCATGGTGAAAACATTTAAATAAAAAAAAACATTACTGTTGCAAGATCTACAGATTTTTCTAGTGACGAAATGACACAAAAAAAGAAAAGAAAATGTTACTATTTCCCAATGAAGATTTTTACAATTGAAACTAAGTGGAATTTAAATAAATATTTATTTTAAAATAATATTTATGCGTTGTCTAGGTCTCAAAACTTAGTTATTCAAATTACCCAACACTTTCAAAGAGGGACAATTTCTAATATCTGGTTTTTATTGTATATGTAAATTGAAAAGTATCTGGTTTTTATTTAATATGTAAATTGAAAAGTATCTGTTAAGATTCTTTTACTTTGCGTTCTAATCGTCCAAGCTTAGGATGAAAGTATTTAAATATGTTCCTATTTACTTGCCTCCTCACGAAGGCAGCGTTAGAAACAAGGTCGTTTTTTATAATATCGGGGAAAATCCAACTCTACAAAAACGGGCACTCTGGATTGGGACAAAAATAAAAATTGCCTCAGTCAAGAAGGATTTCCCTTTCACTGATTAATGGCATAAAATATACTACACTTTGGTATCAGAACAGATACTACACTTTGCTCCTAGCCAATCATATTAATGTATCAACCTGTCGACACAAGTGCATGCGATCAATATAGTAATAGAAATATTTGTTTATTCAAAGACTGGCCAGGTTTCACTTCCATACATCATCACACTGGGCACACCCGCATGATAGACCATTCTCTTGGTCGACAGCGGTAATGCCCTGCTGGTTAATAATGGCAGAAGTTTGTTGAACTTAGTCAAACCACTTCTAATTTTTGCAGTCACATCAGCTCCAATGATATCACCAAGGTAACAAAACTTCTAGACAACCTTAATAGCCTCAACATCCAAATATACTTTCTCTACATCAGTCTTCATTGTCTTACACTTCTAGCCCAAATACTGGTTATCATCTCTCAACCTACTTATAATTCTATTGTACTTCTTGTTGGTTCAGAATATTCTGAAGTTATCTTCCTTTAATTACCTTTAACTATATCAAAGTTATCTCCCATGAATAATACTAGCCAATGATAAATTGCATTCTGTACTTTCTGGAACCCAAAAATATAATTTTACCCTCATGTGGCAGGTTTACAAACCGGATTCAGCCTCTTTAACCCATACAAAACTAAAATCATATTTTCGTTTGGAATTTTAAAAGAATTTAAAATAAAAACATAGAAAGTAATATGGTGTTATGAGCAGAGTGAAAAAGTACATAGTAGTTGTTGTGGCCCTGTAAAGGAGCCGGAATGAAAACACGAACTCTGGTTTAGATAAAACAAGCCGCGTGCGTGCGTGGTCCCCCTCTGTATGTGACTCGATGTGGCGAGTGTTAAATGCAATAAATTTGGGGCATTTTTGACCCGCTGGGGGCGTGAACCAGAATTTTTCTGAGGTCAAGGATGCTTATTTTATATCCAGAACAATTGCCTCTACATTTTGGCCAAGTTTCAGAAAAATTGAATGGATGGATCAAACTTTATGGGAGAAAAGGGTCATTTTTTGCAATTTTGGGGGCTTTTGACCCCCTGGGGGCGCAAACCAGATTTTTTCCAAGGTCAGCAATACTTATTTTCTATTAGGAACAATTGCCTCCACATTTTGGCCAAGTTTCAGAGAAATTGAATGGATGAATGAAAAGTTATGGGGCAAAAAATGTCATTTTTTGCCATTTCGGGGCCTTTTGACCCCCTTGGGGGGCTAACCAGATTTTTTTCAAAAATCGGAGAATGTCACTTTCTAACCTGACCAAAGTTACAACTTCATGCAAAATTTCAGAGAAATTCAATCGATGGTTGCGGAGAAAAATCCAGACGGACGGACGGACGGATGGAAATGCCTCAAAACATAGGTCCCCCTGATTTTATAAATCGGGGGACCAACAAGTATATTTGAGAAAATATAATACAACAGAAAAAAAGAGTGGTGGTATGTCTGTCTTGACTGCCAGTATAGACTGGGGTTGTTTCAACACTGAGGAACAGTTGCTCCCAATATTTATGGTGAATGAAAGAGCCCAAAGTCCGTTATAAGTAATGAACCATAACACCCCCCCTCCCAAGCCTTACCTCCTCAGGAGTCATAGTATCGTTTCTTTTTTGGATTGACATTATTCTGAGGCTGTTTGAGATAGCTGTATGTCAAAAGTGTTGTATCTGGTAACCATAACTTCTTCCTGTGGCGTGTTGTCGGTGTCTTCAGATAGTCGTTCCCTAATTTGGTTTAGGTGTCTCTTATGAGAGAACTGAGGACCTCTATCAAATTAAGATTTGATATCCTCCAGTTTTTTAATTCTAGACTTTTGATTTTGGAGCCCATCTTTAAATTTTGAAAAAATGTCTTTGCTTCGACATTCATCTTTTATAGTCTTTAGCTCTTCAGAAACATCTTTTAGTTGCAACTTCAGCGATTCCAGTTCTGGAAAATGAATTCACTCTCTTTAACCTTCAATTGGTTATCCAAAGAATGTGACTTAATTTCTTTCAGTTTAGTATTAGCTATTTGCAGCATGAATTTTGTGTCCTTATGTGTTTTAACTTCAATTTATTTTATGTCCATTTTGTGCGATTTTTAACTGTTGAAACAAATTCCTTTTTTCATTTTTCTAATTCGATCGTCAGGTTTTTTATTTTCTTGGTTGGTAACACCCAGAGATTGAATAGCTGCAATAGGTCTGTGCCAAATAAATTATTGGTGCTTTTTTAGTATGAATATTTTTACTTTTTTTCGTACTTCTGTTTGAAGTAATGTTGGTAATTATTTCACCCTCAAATTTTATTTTTTCACCAGTCACTGTTCTAACTATTTGGTTGGTTTTTAGCATGGTCGGTTTCCCCAACCTTCTCTACGCATGCATGTTGATAATCAACACATCTGAACCAGAATCGAATTGTAATTTTACGTTTTTATTAAGGATTTTTATCTGAATATATTTTCTTATAATTCTGCCGCCATATTTGTTTGTTTTCATGGATTTAACCAGAGTTTTATTTCCTTTATTTGTTCTGCAATGTAGATTTTTAGGTCCGACTTTTTTACAAGTTAGGTTTTAAAACGATATGGGTAATCTGTCACCCAATGAAGGCTTCCACACCGGAAACAGGGGCTCAGTGGTAATTTATCCTGTTTTTTATAGAATTGGCTCGTTGTGTAGGGGCGTGAAAATAATCCCTTGTTCTGTTTTGAATTGTTTTTGAGGGACAGTTGAATTTCGATTTTTGACATACTTTTCTAATGTGTGCAATGCTCGACTCTTTGATGTCCTTCAAATCCTGTTTAACACTTATAAATCTCTGGCAGTCTTCAGCTAATTTCTGTAGTGTTAAGTTCACTTTCTAATTTATTTAGAACCCTCTGTCTGATCTCAGCGTCTTTTCCTGATACCAATCCTTGTACAAAAATTAAGCATTTAAAATTATCAGCACTAAGTTCGGCTAATTTGAAATCGTCAGTGTTTATTGACGATTGATGCGAACATTGAATAATATTTTTTGTATTTTTTGACCAGGTTTAAACACTTCCAGCATTTGTGAAACAAAGAAGTTTTGGGGCTATATAATTTGATTAAGATTAACAGCTTCAGCAAAAGTCAAGTTGCTCGTTTTTGGGGCAAAATGAAATATATGAACTTAGTATGTTCAGTGGTGCCTAATTTTTGGAGCAGTAGGCGAACCTTTTTAGAGTTTGGCCAATTTTCACAATCTATTTTGTATAGATCCTCATATCTTCTAAAATACGAAGCAAAGGTTTTATCCTTGTCTGGGGAATAAGTGAAATTGTCAATTGCATTCCAAACAGCATTCTGCGAAAAAGCATTATCATTTTCGTTACTTTAACCCCTAACCGATATTGTTTGCATTAATATTTCAATCTTTTCATCGATTTCTTTTTTCTGTTCTAAAAGTTTTGTATTTTGTTCTAATAGAAGCTTTTGAAATCTTTCTTCAGTTTTCTGTAGCTTTTCGTCGGCTTCTTTTTTTGTTTTAGTTGCTGTTGCATTTCACCAGTTCTGTATAAGTAGCTTTAAAATCTTCCATGTTTAAACTGTGTCCTTTTAGAATACGGCTTTTTAGACATTCTTTCTTCTATATTATGCTTGCTAGACGTAATCTTAGTTGTAAAAAGTGTATAAAACCTTTTTTCCTCAACCAAAAATAAATCATTTCTTTTTTTTTAAGTACGCTTTTCCCATAACGGTAGAATTTGCGGTCGGCACTTTAGTCAACAGAGAAAAAATTTTAAATAGGTTTTTTCTCTTTTAGAGAGAAAAGAAAAAATCATGTATTCCCTTGTTAAAAATTAACAAGTGTCGGAATAGCAATAAAAAATATCACTGACCTTTCTTCAATGAGAGAAAAAAATAAGTTGGTCTTTTATGTGTGTTTTGTTTTTCCACCGGTAAAGCCAGTTTTTAGAACTAGGACATTGTCTGATGAATTTGTCGTTGATTTCTCCACGTTTGTCCTTTTTTAAAGTTTCTCAAAAAAAACCCTTGATATACTTTATCGCCCATTGTGGCATCCATTTTAAGGTTCTCAGGAATCCTTTACTGTAACCACACTGTCAATCGTTGTGGTGGTGTAAATTTGAAATCCCACATGCTGGTTGTTGTGGGGTCCTTTTTATGGTTCTCAAGAAAAATCCTTAATGTTGTTTTTTGTGTAAGTTCGAATACCTCGTCGCCAGTTGTTCTGAGGTCTTTTTAAGGCTTTTTACAAGTTGTTATGGCCCTGTAAAGGAGATGGAATGAAAACACGAATTTGAGGTTTAGATAAAACAAGTATATTGGAGAAAATATAATACAACAAAGAAACAAGAATGGTGGTGCGTCAGTCTTGACTGCCAATATAGACTGGGGTTGGTTCAATACTGAGGAACAGTTGCTCTCAGTATGTATGGTGAATAGAAAAGTCCAAAGTCTGTTATAAGTAAGGTACCATAACAGTAGTGATCCTCATTCGATCTCAAGCAACGTCTGGTCTTCCTATTAGTCTATATATAAATGTAGGGTTTTCTTCTGAAGTTTTTTTTTTTTTTAAATTAAAAAAATACATTTGTGATTATTTTCAAACAGTTAAAAATTCATTGTAATTTCAGTTTTACTGTCGAGATGGACAATACAGTGCTTCAGCCACAATGATTCTTCAGACTCCAGAAGAAGTCGTAAAAAACTTGTTTCATGAAAAAACAGGTGAGTTTTCCTTTTGTTTTTTTGTTTTTTCATTATTAAAAGTAAAATTATTCACCATTGCAAAACAAAAGGTAATTTTTTACTTTTTATTAAATGTCTTTTCAATTCACCCCTTAAAAATAAATTTGCACAGGACAATTACACTATTAGTACAATATCAATATACAAATTCTGTTAGATATCTCCTGATAGTTCCCAAAATAACTTTTTTAATTCAATTTTTTTTACCGTGATTTCTGATTTCATCTCATTGCATCCTATAACAAGAACATAAGTCGGTTGTGAGTTTGCATACCTCCAACTGACAACATAAGAATTGGCTAAGGCCTTAATTCTCCATATTGCATGAAGTATTTCCGAAGTTAACTCAAAAACTATTTAGCTGATCAGGCTGAAATTTTAACATGGTGGTTTCTGCTATCAAAGAGCATCAGATCCATACATCAAATTTAGAAAATTAGAAGTTAAAATTCCGTTAACAATTTGACCATGACCCAATTTTCCATGGTCAAAGTCATAAGTTGCGGGACTTCATTGACTAGATTGTGGGCCTAGTAGCAAGTCTCCACAATGAAAAAAAAAACAAAGTTATTGCCAAAAGTGTGACATTCACCTTTCCGTGACTTTGACCTTTGACCTAAATATCCCAAAATTAAATCAGTTTTAAGTTACCGATAATTTGACCAAGTCTGGTAACGATTGATCAAGCAATGCACATGCTCGGCTGTCTACAAACAAACACACATAATGACAAACCAATTAACAACCTTGACCGAAAATATAACTTTCTTGCCGGAAGTAATTATCTGTGCTCTTGCTATTCTTAATCTGATTTGGCGACTTGTTTCAAAAATATATTATCCTATTAGCAAAAAAATTTGATTGATTAATCGATCTGAATTTTGATATCTGTCTTGACAATAACCTTCCAAACTCGACAGTATTTTCACATTTCTCTTGATGTAACCTCTGACCTTAGATGCATCTTTTAAAACTGGGGAACTTTCTAGTCATACTAAGGAATCTTTATGTCAAACTCAAGAACTTATGGAATTTCGAACTGAATTCTTTATTTAATCTACAGGGGTAGATTGTTCTCGTTCCATCAGCCATGACCAGGTAGAAGTGTTAATTATGATGCTTTTAAGTTATTATCATCTGTAGTAAGGATTGAACCTTCCACCTCCAGAAGACTGTCACTAAGGACTGATTGTTAAGCAACACAACACATGGAAGTGTAAGGTTCAATAATAACTAAGGATAACATAAAAATTACCATTTCTACCTGGTTATGGCTGACGGAACACGAACAATCTATCGGATTAAATAAAAAGTTCAATTCAAAATTCCATACAAGTTTTCATGTTCGACATAAGCATTCCCCAGTTCGAAAAGATGCACCTGAAGAAGACCAGAGGTTACATCGGCCAAAACGTTGCAGAAATAACAAAGATGAGAATATTAGTTTGAATAATACAAATTATCAATCCTCATTCAAAAACATAGTTAGAAATTCCATTAATTATTTTAAGTTTCAATTAAATCACCTCATTATTCTCTCTAGTAAAGTAGTTAAACCTAATCTTTCCAATCTCTTCCTGTAAGCTTTTACTCTTTTTATTAGTTTTGTCACTCTTCTTTGTATGCCTTCCAATTTCAATATTACATTTCAATTTCCATGTCTAGACATGAGAGCCCAGGCCTGAATGCAATATTCTGTATGGGGTCTTGTTAGAATCTTATCGCTACTATCTATTCCTAGTACAGGGTCCACCCCCCCCAAAAAAAAAGAAAGAAAATAAATGCCACCCATGGAATAGTTAATAAAATGCACGATCCTTTCTGCAGTCCAACCATATTTGGTATAAATAGACTTCAGTCTATGCTTGACTCATCCATCAAGTTTCAATCATGAATGTTCAACAGTCTTTGTTTTATCACTATTCAATGATATGCTCCAAATGTGCAGCTCTGCATTGCTAAATACTGAGTGCTAATTAAGAAGTTTTGGGCAGAGAATGAAGAGGTGTTGTGAGGGATAAACAGTGGTTTCAACAATGACTCGTTGGAATGGTTGCGGAGACACTTTAATGATCGTCTCATCAGTATGAAGTGTGATTCTGAATGGACAAATTTTTATCTGGAGGTGGGGTGCGGCTATCTCAGAGATAATGTCAATCAAAACAATCCCCAAGACGGTGCCAAGAGAGGAGTGTCAGATTTATTGACAATTTTGCATCTTGTATCCAAGTGTGCTTGTAACATAGAGGTGCATATTTGGAGCATATCACTGAATGGTGATAAAATAGCAACTTATGCTCACTTAATGGTACCTAATTAACCATTTACAGTGGCATTAAATTTTGAAGAGGTGTCCAAATGAGGGGAGTCGTTTGGGTGTATAGCTTTGTAAAGATAACTCACCTCCATGGATACTTAATAAAATAAAAAAAATAAGGGAATATGAAAAAGAGTTTTATATGCATTAAAACACACAAAATTCACATGTAAACTTGTAAAAAAAAATGTTCTGGTGTGAATTCCTTGCAATCAGTTTGTCATTTATTTTTGGATGTAGTGACATGTACATGTGAAAAGCTTAATGTTAGTTGCTAAGTTGCTATGAGAAGAGTCTAACATAAGCTCAAAAAGGGAGAAAAAAGGGAAAGGATATTGAAATGTTCTTTGAAGAGAGTCGCCTGGGTTCGTGAAATGTGGATGGTATCGTGCTAAGTGGTTATAGTCAGAAGTGACCATTAAGGTATGTGGTGGGTGAGTAGATGAAAGTGGATGCACTGTTTGAGGCAATTGAATTCCAATTCTTCAAAATAAAAAACATTGTCACAAGACCTTGTATCAATGATCTGCAAGCTTTTGGATTTCGTCAAAGTACCAATCCATCGGCTTTGAATCTAAAAATTCTTAACAGGCTTCTTAAACTTCATCGAAAGACTCAAATCGGTGACCCTTTGTAAAGTGTTGCAATGATCTGAATAGACCATAGTCAGATGGAACAACGTCTGGACTAAGGTGGATGTGGCAAAACTTCCACACCATCCAGTTCGTGTTGCTGGTCTTTCTGATGGTATGCGGCTTTGCATTGTCTTGTTGCAACAAAGCACATTTTCAACCAACTTATAATAGATTTGGCTGAAGTTTTTGTTTTTTTTCCAATAAAGTTTAGCATTGATGGTGCAAGCATTCGGTCCAAAATCAAGATGCAAAATTCTTTTGAAGTTTCACCATATGAAAATATGATTTTAGTTGAAGAGGCTGAATCCGGTTTCTAAGTCTGCCATTTAGGGGTGAAATTACATTCTTGGTTTCCAGGAAGTAGTGCATTCTCTTGTTGGCTAGTATGATTCAAGGGGATAACTTGGATATGATTGAAGGAAGATAACTTTGGAATATTCTGAGCCAACAAGTGCAGTAGAATTATAAGTAGGTTGAGAGATGATAACCAGTTTTTTTACAAGAAGTGTAAGAAAATCAAGACGGATGAGAACTCAGATGTGGAGAAAGTATATTTGGATGATGAGGCTATTGAGATTGTCGAGAAATTTTGTTACCTTGGTGATATCATTGGGGCACGGGGTGGAATTGGTGCTAGTGTGATTGCAAAAGTTTGGAGTTTGAGTAAATTCAAATGAATTTCTGCCATTAATAATAAGCAGGCATTACCGCTGTCAACCAAGGGAATGGTCTATCAGGCAACCTGTCCAGTGAGGTTTAAAGATATGTGTTGCATGGAGAGAAATGATATGAGAATGATATGGATGTGTAATGTGAGTCTTAAAGACAGGCTTAGATCTGATAACCTCAGAGGAAGATTAAATCTGAACAGTATAGGGAGATGTGTGCAAGACAGGAGACTGTTGATTCGGCCACATTGAAAGAATAGACAAGAGTGCCTGGGTTAGTATATGTAGAACAGTTTAGGTAGAGTCTCTAACCTAATAGATCTCACACTGTCTACCAAGCTCCAGTCCCGGTCCCATCACCGCAATGTTGCATCCCTGTGTTTGTTTTACAAGTCCATCCACAGAATATGCTCCACTGAACTTACTGCACTTGTACTCCCCTCAATGTAAATACTCTTGACCAACTTGACTAGCAGCAAAATCCCACCCTTTCACTGTAGAGGTCCCCAGATGTGGAAAACTTTCTACTCTAATAGCTTCTTTCTTAGGAATGCTTGTCTTCCCTGTTTTCACAACTGTACCAACATGCAGAAATTTAAATGTAATATGGACAAACATCTTGTTAAATAACTCCCCACTTCGGATGCACCCTATAAATCTGGCCCCTAATCACAGTAACTCGTTACATTTTAGTGGCAATATGCCTTGCTTGGAGTGAATCAAAACATTTTTTAATAGTAATTGTCATTTATCAGTAAACCAGTTTTTCTCAGTAAAAAGGAAATAAGTTGTTTTATTGTTTTTCAATAAGCAATCGATCAATAGTAAAAATTAAAATAAAAACAAAATCTGTACATCTCGTAGAAACGAGAAATACGCACGAAACGTCTTAGATGTTGCGAGATAACATCATAATAAACATGGCGTTGCCTCGGATGATGGCTAGGGAGATGCACTGGAACATTCAAGCACTCTCATGGAGCTCATTTCTACAAGTGGCTATCATTCGTCCAATGTCTTGTAAGAAACGTGAAGTGTTGAGACCGAGGAGCCCTAACGTTTCCACTGATAGGCTGGAAAAATTTGATTGTATGGCCATGTTGAAAGAATGGATGAGAGTTCTTGGGTCAGTAGATGTAGAACAGTTAAGGTAGCAGGTCATATTTACAAGGGAAAGTCAAGGAAAACATAGGCAAAATATAAAGGACTTGAGAAAAAGAGGGATAAAAAAGATCTGGCAGAGATAGGTTAATTTGTTAGTCAATTTCTAAAAGCCATCCAACGCATGCCAGACGGGTGCTAAACCGAATATGATGATAACGATGAAGACGTTTTTTAAGGTTGATTATTACATATATTATTACATTATTTTTTAATTATATTATTACATATATTATTACATTATTTAGATTCTTACAATAAATAAATGAAAAAGGTTAAAACCTTTGTATTATTTGGATTCTCATCTTAAATGTTATTCTCACTATGTTTAAATTAAAGTTTGATAAAACAGATGCATTTGATATTATTTTTCGGAATTTTTGAGATGATGTTTCATTATTTGGATTATTCGGACTACTATTCTCATCTTGGATGTTATTCTTGCAATGTTTCGCTCGATGTAACCTTCGACCTTCATGTGCATCTTTATGAAATTAGGTAGCTTTATGGAATTTCAAACCGAACCCTTTTTTAATCCATGAGTATAGATTGTTCTTGTTCCACCATGACAGGATAGAAGTTTTAATTGAGTAAATTCCATTTATTCTAAGTTATTATTGCCTGTAGTGAGGATTGAACCTTCAACCTCCAGAAGACTGTCACTTAGAACTGATTGTTACTCAATACCTTCATCGGCTGCGCCGCATATTAATGTATTCTGTATAGATTCCAGAGTTTGAAAATATGCACCTGATGTAGATCAAAGGTTACATCGGCCGAAACGTGCGAACAACATCCAAGATGAGAATAGTAGTTCGAATAATGCAAATTATCAAACCTCATCTCAAAAATTCTGAAATATCAAAATTGTTTTATCAAACATAAATTTATATGGATTTAAAAAAATGTTTTAAGATGCAGATGTAATAATCAACCTTTTCTGTTTTGTTTTTTTCTTTGCAGCTTCGTTCAGTTGGTCCACGCTGCTTCTTATTTGCATCTGTTACTTCGTAATGTCCCTTTGGACCTATGGGTTGATGATCCCCAGCGGAATTTTTATCCCTTGTTTCTTGATTGGAGCAGCTTGGGGTAGAATTTTAGGACTGTTTTTGAGAAATTCATACCCTTCAATCGTAAGTAGAATTTTAAATTGAAACGGTAACCATAGTCATGTCATTTCTCTAAAACAGGATATGCTGGAAATTATGTTTATTTATATATAATAATGATAGTTTCTGTGACAATCACTCTTGTGCAAGGTGTTTGCCCCCTCAACCTACCTCACCAACCCAAAATCTATCTGTCCCAGACCTTTCTACATTTCTTTTTTCAGTGCTTTTTTACAAAACACTCCCGGTAAAAATGTTACCTAAAAATCACATTTTTAGAAATACGATGGTAAAAAAAAATAACGGTAACCAAAATTTACGGAAAGCAATTGAGTAGTTTTCTTTATTATTTAAGAAATTCAAGTATTTAATTCGCCTGAGTTTGCGAGTTGTGAGATGCCATTTTGTTAAATATTTGTACTCTTTTATCTGACTAGGTGTCTCAAGGTATCATGCTTCTTGATATTTATCTATAAATTAAGTAAGAAAATGGCATCTCTCAACTCAAAAATGCATTCGAAGGACAAAATTTGAATTTCTTAATTAAAAACTATTGGATTACATTCTATAAAATTTGGTTATCATTTTTTTTCTTTTTTTTTTTTTTTCAACATAATGTGTAAGTATTTCCAGAAATTGGATTCTTAAGTAGCATATTTATCGGGAAGTGTTATGTAAAGCAGTATCTTTTTTTTTTCTACTTCCTTCCTACCCTATTTTATTTTTGTACTAATGAGCCACCACTTACCAAGGCCAACAGCTACTTGAGTATTAGGGTTAATGACGAATTTCAGAAAAACTTGAAAACATTAATAGATCTTTGTTTCAAAAGAAGGAATTCACTATAAATTTTCTGTTTCCGGACTGGGGCTGTAGGGACCAGAGGAGAAATTGTTCAATCCTAGTTAAAAACAAAACAAAAAAAACACTATCAGATTTGTTATACACACTGAAAAACATTAGTAGATCTTTAACATGCATATGCATGTCTCAGACAGTCAGTTGTTTGATGAAAAAGATGATGAGAGGATTGAAAACAATGGACAAAATAGACAAAACTTGATTATTTAAGAGAACGGGCTCGACAAATATTTGTTGACACTAGACTTGAATATGACCATGTTGTAGTTTG
This sequence comes from Sepiola atlantica, assembly GCA_963556195.1. Taxonomy (NCBI): domain Eukaryota; kingdom Metazoa; phylum Mollusca; class Cephalopoda; order Sepiida; family Sepiolidae; genus Sepiola; species Sepiola atlantica. Next base: position 108,925,545 of record OY744520.1, on the reverse strand, counting down.
CAGGGAAGCAGTTTCATGGTAATGTGTTTCACAGATGGGAAAGTTCTAGTTTTAGGTACATAGGAAGAAAGAGAAGTCTTTTTTCCGTTGAGTTCCTACTGTGAATGGTTTATAGGGGGAGGGAGAACCACAGATTGGAGTTCAGTTGAGCATCTACCATGGAAATAATGATAGAGTAGAGAAAGCCTAGCAGCATGTCTTCTGTGAGAAAGGTTGTAGGGAAGAGAAGGATCATTTTGTATTCCATCAAGGCAAAACCTATCAACTATTCAAGCTCTCATTACCCCCAATCCGGTCCCGAGGTTATTCAGCGCTTCCCACTGTAGCAAGGTAAGACATTTAATGTGGAGGAATAAAAATCAACTCCCGTCAAATAGTTGTCATTTCTTGATAGGAGTGATTTAAGCGACTAGCAATAAACCAATCCTTCCTCTCAAAGGAAGAGATAATGCCTCTGATTCAAGGGACAGGCCCTCAGCAAGCCATGCCACAATGTGCCAGGAAAAAATACTATACTTTGATCATTATTATAAATGGTGAGTCACTGACCTAACTTGTTCTGAGTATAGCCCCATACTGCATCCGGTTGCAAGCTCCCATACACCCACCCACCCATACTGCATACAGTATGTTCCTCAAGGCTCTGTTCTGGGTCCTATTCTGTTTCTGCTCTATAGCAACGACGTGCTGGACATGACATGATTGCCTGGAGATGATCCATTGAATAGGACTTATACCTCAATGTTAGTAAATATTGCTATATTGCAGTGGGTTCTCCTTCCAATTCGGCTCTTATTTTCAGCTGTGACACTGCTCTGCTCTAGGAGGTGAACAAGACAAAAGATCTTGGCCTTCTGCTCGACTCGTCCTTCAAGCCATCTAAACATTGCATTCAGGCTGCAAACAAAGCAAGGCGCTCCCTATTTTTCATTCAATGCTCATTCTGTAAACTCACTCCTGAAATATTATCCCACTTTATATCTCCCTCATCAAACCACTGTTAGAGTACAGTGTACAGGCCTTTGTTCCATATCTAATACATGATATCCAACACCTGGAGAGAGTTCAACGACTGGCTACTCGAATGGTGCAGGGACTACAGAATCTGCCCTACGAAAACCGACTGAAACAGCTCAATTTTTTCTTCCTTGAGCGCCAACATTTACGCAGTGATCTTATTCTGGTTTATAAATACCTCAATGGCCATTAAGATCTCTCTCAGGACCTACTATTCATTCCTGCACCAAAAAGAGGTCTACACAGGTATTACCAGAAACTGTTTCACCGCTGAAGGAGGGACGCTTTCTCCATCAGGATTCATGGACCTTAAAATGGGCTTCCAGGATATGTAGTAAATACGTCAATAACACAGCAATTCAAGGCAAAATTGGACAGGTGCTGGGCCACTGTATCCTCTTCTGTGTAAATTTCTACCCTCCTTTCCCTACGTGACAACTGAAGCATGCTTGTTTTATTTTTTGCCAAATTTACTGAATTATTAAATTTAATTTCAGAGCTTAAGAAAGTGTCGAGTCACTCCTTTATGGGTTAAATAGAATCTATCAACAGATTTACAAAATATATGTATGAACGTGTGTCTTCATTGCACAGGACGTGATCGTTAGCTCGTTGTGCCAGTCCAAAGGTGTTGCTTGAATCCAACACCAGTTGCACTGTCAGTCATGTGATCTCAGTCAGTACTGCAACAGAAGAATTCTTCCCTCCAAATAAAACCACAACTCCAGTTTAAAACGCATAATCACAGCGAGGAACTTCTTTTTAACGAGACACTCACATTTTTTTCAAAGAGAAATCAAATTTTGGGTGGCCGAATCCAAAATCAAAGATATTTTCAATTTCTTGTGTGGCCTCTTTTCTCTTAGCCAAATATCTCCCACCTGCAACAAGTTTGCTATTAAACTAATTTTAATTTAACTGGGCTGTATGGACTAGAGTTATCTGCCTTTGAGGAGAAATTATTCAATCCGAGTTAAAAAAAATTTTAAAAGACTATCAGATTTGTTAAACACACTGGAAAACATTAGTTGATCTTATTGCCAAATAAAAAAATATATAACTGTCTCGCCGGTCCTGTAGAGTACTTAATAAATTGCAAAATAGAAGATAGTTCTCTAACAGAAATGGAAGATATTCGAACGTAGAAATAATGTTAAAAAACGAAACGTACAAATTATATTAGTTAGGAGCCAAGTTACAAGCGAGAAGAAATAAAGGTAAACAAAGTACACTAAATGTGAACATTCGACGAGTATTAATGATCAAAATCTGTCTGATTCTCTCTCGTCCGACCTGGAGCACGTTGTTCAATGGGAGGGAAAAGGTGGCTAGTTACTTTTTTAATGTGTCTGAAACCAAGCTTCTCTCCTTTCACAACCAACGCTCTGATCATTACTTTGTCTGAATTGAAATGAATGACTCTCACCTTGAAGAAACCCCCTGCTTTGATAAGCTTCTGGGACTGACCTTCACTCCAGACCTGAAATGGAACACTTACATCAAATCCATTGCCAAGATCACTGGAAAAATGGTTTGATCATTCTACCACTCCAAAAAGTATCTCACGCCTGACGCAATCCTCTATTTGTATAAGAGTCAAATATGCCGTAAGATGGAGTACTGTTGCCATATCCAAGGATGTGCCACTGAGAGCACCCTTTCCTGCTTTGACAAAGTACAAAACCGACTCCGAAATCTAGTGGGTGATGTCCTCTTCTCCACCTTACAGCCTCTTTACCACAAGTGATGTTGCTAGTCTTTTTCTACTCTATCGTTATTTTCATGGCAGGTGCTCAACTGAGCTTCAATCTATGGTCCCTTCCATGAGTAAAGTGTATTTCTTAGAACTGCCCGTCTGTGGAACACTACCATAGGACTGCTTCCCGGCTGACTATAACATTGCCATTTCCAAGTCCAATGTAAACAAATTCTTATTGAGCAATCCTCTTAAATAGTCAATTTCTGACCAGTTACAATCATCATTACTAATCCCCTCGGTTTTTCGCCGTCTACCTGTCAAACTCAATAACCCTTATCCTCGAGTGGCATGCAAGCTTTGATAAGTGGTGACTCACTTGTAAAAAAAAAATGCTAATAATACTAGTAGGATTTAGTTCTATGCTTAGAGAGAAGAAAGGCAATGTCTCTTACCAACAATGCTCGCGGAATATTTAGAGGAATTGAAAATGGCTTCATGCGGTCACTAAGTAACCTGCTACAATTACTTGTGTTCGATGAAGGAATTAAACCGGAAGTAGTCTAACCAGAGACACGTTTGAGAGTGTCCCCTAAAAAACAAGGGTCGCCAAAGAGAGATAAACGATAAGGGATCTATACTAATGTTTAACTAGCTGTATTTTTTCAGCATCTTCTAATATATTTAGACGTTTTACGATAGTGTTTATCGATGCTTCATTAATATTTCTGTTTTGCCATCAAGATCTGCCATACATGTATTACGAATGAATTTTCATAGAGAAAATATTTAATCCGGGTCTAGATTTCATTCTTTCCTATTGGTACAAATAGGAAGTAGGAGGTATTATTCTCATACAGAAAAGTAATCTTACTTCTACTCTTAGTGTCAGTTTCTTTTTCATAAATAAGAGAACAAAAAAAAGTTACTTCTAATATATGAAGTAATGGCGACTTTTCTGTTGATATGTAAACACTTCATAAACGCCTTTATTGAGGCTTGATTAACATTTCTCATACATCCAACAATCTTTTTATATCAAGAAAAATGTATTTCAAATAAATTATAATGGGGAAAATATTTCATCTAGATCTACATTTCATTTTAGTGTATGATATAATGAGAAGGTAGGAGCACGTAGGGTTTCTCATTCAATCCCTGGCAACACTGGGTCTTCCTCCTTTTTGGCTAGGATCAAAGTGTAGTATCTGTTCTGATGCTACACTTAGTCTATTCTGTCCTTCTTGACCGAGGCAATTTTTATTTTTGTTCCAATCCTGAGTTCCTCTTTTTGGGGAGCTGGATTTTCCCCACATTAAAAACTGGCCTTGTGTCTAACTTTGCCCTCGTGGGTAGGCAAGTAAATAGGAACACTTGGTCTTCCTGCAAGTTATCAATAAAAAAAATTTTTTTTTTCTTATTTAAAAAAGAAAGAAATCATTTCTTTTGTAGAACCATCACAAAAGAAGAGATTATTACTGTACTGTGACATTAAAAAGAATTATGCTTCGTCAGTGTTCACACTTGCTATTTATTTAGATATATTACTAAAATATTCATATCAAATTATAGTCTGGTTCTATCAGATGAGGCTGTCTGAAGATACTGGCTTCCTGACTTAAAATGCACCAAACATTGACGTTATTTTTTTTGTTCCTTTCCCTTTGCAAAACACTGGTTATCGCAATAGAGAGCAAGCTTACAACGGAAACTGACTAGAACTGAGTGGCAGGCTAGTCGCTAAACTAACTGAATAGGCAAAATACGTCTGCTTATATAGTCAAAAATCTCTTTGGTTGATCAGCAAAACGAATTATTTGCGTAACCAGATGCGGCTCACTTCATTATCCATATGGGATAATGAAGTGAGCTGCATCTGGTTATGCAAGCGCTTGTTTGAGATAGCCACTGTCCTCCTTTCCATTATTAAAATAAATACTAAAGATTTTTTCTGAATTTCTGATTTTTTATTTTATCATCTTAGTGACTTTTTAATTTTTTGTCACTTTTTTACTTTTTTATTGGTGAGTTTTCTGACCCTTTTTTTTATGGGTGAGTTTTCTGACTCTTTTTTTTATGGGTGAGTTTTCTGACTCTTTTTTTTATGGGTGAGTTTTCTGACTCTTTTTTTTATGGGTGAGTTTTCTGACTCTTTTTATGGGTGAGTTTTCTGACTCTTTTTATGGGTGAGTTTTCTGACTCTTTTTATGGGTGAGTTTTCTGACTCATTTTTAAATTTTTGTTTTGATAATTAACAAGTAATTTTTAGTTTTGTGACATTTATTTTACGTGCTGTTTCTTTTTTTTTCTTTTAAGTTATCTACTTTGATTTTATTTGTTCAATATAAAAAATGGTACTCTGATAGAGAACGACCTGCATTTCCATGACTTCGCGTCATCAATGTTCGGGCAGGTCTCAGAAGCACCCGACAGTTGACAAAACTATTAACCAATCAGGTTGCAGTAAGCAGACGATAATATTTGGAAGAAATTAATTTCTACGATCTGTAGCGTGTTAAAAAAAATGAATTTCTACTATCTTTGTCAGTGCGTTGAATCTCCTGGAGGACTCATTGACTTCTGTCACTTCTAGTGAAGGACTAACCCTTAACCCTAACCCAGAAAATGTTAAAAAGAAAAACATTTGAAAAAAATGAAAAAAAAACAAAAGAAATTGGCTTAAAACAGTTGAAAAATTTCAAAAAGTGATATTTTTTTTTCATATATGAAAAAAAAATCACTTTTTGAAATTTTTCGTTGCACAAAAAAAAACATTTTATTGAAAAACATTTGCTTAACAATGGTTCCTTTGATAAAAAAAAATCTAATTAATAACAGTTGCTTAGCTATAGTTTGCTTGTTCTTTATTTTTATATATGTATTTTGCTTTTATTTTCTGCATCTAAATTTTTTTATTTGCAACTTTTCTTGAATTTCTCGTCTGGCAGTCTTCAATGTATCATCTGACAGTCTTCGCCTCGTCAATTCTCGGGCGCTTCAGAGACCTGCCCGAACGTTGACGACATTAAGTCACGGAAACGCGGGTCATTCTCTATAAGAGTATAAAAAAAAATAAAACAGTGTTATTCTATCAAAATTTCAAAATTTTCATTTATTTCTAAATCCTTATTTTTCTAGACATTTGCTGATCCTGGTAAATATGCTCTAATTGGTGCTGCTGCCATGCTTGGTAAGTTCCCAGATTTTTGTATATTCCTGGATTTTCAGATGAGAGCACTGCTGAAGACAATTCTAGTTATTTCATGTATACTCATTTATACAACTTATTTTCCTATTATTATTATGAGTCATTACCACTGGTTGCTAACTTGCAAAACCAGATGCTATTCTCTGGAGCCTGAGTGACAACAAGTCTTCACAGATTTCCAGTACTCTCTGCTGCTTTTATTCTCAACCTTGTCATACATGCAGCCACCAAGTTGTCAAAATCATTACAGAAACATTGAAGTTCACAAATTAGTATCCATAACTTGTTGCTGGTTGTTTCTCCTGTATGCGTCTCCACAGTGAACCCGTGCCAGACTGAGGGAACACATCCCGTAATTAAAGCTTCTTTCATACCTTCGAAAAGGACTAACTCAAGACAAAATTAATGGAAGACAGCGAATATTTAACTTGATCTTCATTCAAAATCACTGATCAGATTGATGAACGCGTTAATTGATTATATGCTGTCAGCCCATTTCAGTTATACGTTTCAACGCCTTGTGTGTTTCCAAACATCCTCTCTCTTTGAACCATATTGACCTCATATCCGTTTCTAGTATATTCTCACCGCCTAAACAATTTTTCAACTCTGGATCAACAAGTTGAGCTCGGCTAACCTCTCAGCAATTTCACGATTTCCTGTTATTCTCAACTACCTAAATTATATACTAGCTGATCTCCTGACTCGATATATAACAACCATGGCAAATCACCTTAAGTTCTTGGTTTTCTCTGGAATTTGTGTGACAATAAGTCTTCTCAGGATTCCAGGACTCTCCATAACTTTCAACTGGAGACTTCGATGATGTTTTCCATCCTCCCAGAACTTTCACAATCATTTTCTGTGGTACCAACCTATGCTTATGTAACTGAGTTTTGTTAAAAAAAATTTTGTCAGGCGGAGGAAGGAGTCAGATGAGATTTTTATTACATATCTACCTTGGCAGTTTCAGTTAACTCGTTCTCGTATAGTCGTCATCATCATATTCGGTTTAGCGTCCGTTTTACATGCTACATTACACTCTCTCTTTCTCTCTCTCTTTCTTTCTCTTTCAGTCCATTCTTTCACATTTGTATATATATATATATATATATATTATACATTTATTCTCACAGAGACGGTTTATCAAAGACCAGCCTAAAAGGGTGATAACAAACCTGATACATAAAAAGTGGTAAAAATTACAGGTGTAATTACGAACGGAAAGACTACATACTAATTATCCCAAACACAATCGGAATACATGTACTGTCAGGGTAAACAAATATATAGATATGCATGGGCAATGTATAAATAAATATGACTTACTTTGAAAATATCTGGGAATGTATATCTGCAACCAGACACAAGTCTCAAGATGACTACAACCATAAACGGCATCTGACGGGAATCGTGTCAGAGTTGTAAAAACCATGCTAAGATGGAGGGCCAATCAGACCATGTCCAACTAGCTTGAAGCCCAATCCCTAAAGAGGTTGAATCCAGTTTCTAAATCCATCATGTAAGATGGGATTATATTTTTAGTTTCCAGATGTAGAGTGCATTCTCTCATTGGCTAGTATGTTTCAGGGGAGATAATTTGGATATGGTTAAAGAGGGATAACTTTTGAATATTATCAGCCAACAACTGTTTAAATGTGTAAATAACATGATATTTGTTTCTTTTTAACAGGTTTCAGAAAGAATATTTGTGTTTGAAATGTGTTTTATTTCCTTCAGGTGGAGTCGTGCGGATGACACTGAGCCTTACCGTAATCATCATTGAAGCCACGGGTAACATTGCTTATGGCCTTCCGATCATGTTAGCAATCATCTTCGCAAAATGGATTGGAGATTTCTTCAATGAGGTTAGTCAAAGTAATTTTACTCGTGAATTAAGTAATAAGCTATTGTTATCGTTCTGTTGTCTTTTTATTTTTAACTTGGTATTTTGTTTATATTTAACTTTAATCTTAAAATATTGTGTTAAAGTTTACTTTAATTTTTAATCTCATTTCTTCCTCCTCCATCTCATTCCCTTGTTCTCCTTTTCTGTCCCTCCCTCTCTCTTTCTACTGTCCCTCCCTCTCTCTCTCGCTCCCTTCCTTTTTGCTCTCTTTGTTTCTCCCCCCCCCCCCCCTTCTCTCTTTGTTTCTCTCCCCCACCCCCTTTCTCTCTTTGTTTCTCCCATCCTTCTCTCTTTGTTTCTCCTCCCTCTCTCTCTCTTTGTTTCTCCCCCTCTCTCTCTCTTTGTTTCTCCCCCCCCCTCTCTGTCTTGCTTTGTGGTACTACTCCAGGGTTTGCGCCTAATCGATCCGACAGGTTGCGGAAGCGTCCGAGACCTGCCGAGTCGAAAACGCGACTGTATAAACAAAACCGAAAAATCGTGCAAATAAAAAAAATGGAAGGTTGGCAGACTACAATATAAGACGATGAATATACGGAAAGAAAAAAATGCATATATTTTTATAAAAAAAAAAAAATGAAAGAAATGAACAAACCCATAGCTGAAGAACTATAAATAAACTTTTTTTTTTATTGTTTTCGTGGGCAAAATGAAACATTTTTATGTTTTTTTTTATGTGTTTAGTGTTACGTAAAGCAAAAAGTCAATTTTACAATTAGGCAAGTTCTTTTTTTATATATATTTTTTGGGGGGGAGGGATTACGTATATTTTCTCGTAGATGTTGAAGGTTTAATACTACTTTTGCTGCCACTTGTTTGGTTAGGCTGAGCGAAAAACTGTTATACGCCCTCCAGCAATCGGATACTACCGTGGTCCCAGGTACTGCTTGATTATTGGAAGAGTTAGGGTTTCGGCATTCCTGTTAGGCACTGTCATCAGGAAACCCCCTCCTTCTCTGCGGGGTCGTATCCCCCCCCGAAGACCCAGAGCGGCTGGAGAAAGCATTGTTTTTTTTTCCGGCGATTGAATAGAGACTCGTCTATTTCCACCGTATGCCCTGGGCCTCCGAGTCGCCGAGGATTGCGCAACAGACATTTTTTCTTTTTGTCAAGTTTTGTTTACAGCCTCGTTTTCGACTCGGCAGGTCTCGGACGCTTCCGCAGGCTGTCGGAACGCTGCTGCCGAGCAGTCACGGAAATTAGGCGCAAACCCTGGAGTAGTACCCGCTTTGTTTCTCCCCCCTCTCTCTCTTTGTTTCTCCCCCCCTCTCTCTCTCTTTGTTTCTCCCCCTCTCCCTCTCTTTGTTTCTCCCCCTCTCCCTCTCTTTGTTTCTCCCCCTCTCCCTCTCTTTGTTTCTCCCCCTCTCCCTCTCTTTGTTTCTCCCCCTCTCCCTCTCTTTGTTTCTCCCCCTCTCCCTCTCTTTGTTTCTCCCCCTCTCCCTCTCTTTGTTTCTCCCTCCCCCTCTCTCTTTGTTTCTCCCTCCCCCTCTCTCTTTGTTTCTCCCCCCTCTCTCTCTTTGTTTCTCCCCCCTCTCTCTCTTTGTTTCTCCCCCCTCTCTCTCTTTGTTTCTCCCCCTCTCTCTCTTTGTTTCTCCTCCCTCTCTCTGTTTGTTTCTCCTCCCTCCCTCTCTTTGTTTCTCCTCCCTCCCTCTCTTTGTTTCTCCTCCCTCCCTCTCTTTGTTTCTCCTCCCTCCCTCTCTTTGTTTCTCCCCCCCTCCCTCTCTTTGTTTCTCCCCCCCTCCCTCTCTTTGTTTCTCCCCCCCTCCCTCTCTTTGTTTCTCCCCCCTCCCTCTCTTTGTTTCCCCCCTCCCTCTCTTTGTTTCCCCCCTCCCTCTCTTTGTTTCTCCCCCCCTCTCTCTCTCTCTGTTTCTCCCCCTCTCTCTCTCTGTTTCTCCCCCCCTCTCTCTTTCTTTCTCCCCCCCTCTCTCTTTCTTTCTCCCCCTCTCTCTCTTTCTCCCCCTCTCTCTCTTTCTTTCTCCCCCTCTCTCTCTTTCTCCCCCTCTCTCTCTTTCTCCCCCTCTCTCTCTTTGTTTCTCCCCCTCTCTCTTTGTTTCTCCCCCTCTCTCTCTTTGTTTCTCCCCCCCTCTCTCTTTGTTTCCCCCCCCTCTCTCTCTCTTAGTTCCTCCCTCTCCTTCTCTCTCTTTGTTCTTCCCTCTCTATCTCTCTCTCTTTTTGTTCTTCCCTCTCTATCTCTCTCTCTTTTTGTTCTTCCCTCTCTATCTCTCTCTCTTTTTGTTCTTCCCTCTCTATCTCTCTGTCTATGTCTCTTTCACTTTTAGTGAATTATTTTAAAATCCTTTTGATATTTCATGTTTATTTTCCAGGGAATTTATGACATTCACATCCATTTGGGAGGAGTTCCCCTTTTGGGATGGGAACCATCGGATTTTTCAGCCTGCATGAGTGCCAAGTAAGTTGTTAAACAAACCCATTAAGACGAGCAGAGAATATTAGCAAGAAATGTCACAAAACTTTTCAGACAATCGATGAACATCTCCTTTTGAATCTTATTTTTTTTTATTTGTCTTGATTCATTGCAAAAGTTGAAAGGGCCGAGAATCCAAACGTTGGAAATACGAGGGCCGAGAATCCAAACGTTGGAAATACGAGGGCTGAGAATCCAAACGTTGGAAATACGAAAAAAGTTTGAATCTCTATAAAATCTATTTTCAATCTATATAGCTTGTGTTTTGAAAAAATGCGCAGGGTGAGTTAGAAATAAGTTTTTTTCTGCATTCCTCACCATTTTCCCTTTTTTTCATCCTTTTAGCCAAGTGATGAGCCATCCAGTTACCGTCCTCCGAACAGTTGAAACTGTTGATCGTATTATGACGATTTTACAGAAAGAAATCCACAATGGCTTCCCAGTTGTTGATAATTATGATCCTTATGCACCAATTGTAAGTTTTCTTCTTTTTTTTCTTTTTCGTCAAAGGACACATTCCTATGCCATGATTCATAGTGATAACTTTATTAGTTTAGGAGTTTACCCCGCACATACATGTTACTAACGGTCACGCATGCACTCACCAACCTGGTTATTATTTTATTACATAATATAATTATAATTCAAAATTTGATGTAGAGCGATTCTTTTCTCTATTAAATTGTTTGTATCTTGCTTATTTTAAAAGATTTTTTTTTTTTTTTTGAGGAAGTGCGAATTTGGGCAGTACAACTTCTAAATGGTAAAGTTTACAAAAAAATCTTAATAATGTTCCCATATTATTCACCATGTTGTCTAGAATATATATTCCATAATTCATAATGATCGGTTCATTATTTTAGGAGTGAATTCTATACATATATATATTTATTAATAATGTTACAGAAAATCGGGTCAACTCAACATGGTACCATAGGTTTCAAACCCAGATCGGGAAGTAATGTTTCTTTGGGTTTATTTATGCTTATAAACAAATCGCTCTCAGCCATCTTCAGCCTCCAAGATCAAATATGTCATGTAGTTTTGCAATCGACTTGTGACACGGTGCATTTTCTTGGTGAAAGAGCACTTTTTTCTTCATTTGTGGCCGTTTGGATGCGATTTCTTCCTTCAAACGCATTAATAATGCTATATAATACTCGCTACTGATGGTTTTTCCTTTCTCAAGGTAATCGATGAAAAAAATACCTTGTGCATCTGAAAATGCAGAGGCCAAAATCTTGCCTGTTTGTGTCTTTTGTAACTTTGGATGGCTCTCACCTGCTGCCGTCCACTCAGCTGACTGCTGATTTGACTCTGGAGTAAAGTGGTGGATCCATGTTTCATCCATTACATATTGATGCAAAACCTCCCTTTTTTGTGTTGAAACTGTTGCAAGCAATGCTCTGAACTGTTGATGCATTGTTTTTGATCAACTGTGAGCAAATGCAGCACTCCCTTTGAACACAGCTTTCTCGTTGACAAATATCCATGGTGAATACACTGCCTACTGATATCTTCAACTCCTCTGCTATCTCACGCAACTTCAATTTACGATCAACCATCGCTTTGTTTGAACGGTAGTTTTTTTCTGATCAGAAAGCAATGTTTTATCAACTCCAACTCCATTAAAAAAAAAATGAGCATCTCTTTTTCAATGCTCGATATTGATGTCACTTTAAGTGTAAGACCGTAAAATAATATTTGGACCAAGACAACAATAGGGACCCCAGATCATTAACACAAGACGCGGGACATATTTTGAAAGTCACCGGTTGACCTCGCAATACACGTGGTCTCTATTTACAAAACACTTGTAAATAGATCTTTTATTTATGTTAATAAATGCAGTATATTTCGGAATGAAGTTTTTGTCCTTTTTTTCTGTAAGAAACAAATGAAATAAGATTTAACAAATACATAATTTTATTTACAAATCTTTTTATAACTTATTTGTTATTAAAAAACAAAACTTCGCTATTTACTCGCCTCCCTACAAGGACAAAGGTAGACACAAGGTAGGTTAAAATTACCTCGGAATGAAAATTAAAGTTACCTCAGTTTAGAAGGATTTCTCTATCACTGACCGCAGATAGGAATGATGAAGTGTAGTATCAAAAAAATAGATACTACACTTTTGCTTCCCCATAATGGCGGAGTTAGACTTCAAAAATCAGTTTATGAAGTTTTTTCCTTTTTTTTCTGTAAGCAACAATTATAAACAAATAAATAAAACTTCGTATTTGTTAAATCTTATTTCATTTGTTGCTTAGAGAAAAAAAAGGACAAAAACTTCATAAACTTTAAATTGCTTCCGTTTAGAAACTGATTTTTGAAGTCTAACTCCGCCCTCGTGGGGAGGCAAAACGAAAGATTACAAGTCAGCCGATTTTTAAAAAAGCGTATATATTTCGTTTATTTATTAAAATAACTTGCGTAATCTTCCGTTTTGCCTCCTCGGGCTAGGAGCAAAGTGTAGTATGGAAAAATCCTTCTAAACTGAGGTAAGATCCAGAGTGCCCCTTTTTGGGAAGCTTGATTTTTTCCCTACAAAACGAAAGATTATTTAAGTACGGTGATAAATATTTCATACCCCCCCCCTCATTTCTGCCCTCGTGACAGTAAATAGTGACACAAAAACATGTTTTAAAAGAAAACATGTTAATATTTTATTTGTTTTATTTATGGACTCTCTGCCTTAAAATAAATATTAACATGTTAAAAGAAAAAAAATTCCGAAATATACTGCATTTATTCAAATAAATAAAAGATGTATTTACAAGTGTTTTGTAAATAGAGACCACGTGTATTGCGAGGTCAACCGGTGACTTCCAAAATATGTCCCGCGTCTTGTGTTAATGATCTGGGGTCCCTATTGTTGTCTTGCTCCTAATATTTAACAAAATCTTACTATTTTGAAATTTGCTTTTTTGTTTTTAAGATATAAATTTATTTAAATCTTATATTTGAATGCTTATTTTCAATGTTTGCCTGTTTGCAACACTTTGCCAGTGGCATACTAAACAAGGTATTAGCGTAAAAATGAAATAAAAGGTTTTTTAAGTGAACGCTTTTTATCAATATATTTTGTTTAGAAATTAATCTTAAAAATGGCACTATTTAATTTTCATGAAAGAAAACAGATTTCTTTAGTTTTTACCATTAAAGATTTATTTTTAATAACTTTCTTCGAACAACAATAATAATAATAATAATAAGCTCGAACCAAGCTCCACTCAGGCTGAATATAAAAGGAACTCTCTTCTCTTTTTTTGAAGACTTATGTAATACTAATATAACTCTTTGGTATATAATATATGTAATACGATTCTATTTGTAATAAGGAAATAAATCTGCACAAAGAACATGCAATGGCTTTTAACAACAACAGATAAAGAGAAAGAATGAGAGAGACGTCACAACTGATTGAGCTTACTACTAACTGAGCTGTTGCAAACATGTCAACAAAACACAGCTGTTAACTGGTTACGCATGTAACAAAAGATCTGTTGCAAGAAGATAAATCAACCATAACGTTACAATTGTAAACATTTCAAATTTACTCTGATGAAATTTATTTAAATGACTGTCCCGATTTTGGATTTGAACCTGCAGTCTATTTAAAAAAAAAAAAAAAGATTGTCATAATTCTCAAAAAATATACTATAGGCGTACCCGGCGTTGCCCGGGGCTCTCCCTCCTCCTCTTCGCACGCAAAATAGGATATTGAGCACTTTTCTCCCGGACAATACCGAGTATTTAGAAAATCAAGAGTGCCTCCAAAGCACTACTAAAATCACTCTTACCGATCCCCCTCCTTTTCATCTGCACAATAGTCCGAAGAGAAACACTACAGTAGCTCTATCTAGGACATTTCTCCCGGACAACGCCGAAGCCTCTGGGTTCTATATTGAACCCCCCCCCCTCCCCGGTGCTGGGTCCTATTCTGTAGAAGCACCCCCAGTGCTGGGTCCTATACTGTAGAAGCACCCCTGGTCCCTATACTGTAGAAGCATCCCTGGTCCCTATACTGCATAAGCACCCATGGTCCCTATTCTTCAGAAGCCTCCGGGTCTTATATTGTAGAAGCACCCCCGGTGCTGGGTCCTATGCTGTAGAAGCACCCCTGGTCCCTATACTGTAGAAGCACTCCTGGTCCCTATACTGCATAAGCACCCATGGTCCCTATTCTGCAGAAGCACCCGGGTCCTATATTGTAGAAGCACCCCCGGTGCTGGGTCCTATATTGTAGAAGCACCCCCGGTGCTGGGTCCTATACTGTAGAAGCACCCGTAGTTCCTATACTGCAGAAGCCCTTGGGTCCTATACTGTAGAAGCAACCCCCCCCCCCCTCCGGTGCCTATACTGCAGAAGCACCCCCCGCCCCGGTCCCTATACTTCAGAAACCTCCGGGTTCTATATTTTATCAGCACCCCCGCAGGATGAAGATGTTGATAATTCCCCCCCAACCACCCGCCCCCAAAAAATCATCCCCACGCACCCCCCCCAATTCTTCTCCCCCCCCCCCCCCCCCAAAAAAAAAAATTCTCCCTCCTCCCTCCAAAGAACTATTTTTATTTTAAAAGAAATAAGTTTAGGTTGCTAGGTGCAGATGTGATTGAGCAACCCTTGTTTCACTGTTATTGATACATCCGGACAGAAGTTATGGGATGACCTGATACAACCGGACAGAATTTCGGGCAAGAAGGGATGCTGGGGATGTTCAGTGAGTCTGCATTTTTATCAAGTTGTTACATGAATACATTGGCTGATTTCAAAATCACTAGTAAATAACATTGAAAAAGTTTCAAAAAACCAGACCCGCCCCCGAAAACTGGCCCTGTTGACCCCCGGGGACATTTTTTTTTTTTGTAATTTTGAGATATTATGCTCCCAGGTGTTGTCTGGTCCTAAAGATGTCAACTTGTTGACAGTTTGCCGAGTAGTTTTTGAGGAGTAGCTGGACATACAGACAAACAGACAAACATACAGACAACTGCCCTTTATATAATAGAGAAGAGAAGAGAAGAGATAGAAGAAGAAGAAGAGATAGAAGAAGAAGAAGAAGAAGAAGAAGAAGAAGAAAGAGAAGAAGATTTATTAATTTAATTTTTCTTTGAAACTTTTGTTTTTCTCAGGAGAAGGCCAAGGAAAACATGGGAGGAAGTGATAAAAATAATGGCGTTGTCTTTTTTAATTGTTACGATTATGGATTTTAACACCAATGAGAAGGAAGGCGAGAGCTTACTACTACTACTGCGTTTTAACAAAACAACAGTTTTTAACTGATTATGCGTGTAAACAAGTGACCATAATGCAACATGCATTTATGTGTTTTATTTATTTATTTAGTTTTATTATTAACCATTTTTCTTTCTTTCATCCCAGGAACGAAGTAACCTTGAACGATTACAAACATTTGGAACTTACCGTGGAATGATATTACGGAATCAGTTACTTGTTCTCTTAAAAATGAAGGTAAACTTTTTGTATAACCTAAGCCAGCCACTTGATGTTCATACATACATTATCACCTTTCACACGCATTTAAAAGAAATAAGATCTTCCGATCAGCAAAAATGGTGTTTGGTGATTAATCTGATGTCGCTAAGGTAAACAATTGCGCTTTTACCTATTTTAAAATGAATTGTACTCAAATCAAATTATATCGTCTAAAGCAGTACAATTTTAAAATTGTTACGGATATAGGAGTGTACTTGTGTCTTGTCAATGGAAGGAAAATCTAACAACTGAAGTGCCAAACCGTTTCAATAATATCAATAACCAAGAATCATTTTCATTATTAGTCTTTGATTTTATTGCCTTCTATCTCCATTCCAATCAACCTTTTATATTTTTTAGAAATTTTGTTTTACAACTAGTTCAGGCATGGAAATTCAAAATCAAAGAAGAACTCGCACCAAAGTACACACTTTGGTACTGTCCTCGTACAGAGCCGTAAAAATTTACACCAAGCCTTTGAAAATGTTAAAAGGTTTTTGTTTTGTTTTTTACTTTTTGGCAACCTCCCACAGTGTTTGCCGATGCTGAGGTACCGGACAAAAGTCCACCATATAAAAAAAATTGAAAAACATTTTTTATATTTTACTTTTAATTTAATTATCAATGATGTTTGTCAGTATTTTTCTTGACAAAAACGTTTTGTTTCATTTTTAAACATTTTTTCGGAACCCTTTAAATCAAATGCACTTTTTTAAAGGTTACTTAAGTGAATTTATGCAAAGTTTCATTGTTTTTTTTACACAAGTAAAATAAATTTACATCGTATATATATGGATATATATATATATAGATATATATATATATCTATGGAGATATATATATATATATATATATGGAGATATATATATATATGGAGATATATATATATATATTAGCATTGAAGAGACAATATTTATTATTCATAATGAATTTAAGAAATTAAAAAGATGAAAGGGCAGCTGACCGATTTCGTACCTCGCTCAACAGAGCCAAATATCGAGGTAATGTATAAAAAATATAAAAAGATGCTATGAGAATTATAGCGAGGGAAAGGAGGAAAAAAAAAATTTAAAAAAAAAAAATAAAAAAAAGTTCAATCAAATAGAAACAACATTAAGCCCGAGGAGATTTTCTCTTTGTTTGCAAAGAGAAGGTCTCAAGGACTTGTTTCTAAGATCTTGAGATGATAAGGGGAGTGCGACTTACTAAGAATGGAGAATAAGTCGACACTGAATTTAGAGGCACAGGTGCGATTATTTATGAGATGTTGACCTATCGACGAACCATAAGTATTATTCAAATCGTCAGTTGGTAAATAATTTCCATTGCGAATTTTTGTGGGCACGTGTTGTTTGACCCGGATGTCCAATCTCTGTGACGTCATCCCGACGTAGTGCATACTGCAACTACATTTAAATAAATAATGGAATTATTATGATGTGGGGGAAGGACATCTTTTCGAATAGAAGTTAAGATTGGACGAGAGGAAAAAACAACACGCGTATTCGCAGCAAAATAACATTGTTGTACAGACAAAGAGATTTGTTTGGCGAATCTATCACTAATGTTACCAAGCCAAGGTAGGCGAAGGTAAATAGGGCATCTGTCTACAGAAGCTGGTTTGCTTTTGTAAAAATGTAATATTTTTGTTTTAATCGTAGATTGTACAATGTCTAAAGGATAGCCATTGTTACAGAGGGTCTTAGTAATAAATTTAATTTCTTCATCCAGCTTGGTCTTCGAACAAATCTTTAAGGCCCTATGGGTAAGGGTCTTAATAAGATTACATTTTTGTTTTGTGGGACAAAATGAGTCCCAACGAGTATAAAGACCAGTGAAGGTAGGTTTACGATATACTGATGTTAAGAAACCACAGGAAGCTTTATTAACTAATACATCAAGGAATGGCAGTGAAGAATTAGTTTCCTTATCAATAGTGAATTTAAGAGCTGGATGAATATTGTTAAGGGACGTAAAAAAAACGTCCGCTTCCGTTTCATTGTTGAACAGACAAAAGGTATCGTCAACATAACGAAAGTAGATATCTGGTCTATTTGGACCAGATAGGAGACCTTCTTCATGGAAACCAACAAAAATATTGGCCAATGCTGGTCCTAAGGGAGAGCCCATAGATACACCATCAATTTGTCTGTACATGATGTCGTCAAAACT
>OY744520.1:108812619-108902619 GCA_963556195.1 Sepiola atlantica | reverse complement strand
TTTCATTTGAAAATTCAAAATGTTAATAAACAAATTGTAAACAAAGATTTCTTCCTACAAGTAGCAATACACATGAAAAAATTTAAATTGCTTAAAATATCTCAATAATGGCATACATAGGAAGAGCTTGATGATCTAAGAAAGAATCTTTTTAAATTTTTTAAATCTGACTAAAAATAAGGAAGTTATAACTATTTTTGTGCCTCGCACAATTGGATATTTTCCCCTCTTTAATACCATATGCGTTTCGTCACATTTTTTACACTAATTTTTCAGTAAAAATGTTATATCTTTGTTAAAACATAAGATTAAGCAATGAAATTTACCATATAAGTGTATTTTTGTACAAGGAATCAGAATGTGCCACTGAAAATCTCCAGAAATTAATGGTTTCCAAGTAATCTGCACTAAGTGCACATAAATATGCTGCAATACCTTAAAAATACCATGAATCCATTAAAAGAAAGAAGTTAGAAAACTCAAAGTTGAATTGTAATACATTTTATGTACAAGAAACTAAAATTTAATACTAGGACTGTTTAAAAATGAATATATTGCAAGATTTCTGTAGCATTATTGTAGATTTACACCTTCTGCTAACTCACCCCCTTACCTCCCCAAAATATGAGATTCTACTTTTTTTATTTAGGCAATTACATGTTAACACCCTGAAAAACTTGGCAAAAAGAAAGAAACAAAAACAATTATTTTAGAATTTAAAGTGGGGATCAGTTTCACATAAAATAATCCCCCATTTCAAGGCCATTCTAGCGTTTTAGGACAGTTAATTATTTTTTCTATGGGAGATAAATCCTGTGCGTTTTTCTTGTTTTTTGTTTTTTTTCTGTTTTTTTAGACGATTATAAGGGTTTTTGTGGGAGGAGGGGGGCTTACCACTTGAACTTCAGGTTAGTGGTAGGGCTAGGGGCAATTAAGTGTGAACACCCAGAAAGAAAAAAAAACAATTCATTTAGAATTTCGAGTGGGGGATTAGTTTCACATATATTTAATGCAGAATAATTCACCATTTCCGGGCCATTCAAGCGTTTTAGGGCATTAATCAATTTTTTTCTATGGCAAATAAATCCTGTGCGTTTTTTTTTTATGGGCGTCTGCTTTTTTTTTTTTTTAGACGATTATGTGTGGTTTTAATGGGCTTTTTTGTAGGATTAGGGCTTCCTACTCGGACTTAGGGTTAGTGATAAGGTTAAGGAAGGGGTTTTGTTTTGGATGGAGGTTGCCATTCGGACTTAGTGTTAGAGTTAAGGTAGTTTTTTATGAGTGGCTTGCCACTCATATTTAAGGTTAATGGTACGATACGTTCAAGATGGCATTTTTAGGAGGTGGGCTTGTTAGTCGTACCTAGAGTTAATGGTAGAGTAATTATTTATTTTATAAATTTCACTAAAAGGCAAGAATGCCCGGGAAATCGGAGATCATTTTACATTAAATTTATATGCGAAACTGATCCCCCACTCTAAATTCTAAACTATTTTTTGTTGTTTTGTTTTTTCTTTTTTCGCCCAGACTTTAAGACGTAATCGCCTAAAAAAGTAGAATCTTAATTTTTTTTTTTTTAAATTGGCGACTAGAAATTCATTACTACTAGAAGTTCGAAAGTTGAGTGAAAACCAGTATTTTTTAAAGTATTTTTTATAAAAGAACCAAATAGGATTAACTTTTTTTAAAAGTATTTTTATCTTTTTTTACAAGACGCTGCTGCTGATTGATTGTTATATCAGCAATACTAGTAGCCATTGTTGACTTTCGCTCAAAAAAAGGACAATATTTTTTAGGATAAGATAATTTAAAATTACTATTACCGAAAGACAAAACAACGTACAATTATAATTTTAATGCATAAAAAAAGATGAAAGATTAATTTATTTACTAGTTGGGTACGAAAAATGTAACAACATTTTCTATATTCATATTTTAAAATGTTTAAAATTCGTTCTAGAATGAAAATAAACAAAAATCGCCTCGTGTTTATAGCAGTAATTGCAGTAATATATTTGTTCAATCTGTCCTCTTACTAATATAACATTTTTTGGTAATATTCAATTTTATTCAAATCGGAAAATCTTTTCAACCGTGTTTCCTTGTATATGGTGGCTTACTGTAATAAAAACACAATACCGAACGGTTACGGTTTAAAAAAAAAAAACCGATACGGTATGGAGACGAAACCGAAAAACCGCGGTTTTTCGGTAAAACCGCCCATCTCTAACTACAACTACTACTAGTAATAGTTGTAGTAGTAGAGTTGATATGCAGCAAAACAAACAAAGCAAATTTATTAAAGGTTTATTTGTTTGTTTTTTGTCTCTTCAGAAAATTAATGTTTCACCTGAAGAAAGAGGAATGCAGATAAATCTGACGCACTTCATGAACTCGGGTGCATACACATTGGCCTACGTGAGTATTTTAACTAGCAATACTTTTGATTTAAAACATCGTTATCTTCTTTTTCCCCTTAATAGAATAACCCTTTTTTCTTTCTTTTTGTTTAGACTCCTTTTTTTGACTGGGATCAAAGCATAGTCTCTGTTCCGATACTACATTTCATCTTTTCTGTCCGTCCTCGGTCAGTGAAGGACCTTCTAGATTGAGACTATTTTTATTTTTATCCCAATCCAGAGTGCCCGTTTTTGGGGAGCTGAATTTTCCCCACTTTAAAAACCGACCTTGTGTCTAAGTCTGTTCCGGTGAAAAGGGAAACTTTTTTTCTCGTAATATTGGAAAACATATTTGCAATAAATTTACAAATGTTAGTTATGTTTATTAGGATTCTTTTAATTTCAATTTTTCGTTAAGCCATTAAGCTTAAGCCTTATTTTTTGTAGACATTTTCAAGAATCAAAATGCTGGTGATACCAGATCAGGCTGCCCTGTGGCTCCCTGAGACGAAATTCACCTACATTGACGTTTTTTTTTTTTTTTTTTTTTTTTTGTTTGTAAAACTTATGTTCTACAAAACCAAAAACAACAGCCCCTCTCCCTTTCTCCCTCCCCTTTTTTATTTTTATTTTTCCTACCCTACTCCCGGTCCTGGATATGACCTTAAACTACATCCGATGGTGAGATCCGGCTTACGGACTTTGGGGAATGTGGAGCCTCCTCTTAATTACCATTGCTCCCAGGTCCACCCTGACCCAGAGTGGTAGTACCTGTTAGGGTCCCAACTATGGGTTAAATAGAAACAGATATTAAAAGGGGAAAGAAACAAAAAAGAGAAGAAAACAAGACCAGATTCGGCATTAGATAACCCAAAAAGGGTTGATATGCCGTAAAACAAAACTACCAAACCAAGAATCAAAATCATGTAATAGAGGTTGATCAACATTTATATGTATTCTTCCTGTCATTATATCTATCGCTATATATATGTCGAACTCGGGAATCTTTCTGTCGAAATCGGAGATCTGGACGTAATTTCGAACGGAATCCTTTATCAAATCCACGAGAGTAGCATGCCCTTGTTCCATCTGCTATGACTAGGAAGAAGTCTTCAGTAATTCGCAATTCTTCGTATCGCCCGCACTGAGGATTGAACCTTCAACCTTCAGATGACTGTCACTTAGAACTGAATTATACGTAGTACTATATCCACTCCATTAAATTTTGACTATTACAAGTAAATATAGGTGTCCTCCAAGTAAGAAATAAAAGTAAATTCGTATAAATCAGTATGGTATAGCTTTTGGGGCCAGGTGGCATTGGTTTTCCTCGATTCTTTCAGGTACTTCGAGGGAGAACCACATGAAGGTTGCCAACATCAATAAGTGAAAGTGGTGCTATGGAATCAGCTGGATTCACGCTCGACAGACCCAGGTTGTCATTTCGCATCATTATCCACTTCACTACCACAGCCTCCTACCCTCCAGGTGTGTGTGTGTATATATATATATATATATATATATAATAGATGCAAATAGTTTATAAGTTTCATGTAATACTGAAGACTAAATTTCTTAAGTTTTAGATGTTTTCCATGCATCTCCTATAAGAGGTTCGCTCAGTCTCTATTTACTTGCCTCCCCTAACAAGGGCAAAGTTAGATACAAGGTCATTTTTTTTTTATCTAGGGGCGATATCTAGCACCCCAAAAATGAAAATTGCACCAGTCAAGAAGGATCTCTCCTCCTCTGGCCGAGGATAGAACAGATGCTGTACTTTGATCAAAGCCCAAAGGCTAAAGTATATGCAAGAGCTTGGTCAGTCACGTTTAATTTTGAAATAGCATTTCCATCGCTAAGTGCTCAAATCGATGATCACATCTTAAAAATGACTTTTAAAAATCTTTGAAATGCCTATTAAAACTGAAAACTACTCAATTGTATTATTTTTCATTTCATGATTAAAATATTGTTTTTTGATTAAAATACAAAACTTAATTAAAATTTCATTTTAATTTATCGTCATTTATATTATCAAATAAGTCGGATAAGCATAGATGAAATGCAGTTTGGTTTCATGCCTCAGCAAAGTACTGCTAATGCTATGCTTATCATGAGACAAATGCAAGAGAAATATCTTGGTAGGATGAACCTGTATTTTACTTTTGTGGATTTGGAGAATGCTTATGACAGTGCTAAGAGATGTTGTCTGGTGAGCTTTGCATAAATTAGGGGCAAACTAGTGGTTAGTAAAGATTGTTCAAGCAATGGACAGAAAAGCCTAAAGTCATGTTAGAATTTACAGCACATTTAACGACAGCTTTAATATTAAAGTGAGAGTACATCAGAGATCTGTACTGAGTCCGTTGTTTTTCCTTTGTGTCTTAGAAGCATTGTCCAAGGATGTTCTTACATGTTCTCCAGAAGAGATGCTGCAATGCTGATGATTTAGTGCTTGCCTGTGAAATAATGGCAGATCTACTTAAGTTAAAGACTTTGATAAATGCTATGGAAAGTAAAGGATTAAAAATGAATGTTACCAAGACCAAAGTGATGATCAGTAGTTGTAGTGTTGGAAAGTCCCCAGAAAAAGGAAAGTTCCCCTGCTCAATTTATGGAAAAGGAGTTTTGTACAACTCAATTGATGGCTCTGCTCTTGAGGAAAAATCGACTCAGAAACTTTTTGGTCTTCCTCTAATCAAATCTTTCTTGGAATTCATACATTAGATCCATTGTTCGTTAAGTTGGTTTTCTCTATCGCTCCAAACACTTTCTCACACCTGAATCTCTGGTGAATCTCTGTCCCATTTGAAGGTTCTTGCTAAGGTGCAGAAACGTATCTGTAATTTGATTGGCCCCCACCCTTTCTTCTTCTCTACACCCTCTCTCTCTCACAGACGTGATGTTGCTAGACTCAGCCTTTTCTATAAGTACTATTGTGGCATGTGTTCTTCAGAATTGTGTGATCTATTATTGCTTCTTTTGTTCCAGCTCATTTGACTCGTTGGTCAATTCGCTGTTTTCATACTTTATTGGAATACAGCTTTCTATTCCAGTATCTTCTTTCCAAAAATTGCAGACTTGTGGAACTCTCTTCCTGGTGACTGTTTTCCTCCTACCTATAGCCTTAATCTTTTCAAAACTAAGGCCAATAGGCATCTCCTGTCTTTGCGCTAATCATATTTCGTTCTTGTTAGCTTCTTACATCAAGTGGCTTCATGCCTTGTCTGGAGCAATTTCCATAAAAAAAAATGGTGGTACATTATGCATTGAGTACACAAGAAGTGCAGTGAAATTACAGGTAGCTTTAACGATGATAACCAGTTTGTGTGCAAAAAGTGTAAGACAATGGAGACGGATTAGAACTCCAATGTGGAGAAAGTATATTTGGATGCTGAGTTTATTGAGGTTGTTCAGAAGTGTTGTTACCTTGGTGAAGGAGTTGATGCTCGTGCAATTGCAACAGTGGATGGACTAACTTCAGGAAACTTCTAACCAGCAGAGTATTGCTTGCCACTGTTGACGAAGGAGAGAGTCTATTAGACATATGTACACAGTGTGATGATGTATGAAAGTGAAACCTTGATATGTGTTGCATGGAGAGAAATGATATGAGGATCATATGATAGATGTGTAATGTGAGTTTTAAAGATAAGCTTAGATCTCATGACTTCAGAGGAAGATTAAATCTGGACAGTATAGGAAGATGTGTGCAGAACAGGAGATTTTGTTGGTTTGATTACATTGAAAGAATAGATGAAAATTCTTGAGTTAGTAGATGTAGAATAGTTGAGGTAGCAGTCAATTAACAGGGGAAGGCCAAGAAAAACATGGGAGAAAGTGATAAGGATGGATTTGATACAAAGAGGGATAGAGACTTGGTCAGAGATAAATTAGTTTAAACATCATTTTCTAAAAACACACATATAAAATAGATGTGAAACCGAATATGATGATTAAAATAAGACGTTTGTTTTTATATTACAATAAAAATAACCATCAATATTCCCAGTTAAAATTAATAAATATTTTTATCAATTATTTTAAAACTTTATTTTTACACTTACCGATAAAAAGTAGTTAATTGTGCACTTTTATCAGTATTTTATGATTAAAAATTATTATTAAGCTCTGATAAAAATATTTAATCGTAACTTTTTTTTTATTTATTTAACAATTTATTACAATTAAATAATCAATATTCTCATTTGCTTTTAAGATTTTGTTTGTGTATCAGAGTTACCATGGCAACTGCATGTAAATAATAAAAAAAAGGGACAAAATAAAATTCTTTGTTCAAATTAGATGTTATCTTAGAAAACAGACATTAATCCATCTTCAGGCTTGGATTAAAATGTAGTATCTGTTCTATCCTCGGTTATTTCTAAGGAGTAGATTAAGTTCTTCATAACTTTTTTTTTCACAAAAAATGTACTTTAATTATAATTTTCATGTTTTTTTTTTCTTTTCTTTTTTAGAGTTCAACGTACCCGCGTATTTTCCGGTTATTCAGGGCTTTAGGATTGCGACACGTCCCAGTGATCGACCATAAACATAGAGTAAGTAAACAGGCTAACATTGGTTTATGGATACATAAACACACACACACACACACATATAAAGTGACATCAAGTTCAAGCTTAATTTCAGGTTCAATCCTTACAAAATTTCTTATTTAATACAGAGTGACCCGAGAGAAAAAAGTCACACATGGAATCGTTAATCCTTTCTATGCCTGGCTTGTCCACCAAGTTTCACTCATGAATGTCCGACAGTCTTTGTTTTATCGCCATTGAATATGTTGCAAATGTGCACCTCTGTGTTGCAAGCACATCTAGATACGATATGCAAAATTGTCAATAACTCCAACACACTCGTCTTTTGCCTCATTCTATTGAAACCATTGTTCGTCCCTTGTAACACCTCTTTGTCTGCCAAAAACTACTCAACGGCCATTACGTAGTCAGTGCTCAGTATTGATCAGAATTGACCGTTCATTCTCATCTTCAAACCAGTAACGAACAATGATCACAATGTTTTGATATTGCAACCCATGCAGTGCACTTAATGGAGTGCAGTGGCTTTGGCAGACAATGTTTTGGTGAGCTTTCAGCTTCAAATGCCCCGGGTGAGGTTCGAACTCACAACTTGTTTGTAAGTATGGTGCACTAACCTCAGCAATTAGGAAAAGATGATGTTATTAACTACATAAACCAGAACAAGCAGCTTTCTTTGTTTTCTTCTCTCACTCTTTTTCCCCTATCCCTCTCTTTCTCTTGCTTACTCCCCCCCCCCTCTCTCTCTCTTTCTCTTGCTTACTCCCCCCCCTCTCTCTCTATCTTTACAGTTGAATGTGGGTCAGCCGATGGATATCAAACAAAGTTGTCTATTATTAAATTTGTCCCAGTGTTATGGGTTGCAGCGTTAGGACTTCTGGGTGTGATAGTAAAAGTTATTTAAATTTTCTACACCTTTCATAGTCATCAATTAATCCCCAAAGCAGATTTGAGCTAATGAAGGTACGATAGCAACCAAAACATGATACACACGTGGAATCCAGATCAAGCCACTAAGACGTTGCCTGTGAATAAAAGTGGTCCTCATATATAAGGTGAAGATGAAGAAGTCAGTCACAAACACCAAGCACTAAACAGCTTGCTTGTTGTATGCAATTTTAATTCTCTGAAGTTGGTCCTAGTGGCTTGGATAAAACTAGGCAGATGAACCTGAGGGATTCATAAAGACCTGGCCAGAAATAGGTTACTTTAGAAGTGAATTTCTTAAAGCTATCCAACACATGCCAGCATGTAAAACAGACGTTAAACCGAATATGATTATAGTGTGGGGAGTTCCAATAAGAAAGTTCAATTCTCGCACGAGAGAAAATAGGAACTGTACTCGGAGATAAGTGTAGAAAGTCGAACTGGAGCAACATCTTTTGCAGAAAAAGAATGACAACAGTGTATATTAACTGAACAATTTTACTTAGGCAAGTAATAAAGAATGATATACAAACAGTAAAAAGTAAGTATACAGAATGAAAGTTTGCAGAATACGTGCATTTGCAGCACTTATCTTAACAACTAACAGGTGCACATGCTTTAGCTCTTTCAGTTGTCGGATGAAAGCTTTGCTTGCAACAGACGTCTGAGGGCTTGTGTCCTAATGCAGTCAGTCATTAACCAACGTCGACAGTAGTAGATATGATGTGCAAAATTGTCAATAACTCTAACATGCTCCTCTCTTTCCCCATCCTATTGAAACGATTGTTTATCTCTCACGACACATTTTCGTCCGCCCAAAACTTCTTAACAACCACTAGGTTGCACTCATGGCTGACCGTTCATTCTCATCTTCAAACAGTAACAAACAATGATCCCAATGATCGACCATAGTAGTGAAAATGAATAATAAGGCAGGAGCCCTGAGCATTTCAGTTTATGTGGGCTAGCTCATCTGACGACTAAGAGAGCAATGATTAGGTATACCTTTTAGGCCAATCCACATGACCTTTAAATGGACAAGCATAACAACTTCGCTGACCGATCTGTGAGCATTTTATAAATTCCAATAAGTGTACACTGATCTTTTCTGACTACATCTTGGTCACTATCAACGTTTCCATCTACATAACTTTGTGTGCCTTATCTATGTATATCTGTAAAGCAAATGTCAGCTCTGTAGTTTCTTAATGGAGAAATGTATGGGTGTACAAACACACACAGATGAGAGAGGATCGAGATAATTACAGAGGCTGAAACTGATTGAGAGAATAATTGAGCAGCAAATAAAAAATCAGATGAGCATTGATCAAATGCAGTTTGGTTTTAAGCCTGGGGAAAATACACTGGTGCTATATTTATCATCATTGCAAGAATTAGGAGTGAATGGAGTAAGTTCATGGAACTTCTGCCATTACTAACCAGCAGAGTCTTATCACTGTCAACCAAGGGAAGAGTCTATCATGCATGTGTATGTAGTGTGATGTGGCGGAATTGATGATCTTGAGCCAGAATCGAGCGATGGAGGTGGCCCAGACTTAGTTCAACCCCGCAGTAAGAGGGTCCGCCTTTGCCTGGCTTGCAGATGGGAAGGGAAAAAGAGTGTCGAGTGAGATTCTGCGGTGAGCTGAATTATTTTCGTTCAGGGTTTTTTGTGCTTCTACAGGAATTGAACCGAACTGAGTTTTTTTTTTTTGTTTGTTAAACGTTTGAAGTCTAGTCATAGACTTCTGAATTCGTTACTAATTATAAGCTATTTCGGCACATATATACTTGATATGGATGTCAAGGCTTTCGACATCCGGCTAATTCCGGAATTCAGCGGTGCTACAACTGACATGCCTATAGTTGAATGGATAGAGAATGTGGAGTTAGTTTGTGAACTCTGCGCCATGTACAAAATCGAGCATGTTCTACCATTACGGCTACGAGGCGGTGCGCTTGCCGTGTACAGACAGCAGCTGAGTCAAGAGAAAAGGGCAGACGCAGAACAAATTAAACAGGCCCTTATGACTGCATATGCAATGGATAGTTTCACCGCATTCGACCAATTTGTGGCGAGGCGTCTCCGCCCAGAGGAAACGGTAGACGAATTTCTGACTGAAATGTATCGTTTCACTCGGCTGATTGGCGAACCTTTGCCCGATCGATGGATGGCTTGTGCATTCGTGGCGGGGTTGCCACAGTATGTCAGGCAGTTTCTTAGAGCCTCGTCCAGGATGGACGTAATGAGCATGGAACAACTGCTGAATCGGGCAAGAGCCATCATGACGGATGACAACGGGCACCAAGTATCAGCCGCCACGTCTGTAAGACGACCGTGTTTGGATGCAGAACTTTCCCCCGCCAAACGATACAACAGAGCAATCATCTGTTACAAATGCTCTGGGCCTAACCATATGGCCAGAAATTGTACACAGGGACCCTCGAAGGGGGCAGATAGTAAATTACGGAGATTTGGCAGCGAGAAATAGTGTTTTCGGTGCAACGGACTTGGGCACATTTCATCAGAGTGCCAGGGAAACGCCCAAGGGGAGGAGATGTCAGTGCCAGCCTTCTTCCCGATCAAGTAAAAACCTGCACCTTACCTACTGTAAAAGTCTACGTGGATGGACAAGAGTTTGCGGCTCTGGTGGATTCCGGATGTTCACAGACGCTGGTGAGCAAGGCCGTGTGTCATTGCTGGAGGGATAAGGAGGTGGGAGTATTGACCGCCGATGGAAAGACCCTGAAGTGTTTGGGTTACGGAAAAATCAAGTTGGGTGTTGAGCAAGTTCAGCCTGTGGATATTGAGGTTTTAGTTGTGGACGGGCAGTTGTTAGGATTCGATCTCCTTCTTGGAATTGATGCGATTAGAGAGCTTGGCTGCGTACACCTGACTGAATCTGGTAATGTGCGATTCGGGAACCTGAATAAGTGTGCAGCCATTTTTATCGACGAACCCGACTTTGTTGTAACAATGTAAGAATTATGGACTGCATCGTGGAAATGGGCGAGTGGTCGTATTCCCAGCGAGCTGACAAATAGAGTGCAGCAATATAAAGTGCCTGATCACATCCGGGAAGCATACGACGAAGAACTCTCACTGTGGCAGCGCAACGGATGGCTATTACCATATCCCGAGAAAGAACTAGGCCCTCTGAAGGGGCTAATTCCATTGATGGCGGTTGTGCAGGAGCACAAGCAGAAAGTCCGACCAGTACTCGACTATCGAGAACTAAATGACTATGTGGATGCATTCACTGCTAACACTGAAGTGTGCGCGCAAAGACTCAGAGAGTGGCGGCAACATGGAGCCGATGTGTCGCTTTTAGATTTGAGGAATGCATACCTACAAATTCACGTTGTCAAAGCATTGTGGCCTTTCCAAACAGTAATTATCAAAGGCAAGCGTTTTTGCCTTACTCGACTGGGGTTCGGCCTAAATGTGGCGCCGCTTATTATGAAGTCTGTGATTGCTGCGATAATGTCTCAAGATGAGAAAATAAAAAATGCCACGTCACCTATGTCGACGATATCTTCATCAACGAACGACTGGTTTCGGCGGTTCGTGTGCAGCAGCACTTCCTAAAGTACTGACTGGTCTGCAAAGATCCAGAACGATTGAGAGATGGAACCAAAGTCCTGGGTCTGCAGGTCTGGGAAAAGAGTGACTCTCTCAGATGGAAACGAGGTGGTCAGATTCCAGAAATGCTGCATGTAATGACACGTCGACGTGTATTTTCCTTGTGTGGGAAATTGGTTGGCCACTTCCCAGTGTGCAGCTGGCTTAGGGTTGCTACTGCGTTCATCAAGCGTCAAGCAAGTTCGCTAACCAACGGATGGGATGATGAGACCAAAGATGCCTCTCTCTGTCAAATGCTGTCGGAAATGACTGCAAGAGTGTGGGAATCAGATCCAGTTAGGGGAAACTGGTGCGTTGATGGAAACGAGATGAAAGTCTGGGTTGACGCAAGTTCTATTGCTACGGGAGTGGCATTGGAAGTGAATGGAAACATTGTGGAAGATGCTTGTTGGCTGCGTCCGACCAATGATGCGAGGCACATTAATCTGGCCGAACTTGATGCAGTGATTAAAGGTATTAATCTGGCCCTTCAGTGGAAGGCACAAGTGTTGCATATAATGACCGATTCAGCATGCGTACATCGATGGGTGTCTGACACATTGACAGGAAAGGCACGTCTAAATACAAAAGCGGCAGGTGAAATGCTGGTGAGGCGACACTTGGGAACATTACGATCGCTGGCTGAGGAATACATGTTGACGATTGATTTGACTCTGGTTAAATCCTGCCAAAACAAAGCTGACAGACTCACCAGAGTTCCGCAGAGATGGTTGAGTATGCACAAGAAAGGAGAACCAAATCTGGAGAGTTGCGCCACTTCGGTGGCCCGATTAAGTAAAGATCAAGTTGCCAACATCCATCGACAGAGTGGCCACCCAGGTGCTAAAAGAACATTATATTTTGCCAGGACTGTCGACCCACTGGTGGCAAAGGGGCTCGTTAAATCTGTTGTTAGAACCTGCAAAGCTTGCCAATCAATTGATCCAGCACCGGTTCAGTGGAAAAAAGGAGATCTGAGTGTCAAGAAAAACTGGTGCAGATTGTCTATGGACATAACCCACTATAATGGGTGCCATTTTTTGACGCTTATTGATTGTGGTCACTCCCGCTTTGCAATATGGCGGCCACTGCGACGGCAAGATTCAGCTAGTGTCATTTGTCAGCTGGAGAACATTTTTCATGAAAGAGGCCCACCAACCGAAATATTAACGGATAACGACACTGCATTCACATGCAGACAATTTAAGGAATTTGCAAGTACCTGGGGCGTGTATTTGAGGTTCCGATGTGCTTACGTTCCGTCCGGTAATGGCATTGTGGAACGCAGTCACAGTAGTATAAAAACTATTGCGGCCAGAAAAAATTGCTCAGCATTGGAGGCTGTCTACTGGCACAATGTTACACCAAAAGACAACCTCTCACCGTCTACAGCGCCGGCTGATGTTTTGCATAGATATCATATCCGAATAAAAGGCATTGATATCATGCACCCGCCTGAAGTGCAAGTGATTGAAGGGAGATTTGAGATAGATGATCTGGTATGGGTTAAGACCCCACACAGCAGGTGTACAACTAAATATGGAACTGGACGCGTAACCGATGTGATCAGTGAGCAGTCGGTGCGAATTGATGGAGTACCTCGTCACGTCAGGGATCTACGCCCTTATGTAGGATCGCCTCCTTTTTCCGACGAGGAAGAAGATTCTGAGGATAGTGAGAGGCCGGTCTACTTCAGGTCAGGTTCGCCAGATCGTCCCTCGGATGTCGGTGGCATACTAGCAGATTCTGACTCGTCTAGTGGGAGTGCCTCTGAGGAAGAAGTTCAACTGCTCCCCCTTTCGAAGGAGCACCCGAAACAAAAGACCGCGCCCGCATTGTCATTTGTGTGATCCGGAGATCAGGGAAGAGTGTGGCGGAATTGATGATCTTGAGCCAGAATCGAGCGATGGAGGTGGCCCGGACTTAGTTCAGCCCCGCAGTAAGAGGGTCCGCCTTTGCCTGGCTTGCAGATGGGAAGGGAAAAAGAGAGTGTCGAGTGAGATTCTGCGGTGAGCTGAATTATTTTCATTCAAGATTTTTTGTGCTTCTACAGGAATTGAACCGAACTGAGTTTTTTTTTTTTTTGTTTGTTAAACGTTTGAAGTCTAGTCATAGACTTCTGAATTCGTTACTAATTATATGTGATGATGGCCGGTGAGGGTAAGTACATGCATTGCATGGAGAGAAATGATATGAGAATGATACAGTGGATGTGTAATGCGAGTCTTAAAGACAGGCTTAAATCTGATGTCCTCAGAGGAAGATTAACTCTAGACAGTATAGAGAGATGTGTGCAGAATAGATGAATGTTCTTGGGTGAGTAGATGTAGAACAGTTGAGGTAGTAGGGTCAGTTCACAGGGGAAGTCCAAGGAAAACATTAGAGTAAGCGATAAGGATGGACTTGATAGAAAGAGGAAGAAAGACCTGGTCAGAAAAAGGTTAGTTTGAAAGTCAATTTCTACAAACCGTTCAACACATGCTAGCATGTAAAACGAACGTTAAACAAGATATGAGGATAATTATGATAGGGTTTCGTAAAGTCTGGACAAAAAAAAACGATTTAGATCTACTTATTTCCTATTGCAGAGAGATGTAGGAAAAACCCGCTCCTTCGAGGTAGGTGCAAAAGTAGCCAAGAACAAACCCAGCGGCATTCCCCGGTAGAGGCACTTCATGCAATCTACAATACCCCCCTTCCAAAGGAGGAGGTAATGCCTGGGAGGGTAAACCGACAAAGAAATGTCTGATGGTTCAAATTAGCCCCTAGGTTGCCAAAATGATGACACACCGGTTTTTGTTAGATCAGCAACGTTGAGTCTGGTCAGTACCAAGTGGGTGACTATTTGGGAATACTTGGTGCTTCATGTGGTAGGATGGTGACGTCTCGTTGCAAAAAAAAATAGCATCGTCATCTTCCTTGACCAGGATATATATGCAACTGGAAGTTGCTAATGAATTTAATGTCCTTTAGAAACTTCCTTTTTCGCAAGAAACTGGCTCAACCCACTCAGGGTGAATACTGAACCAGGTAACTGACGAATATCTAATTATCCTCTGTGTCTGTAGATTAAAATGGGCAAACCAGAAGAGTACCCGACTCAAAGTCAACAGCAAACGGTGTTCGGTCAGATTTAGTTCCTGATATTAAAGACTTCTTTTTTTCGTGGATTACTCTTCTGGTTGACTAAGTTTTGTATTAGTTTTTATTTATTAATTTATTTATTAAATTGTTAGGTGAAAGTACAGAATAGTTAACAAAGCCCCCTCCCCTCAACATGTTAAGAATGGGTTTCTAAATAATCTTTTGCAAATTATGGACCATGCTGAAATAATAATGTTATTTAGAAAGCCATTCTTAACATGGAGAGGGAACTTTAACTATTCTGTACTTTCACTTAACAATTTAATAAATGAATTAATAGATTTGGGAAACTGTTACGGTTGAAGTTTAATATCAGGAACTAAATCTGACCAAACACAGTTTGCCGCTGACTTTGAGTCGGGTACTCGTTTTCAAGTAAATTGATTGAATGTAAACTAAACTTAGTAAAATCTGTAATTATTTTTTGTTGTTGTTATTGTATGCGTTTCATCATTTGTTTTTTATTGTTCTAGTGTTGCATATCTCCTCTCTCAGGAGAGGCCCAACACCTTACATATCACAAGCACTTTAAATATACGAGTTCATAAATGTAACTTTTTATCGCATGCCAATCACAATCATAACCGTGTCGTCTGTTTTCCTCCATGACTGGGGACACCTGCAATTAATGTTTCGCAATAGCACGAAGAATGAAAAATTATCGATTTGAAGAACCTTTATTGACGTGTTTGTGGGCTTTCTCTCCTGTCAGCGGCGATATGCGTATTCCCGGGCTACGGATCGTTTTTTTTCATTATCGTCGATGCTCAGACATTCTCAGCACGTCGTTACCTCACAAAACTTCCACGCGACTGCCCCCCTCTCTCCTTCTCTCTCCCCCAGCTGACGTCACATCCGTTTTCAGTACACCAGGGTCGAGATGACATTTTAATGCACTCGCTGATCAGATGACCTGTGTATGTCTCAACGTTGGCTCATGAATTAAAATCACTAGATGCATACTAGCAAACGTACCCACTTACTATTTAACAGTATATATTTCATAATGTTTACTGTTGTTCTTGTATATATTTCATAATGTTTATTGTTGTTTTTGTATATGTTTCATGATGTTTTTTTGTTGTTCTTGTTTCATAATGTTGTTTTTTTTAATTGCAGGTTTGTGGCATCGTAACGAGAAAAGATCTGGCGCGATATTCACGCTTGAAATGAAGTTTGCTTTTTTGTTTTTTAAATCTTATTTTTGTTTTATTTCCTTTTATTCAAGGGAAGTTTTTTCCCCTTTGAATTCTTGAGTGGAACTCTGTCATGCACTCAAAAATTATTTATATAATGTTTTTTTACTTAATGGGTGAAATTCTAAATGAATTTGATTCCTATGGAGTCGGTATCTTTAACATCATTAAAAAATGAAAATGACATTGGGCCCACCTCTAAATAAGTATTAACATTTTTTTTTACAATAATATAATTTAAATATGATATTTTGGTATGTTTTATTTTTTAATTACATAGTTTTTTAATTACTATTTTAATTAGAATTTAAAGTTATTGCTTTTAATCATTTTACTTTTTTAGTCGGACTAAAGAATTAAAGATAATTATCTATTTTTGTTTTGTGTTTTTTAGTTATTTTGCAGGTTTTTTTTGCTTTGTTTATTTTCTTTGTTTTGTTAAGGGTTTTTTTATCTTTTTATTTGTATTTTAGTTTTTTTCTTATTCACTTAGTTGAGTCTTTTAAAAGTTACTTATTTTCAGTTATTTTTTTAAATAATTTTTATTCCAATTACGAGTTAAAAATCTTAAAATTAATGACTGATATTTAGATTCTGTTTTTTAAAATGTTTTAAATTATACGTAACATACCAGATTTATATTGTAATTTTTTTCGTTTTGCAGTTAATTTATTAAAAGAAAATCTTGCCAAATGCTAACAAATCTTATTTCTTCGGGTAATAAATAGATCAACCATTTTTTTTAAAAACTATCATTCTACTTCAAATCATTTCCATTTTCCATTTTCCACAGAAATTACCAAAATGTTCGCAATACCAAATCAAGTCATGTAGCTACTGCGACCTTTGACTTGGCACCATTTTGATTGGAAATTTCTTCAATCTTATGCAACAGAGCATCTTTAAAATGTATAGGACACTATTTTTTTTACTTTTCTATCAGCGAGAAGGGGGTAATAATGTTTTATATTTAATTTTCATCTACTACGTTGTATAGACTATGGGTATAAAAATACGTATTTCGTCCTTGAAATGAAGGAAGCAAGGAGAGTAATTTAAGTGACT
Organism: Sepiola atlantica; assembly: GCA_963556195.1. Lineage (NCBI taxonomy): Eukaryota > Metazoa > Mollusca > Cephalopoda > Sepiida > Sepiolidae > Sepiola > Sepiola atlantica. The sequence continues at coordinate 108,885,710 of OY744520.1, read as the reverse complement.
TAAAAAAAAATCTATAATTAACATAAAATATAATTAAGAAAAAATAATTAATATAAAATATAATTAATAAAATAAGTTACTGGTCCAGATTAGGACCCAAGCTAAAATCGACTAGGCATCAGTAGTTTCTGGATGTTTGTGTTGACTGACGGAAAAAAATATAAAAAAATAATTTATATTAACATTAATTTATTAATTAATAAATACTGAAAATTTCATTTAGATCGTATAATTCTCTGATTTTTGGTAGATTTTTTTTTTTTTTACAATCAATTTTAATTTTTGTTTTTACTAAAAAATAATGAATTACTTTCACTTTCATTGCCCATCCCTAATTTAATCTGTACATTTAGTGATGGAAATGCCGTTTCAAACTGACAAATGACCGACTGACAAAGCCTCTTATAGAGATGCTTGGACACATCTGAAATAAGATGTGATTATTCAGTTTGTGCATTTAGCAATAAAAATGTTATTTCAAACTAAAGCCAGACGGAACATCTTATAGAGGTACATGGACACATCTAAAAAAGAAACAAAAAAAACACCCTCTCCATTTTTTTATTTTTTTTAAATAATACATTGCATACTTTGTAATTAACTTGGCATTATTTTTTGCATTTTTTAAAAACTTTATATTTCATTAAATTTAAGTTTTACTTATAAATCCAGCTGGAAAAAAAAACCATGACAAAACGTACTTTTTCTTTAATACCGTTTTACCTCACGAAAATCCTATTTATTACAGGAGGGGGTATAATGCATACCAATGCACACTATGGAATCAGCTAAACTAAGTTCAGATCTATTACATTCACTTCACTTAAATACCACTGGAGAAAGGCATGAACCTCCCTCTCTAGTGATGTGTAAAATAGTAGCGTTTACAATTAACAATTTTAAATGAGCATTTTCAGAATGTAAAATGTTTCTTTTTTCAAACCGACTTATTCTAAAAACTTGAAACCCAACCAGGAAAGAGGAAAATATTAAGTTCTATATTCCCCACTTCTTCTTCTTCTTCTTCGATCTTTTGATTATCGTGCAGGATTAGGGCAATGTCCACACCAGTGGACCCTCCCTCCAGACAGCTGGCTAGCTGCACGCATGGCAGTCCTTACCGCAGATCTCCACTTTTGTCTATCCTGAGGGTTATTGTTTAAGAGCCTCTAGTTTCTGCGGTCTCTCTGTCAGCTCCCTCCAAGACAACTTTGGCCGGCCAACTCCGTGCCTATCAGAAACTTGTAGGTTTAGTGCACAGTTGATTGCACTACTGGATCTATCCATGTGGCTATATTAGCGGATTCTTCTCTCCTTCAAGATGGGAGCGAGGTCTGCAAGACCAAATTTCCTCAGCAACTCACTTGTCTTAATGTTATAAATCCGTCAAACCATTGGCCAGTCATTGCGCTGCAGTCGTTAGAAGACTGGCCTTGTCAGTGCCCAGGTTTCACTGGCATGAAGCATAGCGCTCAGCACACAAGTGTTATACACTTGACCATGGGTCCTGTACAACAGATGGCGTGATGTGAGAAACTGGGAACAGCTCCCTGAATTTCTTCCAAGCAGTCTTTACACGCGTTGTTGGAATTAGATATATTTTATTCTCAAAAATAGTAGAGTGCATTCTGTCATTGGTCAGTATAATTTAGGAGAAATAACTTGGATGGGGTTCAAGAGATCACTCCTGAAAATTCTGAGACAACACTATGAACCTCCCTCCGTAGCTATGTGTAAAATAGTAGCCTTTCCAATGATCCGTTTTGAGTAGGCATTTTGAGAATGTAAAATGTTCTTTTTAAGCCAGCTTATTCTACAAACAAGGGAGACAACTCTTCACGTAAAAATGAGTTATTGCCCTTGTCCATCTTTTTTTTTGTTTCGGAGATTAGCTAAAGATCTTTCATAATATAGATTATCTGGGCGGAACTAAGTAATTTTTTGAAAATAAACTGCAGTGGAGTACGTTATTATATTGCCAATAACATAGTACAACAATAACAAGTGAAAATTCGCTAGTCAGAAACAAAGTTTGATCTTTCAGCTTAAATGCTATTTAGGTTCAACTTTGAAATTTCGGACCAAGACTACAATAAGGACCCCAGTTCATTAACACAATACGCGGAACATGTTTTGGAAGTCACCGGCGTCTTCCTGTTGACCTCGCAATAAACAAAAGAATTTATCGTTTTTTTTGTTTTACTTTTATTTACTAAATAAAAAACAAATTTTAAACGCAGAGCATTCTATATTTCGTGTTGTATATTTTAAGAAAAAGTGGAGGGCTATATGAAAATACTTTTTTTTCTTTTTGTAGGGAGGCGAGTAAATAGCAAAGTTTTATTTATTTGTTTATAATTGTTGCTTACAGAAAAAAAGGAAAAAACTTCATAAACTTTAAATTGCTTCCGTTTGGAAAGTGATTTTTGAAGTCTAACTCCGCCCTCGTGGGGAGACAAAACGAAAGATTACAAGTCAGCCGATTTTTAAAAAAGCATATATATTTCGTTTATTTATTAAAATAACTTGCGTAATCTTCCGTTGTGCCTCCTCAGGCTAGGAGCATAGTGTAGTATGGAAAAAATCCTTCTAAACTGAGGTAAGATCCAGAGTGCCCCTTTTTGGGAAGCTTGATTTTTCCCTACAAAACGGAAGATTACTTAAGTCCGGTGATAAATATTTCATACACCCCATTTCTGCCCTCGTGGGGAGGCAAGTAAATAGTGACACAAAAACATGTGAGAAAACATCTTTTAAAAGAAAACGTTAATATTTTATTTGTTTTATTTATGGACCCTCTGCCTTAAAATAAATATTAGCATGTTAAAAGAAAAAAAAATCCGAAATAAAAGGTTTATTTACAAGTTGTTTTGTAAATAGCGACCACGTGTATTGCGAGGTCAACCGGAAGACGCCGGTGACTTCCAAAACATGTTCCGCGTATTGTGTTAATGAACTGGGGTCTTTATTGTAGTCTTGCTCCGAAATTTCGACTGACATAATTTTACATATATAGATAGATAGAAGAAAGCTAGTATTACTGTTTAGAAAACCTAACAGACAGAACGGGAAATAACTTAAGTTTCTTTCACCCCACCCCCCACCCTCCCCCGGATCTAACTAAAATGTTACCAAATTTATTGTCTATCAAACTGGTGTTTCTTGTGTTAACAACCCGAGTTAAGATCTACTAAAATCCGTAAATACGCTTTTCTCTTATATTCTGTAGATTCCTGCAGAAAAACATTTTTTTAGTCTTGATGAAAAAAAACTTTTTCTTTTTTTTTCTTAAGATTTTCATATTTTCTTACCTTGCAACTGTAATGTCATTTTCTTTTTCTTCAGTTGGGCAAAATGATCCGACGCCTTTGTAGGGTTGAATAAAAGCAAATTAGAATAAATAATGAAAAAAACTATTTTTATTTTCCAAATGTACATATAATGTCATTTTATTTTTTTTTTAAAATTACCTCAGTTGATTTTCATTTCAATGCTGATCCACAAGCTATGAAGTTGATAACCCATTATAAAATGTTCTTCAAATAATTACGGGATAATGTCTACCAAGCCCAAAGTGCGCCACGTAATGCTTATTGCACTGCAGTTACTAACTCGTTCTTGATAAACATTTCCACAATGAAAGTGCAATGCTGGCCTGTCCAATCCATGTGAGTAACCTAAAATTACATAAAAGAAAATGGCATATGTACAGTTGGAAAATAAATTTACTTTTTTCATTATTAAAACGACATAAAACAAAATGTACATTTAGAAAAGAAAAATATTTTTTTCATTATTTATTCTAATTTCCTTTTATTAAACCCTACAAATGTGTCATCATTTTGCCCTACCCTGTACATAGAACCAAATTATAGGTTTTACTTGAATCGAGTTATCTCCCTTTGAATTTTCTATGTATATTTGAGAAAAGATTAGTGCTACATTCGCACAAGAAAATTAAAAATAAAATATTAAATTTAAAAAAACTGTAATATTACATGACACTAATAAGCGGTTTTTAACAGTTCCGTGGGCAATCCTTTCTGACCCATGAGATGACCCATTGCTGTCTCCTTGAGAGAAAACAAATATAGTCTTATTGACACATTGTAGGCATCCTTCTGTTTTAGCGGTTGTGCTGGTCGTCGTTTTCATGAAGATATAGCGACAGAGGTTTCTCTGTCTTCCTCTTTCCTTTTGTACTGTAATAGGTAACAAAAAGTACATTCTTGCTCTATTACGTCATGTTTTTTTTGTTGCTTTATTCTTTTACAAAACTGTAAAGTTACATATAACCTAAGCTTCTCCATTGCTCTCTTCCCAAAGGGGGGGAATAGAGCTTTGCAAAAAGACGTCCGAATTTTTTCAGCTCATTTGCCAAAGAGGAAGATCTTGCTATCTTCTTCAAATGTTACTTCAAACTTCCTATCCATGACGACATATCCTTACACGTAGCTCTAATTCTAATTTTAAACTTCTAATGGAATTTTCAACCTTTATGCTTAATCTAAACTTCTGTGGAAAATTCTGTTTTTAACAAACCTACAACTAAATTTTGCTACAAAGCTACTTTTTTTTTTTTTAATGATTTTTTTTAAACAATAACAAGTCTGCATAACATAAAATTAGAATCATATTTACCGATTTGAACTTAGGTTGTTAATGCGAAGAACACTCAATAGCTATTTATCTGATGCAATGATCAGCTACACATCCATTGGGGATAGTTTTGAAAATAAAACATCTGTATTTCTTTTATTTATTTATCTATATAATGCAAGTCAATGTACTTGTGTCTGGTGCACTTCAAGGTATTAGAAGACAGACAGAGAAGGGGACTGCTTAAATTCATGGTAGCAATAACGTTAGTTTTGTCTTCTTTTTCTTATCTATTATTTTTGTCTTCTTATCGATTAGTTTTGTTTCAATGATTTCATGTACTGAATAGGAATTAAATTGCGAAACGATAGCTGGCAGGCGAAACCAACTAGTAGTTAAATATATTAACAAAGCCATGCAAAAACAGGTATGTATACAGTTGTAAATAGGATCTGCTTACATACAAACACAGTCACATATCTAACCTAATATATAAAGTAAAGTCAGTCTCTATCTCGAGGTTTGTCATCGATAGCTTTCTTTCTACAAGAAATGTTCTTTCCTTTTTCAAATTATGTTATTGGTTACAAATGCTGAAGTGTGTAGGTGGGTGTTAGAGAGAGGGGGGATCAAAATAAGAGTTCAGGTAAAAAAATAGGGAGATAAATTTTTTTTTTTTTCTACATATTAAGAATAAGAACCAATATGAGGGGGGGGGGTAACTTCTCAAAAAGGGGGCATACTAGATAGGACAAAAATAAAAATTGCTCCAGTGGAAAAATATTTTTCTTCCTACTGAGGACAACAGATATTACACCCTGATCCTAGCTCGAAGGCCGGATTGTCTTCTAAACATGTCTTTTGCTGCCAATTGTGCCAAATTTTGCCATTAAATGAAAATATCTCCATTATGCAATGAGTGAATTTGTTTTTATAAAATCCCCTTGAAATTTATTATCATATATATATAATTTCCCTTACCTCCACCCCACCCACTTTACTACTTACTCCACATTTCTAAAAATCGCTACAAAAATTTCAACTAGCCAACTATTTTCAAAACTAACACCCACTCTCTCCTCACTATCCACTCAATCCCTCCCACCATTCTGGAAAAAGTTTGAACATGGACAAAATATTGAATCAAATCATGTCTCCTTTTTTAGTTTGTCTTTTCGCTTATATCCTTTATTCATTTTATATCCCCCAAACACATATATATATATATATATATATATATATATATATATATATATAGAGTAGTGTTGAAAGTAAGCTATACAGAAACGTCTGTTTAATTCCCAGGGGAAATCATCAGAATAATAATCAGGCAATTAGCCTGATGAATTTCTTCCAGGAATGAAACAAACATTTTTGTGTAGCTTATTTGCTATAAGTATATTTTCATACTGTCCCTACTCACATATTGAGCACTGTTGAAGTAAATACTGGAAATATATATGCATAATATATTATATTAATTTATAATATCATAATGGGTGTATACATGAAATACTAATATATATAAGACCAAGAATATTGAATTTTGGAAAATTTATACAGAATTGAGAACTGCCAACATTTTATAAGAATACAACAAAATATTTTTTTTTAACTTTGTCTTTGGACTTACCCGGTGAAGTTAAATGCATCCCAAACAAGGCCATAAGATTATTATGAATATTTATATTCTAAAAATATTTCATTTGACAAACGTATCGCTCAACAACATTGGGTACTTATACCGGTACTATACTAATATGAGAGATGTCAGTGTGTCTGCAAACTACTTATTAAATGAATCTCCAAGGAATTCTGAAACTGATTGAAAATTATTTACCCCTCTTTTTAATAAGATTTAAACCAGATGTAAATTACATAAAATGATACAGATTTTCCAAATGTTAAATTTTTAATACTTTAAATAGTAGTTTCTCTTGTTTGAAGTTGTCTCCCTTTGTGTTTGGAAGTCTTCTTGATGAGAGGGTACAAAAATAGCCAAGAACGGACCTGTCAGCATTCCTTGATTGAGACGCCTCAGGCTACCTGCAATAAAACACCACCACCTTTCTGAAGGAGGAGGTCCCCCTGTGCAAGTGTGGTTATGAATGTTGTCACAAATCTCGGAAAAAGGCATGAGTGTTGAACAGGAGTCGTGACAGCCGCTGTTGGTCTATTGAGCAAGACAGGTTTTCTGTTAAACTGCTGATTATACAATTTTCCAATGTTAAGCATTTTGTATAAGAACTAAGTATAGGAAGATTGTTAAAAAAATAATTGGTGTTGCAATAGCAATGGCAGCTAACAGGTTTAAATGGTTAAATAAATTAGTTTATAAAAGAAAACGATTTACATTTATTTGAGCCAGCAAATCTTGATCATTTGAAAATGATCCTCTAAAATAATAAAATAAAATTTTCTGAACCCAATCATGTAAGCAGTAAGTTTTTGATTGCTTTGAATGATTTTGAGGTATGGGATATGTATTCAAGCTAGTTATATAAAAGACTAGGATCAGTGGGCAAGGTTGTTCTAAAACAATCCCCCTTCCTCCTTTCACTCAGTGAGAGGTGGCAGGTGCAGATATTTTGACCCAGGTTGCTTTGTATGTCCAGGAATGAATGAGAAGCCGTGTGTACTCCTGCTCCCTGCCTTAAACACCATATTAACATTTTCATTCTTTTTTTTCTATAATTTTCAATTCATAAACAAAATAAAATAAGATTGATAATTTGGATTATTCTCATCTTAGTCGTTATTTTAACGTTTCATCCGATGTGACCATCACCCTTCTTCAGGTGAACTTTTTTGTTTTAACTTGTGAATGTTTATGTCGAACTCGGGAATAAAGGGTTCAGTTCGAAAGTCCGTCCAGGTTTCCGAGTTGTTATAAAGATTCCAAAGTTCAAAAAGATGTACCTGAAGCGTGTCGGAGGTTACATCGGCGAAACGTTAAAATGACGACCAAGATGAGACTAGTAGTCCGAACAATCCAAATGATACAAAAAATAAATTTAAATGTTATAAATGCTAGAAATATCTGGTGGGAAAATAGTAGTTACATAATAACAAATCTATGGGATTTTTAATGTTCGTTACGGTTAGAGATTTTCACCAATGTTCTTCCATTTTCTACTTTTCGTCAGTTGTATATATTTATTTCAGAGGGAAAAAAGAATGGAAACCATTTTAGAAAAAAGATTTTTTCTACATCTTTTAAAACAATTTGCTTGAAAATCTTCTCTTTTTTTGTCTTTTTAAAATAAAAATTCTTTATTTTGAAAGAATGCTGACAATGACATTTTATATATATATATATAAATTTGCCTATTTTTTTATGTATATTACAATTTTACAAAATATTCAGATGATTTTATTTCTCCATTTTTGTATAAAAAATTATTTACATGAAAGAAATAAAATTGTCTTTTCTAAATAAATAATTTTCAAAAATAATTAGTTTTGTTTTTCTGTTTTTTTTTGTTGTTGTCCTGTATTTTTGTTGTTCTTTTTGTTTTAATAATGTAGGAAGAAATGTAACTTAAACCAGATGTGACAAAGTATCCGGGGGCCCATGGGGATCGGGTACCCTGGTGATGCGCTAGTATGCATCTTGGTGGTGATGCTACGCCGACTGAGGGCCATGCGTCGAGACGAAGTGGAGATATAAAACTAGTATATATTTGACGTAGAAACGAACTTATTCGAACAACAGAACGAGACGCCAGCTAGTCTCGCGGAATCGTATAAGATAGTCAAAATCAATTACCACCAGAGGCGAGGAAACAGTTGCCAGATGGGAGGTAGAGATTACAGAATTCCATATCGCAAATTTAATTCTGAAATATCAATAAAGCGATATTATTGTTTGGGGCGAATGGCGCGTTTTAGAACCACGACCAGTGATGGTTGTTTTGAAGACGCCACAACGTGGTAGAGCCCACTTGACGGAAAATTATTTGGGCCTGTCATCGTTAATTACAAGCCGGGCACAAAGCACCTCCAGCTGTGTGACAGAATGAGAAAGCGTTTGTTTTTGGCGATAACGATGGACTAAAAAGAAAATCCCATTCAGAAAAAAAAAAAAGAGTGAGGCGCCCGTCCCCACCCTCCTTGAGAGAGGAAGACAGATAGTCAGACTGACGCCTGGGTGTGCGCCGAAGTGGACGAAAATCTCGCTACCGCCTTCGCCCGTTAAGTGGTGACTTGTTTAAAGAATTCGCACACACAGAGAACTATCAAAATAACTTAGAGAAAAAGAACAACCTTTGCTAAAGACATTTACGAGCACGATAGACATTGACCAATGTAAAATCATTTCTTTTATTTTATTAATAATTACTCTTCTATACAAAAAGAACCGACAGAGTTGTTGAACATTGTCCTATTCCTTTTGTTCTGCTTTGAATAATCTTTCGCCCCCACAGAGCCAACCGGTTGCTGTTCGCCCAGTGATCGCTCACTGATATAAACAGTTTCAATGTGGGAGTGTCTTTGTAGCTGAACGAGACGACTAGATCGACGACGTTATGATCATCATCGTCGCCATCCCGGCCTAGAGGAATTTGGATTTATATATTTTTTTTTTACTGCCACAACGATCGGCACGAAGTGGGGTTCACACAGATACCACGTGTAACTCTTGTTGCATGCAATCTTAAAATTTTTTTGGAAAGAGTTATCTTTGGGAGAAAAAATCTGATTCCATTTGGGGAGGCGGGGGGGTAATTTGCAGATCAGAATCATGACATCATATATGAAAAAAAAAAAGTTTCACAAAACATAATCAAGTTGTACACTATTTGAAAGCTCTTGATATGCTGATTAATTTTTACAATAGGAGTAAAGACTGAAAAGAAAATGATTTATTAACGAAGGACCTATTCTTGACTGGTTTTCTAACAATATTACATTTCACTTTTTCAACTGTGCCCGGAGAAAGTTTTAGAGACAGACCCATAGATTGAGAGTAACATTCGAACAGGTTATGTCAACCTTGCTCAAAAGTTTGAGGACTGTAGATAGAAGAGTAGATATGAAATGAAGTATGGTTAAACTACTTCAGGAAACTGAATTATTCAGCATTTGAGAACAGTTTGGCAGCCAACAATCCAACCAAGTGTAATGTAATCGCTCAACCAATTCTTATTCTTTCTCTAATTAATACAAAGTATAAGGGGTAAGGGAGAGAACACAACTTGCGTTTTCGTTTCCCGTCAGCACGAGAGTTGTTTATGCTTTTTTTTTTGTTCAAATCAATCACAAATGAAAAAAGACACCTCAGAATTCTGCATGTCTATCTATCCTCGACTACTTTGTCTCTCAAACTCTTCCTCCCTGACTGGTCTGCCAGTCACCTTGTCTCCCAGGTACCAAAAGTCAACCTGTTAAGTAAGATTTGTTTACATCATTTAACGTCAGTTCTATCATCAATGTTTGCAACTTGATTTGCAATCGCAGCTTTTTGGACAATAACATTTTCTTTGTCATTTCTTTACAAAATAATTATTTTAATCCATGCGTCGCCCTTAATAATATTACACAACAACTCTTATTCATTTGAGCGACATGGTTGTATATTTGGGACCTGCTTCTGGCAAAAATAGATCTTCAGAACTACGCACGATTTACACCCATATATTTGTCTCAAATGTATAAGCTACAAGAATCAGATTCTGAAACCTGGTCCTTCCTTCAAAAGAATTTTTCTATTAATAAGACAAAGCTAGCCTTTTCAGCAATGGGACCGGATCGTGTGATTGAACACAAAAACAGAACAATGAAAGTTGACGATGGAATAAAGGGCAGTGCCAATGAAACATCTTCTATTAGAAAGACAGTTTTTGGTGGTCTCCGAAATGAACCAGATTACAGGAATTCAATGCGATGTTTAGGATTTAGAAAAGTACACGGCAGGAGCACTATCAACATACTGGCGGCACTCAAATTAGCCATGCAAAGAATGTAAAGCAACTCCTTGATGTCTTTGAAACATGATATCACATTTGACAAAGACGAAAATCTATGCAACCTGATAACAAAGGTAGTACTGGAAAAGCCTCTGGAAACCCAGTTCTGAAACGTTCACATTGAAGGGGAAAGATTGATGAATGTATATGTGATGAAAGACTCTTCGGTAGTGTTAGATGGAACTTTCCATCTAGAAAATAATAATTAAATATTTTTATAAGGAAATAATATTTTACCCAAAAGAGATTTTGTGCAGGGTTATGTCCCTTGGTATCCACCAGCCAATATTTGGGATAACATTCATGGACGTGTCGCACAACGACTACACTTAATTACGTCCTCATTATACAATAATTCTTCTTCAGTTGTAAATATATAATAAATAATTATATTTGTTTATTTATACAGAAGCGTTTTCATCCAATTCATTTTTTATATTCATGCCTTACTACTAACAAATCATACAACACTTCACATCTAAACTAATTATTCAATCTGGACAGCTTTTTATCGAGAAAATTATAATTAAAAGAGAAAATAACTTTGTACCTAAAAGTTGTATCCTTGTCCCAAAGAGATTTTGAACAGAGTTATTGCCCTTGCATTCGGCCAGCTGACATGTGGATAACAAGAGTCAATCCACGTTTCGCACAGTTACTACAATTAATTACATCCTCATTACAATATAATCCTTTTTCAGTTGTAATTATATAATAAATAATTATATTTGTTGATTATACAGAAGCGTTTTCATCCAATGTATTCTTTATATTCATATCTTACCATTCACATAGAGCATGTTATTTCAGGTAGTGAACTTCTGAAGAAGCAAAAACTGCCAACATTTTGTGACCGTCATTTAGAACTGATTATACTTAGCATTTTTATCCGTTGCGAAACAGGTCCTTGTATGTCTTAATTATTTGTGTTCCTTTTATTGTTTCTAAAATAATATTTAAATCGTATAAGACTTCTTATATAGTATTATACTAAAGCTGAGTTAATCAACGTTTGTTTCCGTAGTGTTTTTTTTTTCTGTATATATGTTAATCATACCAAAATACATGTTTCTTAGTTTTGGGATTCAGTTATGTTTGAAAAAAAATCTTCCATTTTAATTGTTCTAATAAGCTGTAATTTTCAATTAACTCATCAAGTGGCCCATCTCTTACTAACTTTCTATCTATCACTTTCATCCTCTCCCAATGTATGGTATTGTATCCACACTCTTATCCTATACGCCATCTATTACTCTCGCTTCCGCCCCTCTCTCTGTTTATTAAAGAAAGGAAAGAGTAAGTAGATTGGAATAGACCATTATAAACAAAAGGGGATATCACAACGTGCAGTAATACTATTTAATCGGTAGTTGAAGAAGAAAAAGAGAGGGGGAGGCTAATTTTGGATTTTGTCATTTTATTTTTTATATTTAGCTGGTTTTGAAAACTCTTTTTTCCTGATTCAAACAATTTAACCCAAGCTCAACGGGTGACCCAACAGGTCACATTTTCTTCTAGTTGTGTAGAAAAGTAATATGTCAAGTTCTGGTGAAAATAAGCAAGTAGCGTTTTTTAAAAGATTTTCAAATATTTTAGCTTGTGAATCGAAGCTAGCAAAGCTCCATTTTGAATATGTAACTATGATTTAGTCTAACCGAGTTATCTTATCTTGCAAATTACGACTTTTTATTTTTTTTTAATTTTTAATTTTTTAACATAGTTCACCCCAAACAAGGCAGGCCGTCGCTGTAGACGTAAGGGGCTACTGAGAAGAAAGAAAAGGAGAGAAGTATGGGGGGGGGGGGGGTCAACCTAAATTGGGATCTGCGCAGCGAGATATCTGTTTACATTAATTTTAAATTTCTGCATGTCAATACTGTCGGGGAAACAGGGGACAGGGAGGGAGTTCCAGAGGCCAGCAGCACGAGGAAAGAAGCTATTTGAGTAGAAAGCTCTCCGGCATCTGGGGACTTCCACAGTGAATGGATGGGATTTAGTCGATTGTCGAGTTGGTCTAGTGAATTTACGTCGAGGGGGCACCAGTTTATCTTCAAGTTCAAAACCGACTTTGAAATCTCGTGGAGGATGATCTCTTCTTTTCTCTACAGCCTCTTTCTCACAGAAGAGACGTTGCTAGTCTTTCTTTACTCTATCGTTATCTCCATGGAAAGTGCTCGACTGAGCTTCAACCTCTGTTTTCTCTTTGTAGAACGTTCACAGCAAGAATTCGTTTTCCTACCACCACTGCAAAGATCTTTTTTTTTTCTCTGTGTGTCTTACATCAAACGGAAATTCCATGAACACAGTTTCTTTCCAAGAACTTACCCATCTGTGGAACTCATTGCCACAAGATTGTTTCTCTCCGAGAGCTATAACATGATAATCTTCAAATCTAATATAAATGAAAACTTGTCATAAACTGTTCTCATATGTCATCAAATTTTATCTGATGGACTTTAAAGTAAAATTAATAGCAATCACTAAAAAAAAAATTAAAAAAAAAAAATATCATAAAAAAGTGATACTGCAGGGACCACCGGAAAATAACAGCTAGGAATTAAATGACAATAAGAAAGTAATAGATCCATTGTGATACACAGACAAAGCGACGCCATAGACACTTAAACATTATTAGCTGGGAGGGAAAGGTCAAGATAGGGAATTCGGAAGGAAGTATTTAATTTTGGTTGAAATAAGCTGAGAGTAACTGAGAAGACTGGATGTATCGGATTTCCAGTAGAAAGTAGACATATTTGGGAGACACTGACTGTTGTGATCAGACGAGTAAGAGTTGTTTGAGGAGAACGACGTGAGAGGTTCAAGGAGAACGCTGAAAGATGATCCATAGAGGTCGGCAGTGAGTGGTCTCAACAGACAGATGGGTTTGTGAGATCTCAGTTAACTCTTAGCTGATTTCCTGAACTTGAAAGATGGGAATTTAGCTCAAAAGTAGTGACATTAATGACGGAGCCCCAACGACACACACACACACACGTGTTCAACAAGACTTATTTACAATGTATATATGTGTGTTTGTTGTTTTTATTATGTACGCAAATTGTGTGAGCCATGCTTCACTCACAGACTTCCAACTGCACTAGAAGCGACATGGCCAGAATAAGAAGGCGAAAAATAGAAAACCATGGCACATTGTATTTAGGGTAAGGCGGACAGTTTAGGGAGCAGGTATGGTTGCACAAAAGCATCAATTTCTAGACAAAATGAAGGATTTTATAGTTAAAGATTTTACCAAGCATTGTTGTTTTTTAATACTGCTGTAGCAGTCACATGTTTCGATGTACTATTTTCTCTGTGCTTAGTAATTAGCCCATTGACTAATAGAATTGTTTGGCATATGAATACAGTTTTTTGACTAGTTTCGAAGTGTGTCCACGCAAGATTTTCTCGCTATGCCACTAGTTGAAATTCGGGAGTCATAAGAATCGGATGTCCTTCCAATTCGGCAGCTGCAATGGAGTCTGCTATCGAGCATGGCGCCTTACATTTTGTGAAGTGTACTATTGTTTATCTTTAATCTCTTTCCAGTTCGGCCGAAATAAAAAGGTAATGTTTAATTACATAACAATACCGTTGTCTACTCTTTCTTCTTTTGGACCAGAAAGACATTTCATTTAACTGTTTCAAACATGGAGTCAACAGAGTCGTCGACCTCGACAAAAACTCTTTTCATGGTGGGCTTAGATATTCACTCGCCTTCACTTCATCTATTCTAACCGACGATCTACTATTACTGCCGGTAACCCGAGACAATAAACCAATCTGAGAATATCGGCATGTAAGTTTCACGTAAAATGATCCAGCCTTACTTCTTGAAATTCAGAAAAGAAAAGGGGTTTGAAAACTGTACTTTTGAGGACAGTAATTGAAAAATAAAGTAGCAAAGAACCATTTAATGTTAAACTTAGTAAATTGCTAAAGAAAACACGTATTTTTTTTATTTGTATAATCTGAGAATATGGTGTTTAATCGATTGCATTTTAAAGATTCAATAAACAAAATGTTTATTTCCAGCCATTATTGTCCGGGCTACAAATAAGAGGCGACATGTTTTGTGGGACACCGTTTTACACAGAAATAAATAAATAAATAGTACCTTCTATCTCTTGAGTAAATAACAAAACAAGAGTAAGTAATGTTTTCACTATTATTATTAAATAGTTATTAAGAAAACTTATTTTACTTAAAAAGTATATTTCAAGTTTTTACTGTTTTTATCCTTGAAAAAAAATGATAAAAAAAAAACAATTAAATTATTTTATATTGTAAGAGTACGGTTGCATTTTATTGTTTTAAACGTTAAGCACAGTGAAATAAGTATTTATTATTTATAATTTAAATTTAATGACTAAAAAATAGAATATATATATATATATATATTATATATATATATATATATATATATATATATATATATATATATATATATATATATATACACACACAATATTATTATTTCATGTATATACACATAATATTATAAGGTGATATAATATATTGTCAGGGTGATCGATCGAGAACACTATATTGTGTATAGATTTTCAGTATTTACTTCAAGTTGTAGAATTCAAAAATAGAATAATATTAAAACTTGCAGTTTATTATTGTCCATTAAAAAATCCAATTTAATGTCGTAAATTTTGTTAGAAATTTCAAAAACATATTTAAAAAAACATGTTTAATGTTTTGTTTACAATTTGTTTTTTTTTAGAATTACGATTCTAAAATTTAAAAGCAAAATACATCGATTATTCTACAAAGCGATTAATAATTCCGTAAAATCTATGTATTCATAAAACTTTCAGACACGATATCGTATGTCTGTGTCGTATTAAGTGTAGTATCTGTTCCGATGGATACTGCACCTCATAGACTGGTATTGTCTTGGCCTTTGGGGCTTGATTTACGCCGGTCTATGGGTCTGTCCTGTGCAGTTCTAGGAGGTCCACCCTCCCAAGCTTCGCCTCCCTACTTTGGGGAGGAGTAAATTTATTGCTTACTTCCTGAGTAAATGCCGACGGGGAATGCCGACGGGGCTGCCCAGACAATTTTTAAACCCCACTTTCCCGACCCGACCTTGGGTCACATCTTACTTGTGGGAGTAAGATATAACTGGCCTTGTGCCTAACTCCTGGAGAGGAGTAAATCAATACTCGTCTATTAACTTTGATAAATGCGTACAGTGAGTACACATTGATTTTTTTTATTATTATTTGCTATTAACGAATATTTATTTAAATCAAAGATAAAATAAACTTAAATTAATTTTTGAAAATCATATTTTAAGGAAATAGTAAACATGACTATACTTTGAATTATTTTTCTCTCCACACGTCATTATTTTGTGCTATAATGACGAACCTGTCAACACTTTCAATTGTTTTTTTAATCCCCCCCCCCCTTCACATACAATACATTACTAAGCAGTTTCAAAGAAAAATAATTGGCGCTTGTTCGTAATACTCCACCACCCGTTTTTCTCAACTATTTTATTGACCAATTTCTTTTCTTTTTCTTTTTTTTTTTGTTGTGTACAATTACCTATATTCCGTATTTGGGGGAAATTATTTTCAAATAGTTTAGATTTTAGCAGGGGGATCAGTTTCCTATATACATTTAAGATAAACTGAACTTCCACTTTTTGACCATGTTGCAAAAATCTCAAATATTTTTTTAATTAAAAGAAAAAACGGAATTCTCTAGCGGCATGATAGGTAATTGTACTAATTGTACACAGAAAAAAGAAAAAGTGTGGTCAGTAAAAAATTACGCAAATTCATCCAGTATTTATTAAAGTAGAAATAAAAAAGAAACGATTTTATCTATCGGTCGCCATTTTGAGTTTTCCCGAAAATAACATTTGGTGCTTATCCAGATTAAGGGAGACATGCGAAAAAAAAAATAACACAAACTGAGGAATATCTGTTCGATGTACGTACTTGTCACGGACTGAATATATCATATACCAAAAATCACGCAAATTAATCAAGTAGTTTTTTATTTTATAAAAGAAAATTAAATTTAACGAATAACGTGGAAATACGGCCTCCATTACGGCTTATGAATTTTGTTATCTCCCTTGAATAAGACGTAATGGAGGCCGTATTTCCACGTTATTCGTTAAAAAAATTTTTTATATAAAATAAAAACTACTTGATTAATTTACGTGATTTTTGGTATAGGATATATACAGCTCGTGACAGGTACGTACATCAAACAGATATTCCTCAGTTGTTGTTTTTTCGAATGTATTCCTTAATCTATATAAGCACCCAAAATTTGAGTTATCTCCCTTGCCTAATAAGTAAGTATAAATGTTTACAGATACGTAAAATCGTGTTTTTCTTAAATATTGGATGAATTTGCGTTTTTTTTTCTATGCAATCTTATTTTTAGCTAACACGTAAGTACTTGTACTTACGTGTTAGCTACAACGTTTATACAACGTTTATACATTTCTTGAAATATTTTAATGTCGTCGTGAAAGTAAAGATTCTTTACTTAAAGAAGCACCTTTTTTGTCGTATTTATCGACCTCCCATAGCGGTAAGATGTGACATAAGGTCGGGAAAGTGGGATTTAAAAGCCAGCGCCCTAGAGGAAGAGCACTCTGGCCGGTGCTCGGAAAACTCGTCACAGGAAAATTCGTAAACGGAAAATTCGTAAATGGAAAATTCGTAAACGGAAAATTTGTCACTTTTGGCCAAGTAGGAAAATTCGGCAATTATCGAATAAATATCGATTGAAAATAGATTTTAGAACCGTTTTTACAGGAGATATACTTGTAAATACGAGGCTACCCACCTCCCCAGTGGAGAACATTATTTTTTTGGTACTTGTGCAGTTTACTAATCGGGCTATTTTTTAGATAAGATTTTGAAGTTAAATTAAATTTTTACGATATCTTTTGTTTATTAAATTGTTAGGTAAAAGTACAGAATAGTTAACCCCTCCCCCTCACTCCATGTTAAGAATGGATTTCTAAATAATGTTATTTCAACCCAGTTCGTAATCACGTTACGAAATTAAAGGTTTGAATCGGGTTATTTTTTACATAAAATTTTCAAGTTAAATTCAATTTTTACGATATCTTCCGTTTATTAAATCGTTACGTGAAAGTACAGAATAGTTAACAAAGCACCCCCCCCCCCCATTCTCCTCATGTAAAAAATCGTTGTCTAAATAATGTTATTATTTCAAGCCTGGTTCGTAATTAAGTTACGAGATGAAATCCATCATAATTCATTTGGAGCTAGTGTACGAATAGAGTACCGTTATGATCGTCTGCAAACAGGAATTTGTCTCACAGTGGAAGTCACCGTTTTGGCATACCTTACGAAAAAAGTTCCGGGTCCCCCCCCAATAGAATAAATATATGTAAAAAATCAGAATTAATTTTTTTTATGAAATAAGTAATTTATTAAAAACAAATAAAATAGAATAAATAATCTTTTTTTTTTCAAGAAACAAGTGATAAATTTTGAGCAACGAAATGTGATTTTTTTTTCTTTTGAAAATAATAACAAATAATTTTTTTTTCAAGAAACAAGTCATTTAGAAACGAGTAATATATGAAAAAAATAAACAATGTTTTTGAGCAACGAAATAATGTTTTTCGAACAACGGAATGTGATTGTTTTAATAAATTATTAAATGAATAAATAATGATTTTTTTTTTTAAACTTAATTCACAGGATAAAAATTAGAAATATGCATTAGCATATTATTAAAGGTTATTTTTGTTATTTACTTTAAGTAAAAAAAGTAAACGAGACTTGTTTATTTGTTATTTACTTAAAAAAAAAAAATACCAAAAGGGGGGGGGCGAGATTTCCAGTATATGGCTTTTCCGGGGGGGGGGGGGGGGTACCACTTATCTGCAACATTACAGACTATCCGGAACTTTTTTCGTAAGGTATGTCAAAACGGTGACTTCCGCTGTAAGACAAATTCCTGTATACAGACGATCATAACGGTACTCTATTCGTACACTAGCTCCATTCATTTAGATTTATTCGTAAACAAGTCAGCCATTTTAATTGACAAAACATCAATTACTTCGTGTGTGTGCAAAACTTGAAAGGAATTTATAAACTATCGAGTAACTGGCTTTAAATTCTTAGAAAATTTCCATGTATTTAAAAAAGCAAAATTGTTTTCTAACTAATTCAGTGTTTTTATTTCATCTTGCCTAAAACTTGTTTTAACTAACAACTTTATTTAATACTTAAAAAAAGAAATTCTTCTTTCAAATAAATCGTTGTATGGTCGGAACAAAAAAATCAGAAAAATACAGCCAATTCATTGTCTGCCATTTTAGTTGTGAAACGATGGATTAACCACTTTTTCTCAGTGATTTTGAAGTAAAAATTTAATTTAACTTGAAAATCATATCTAAAAAATAGCCCGGTTCGTAAACTGCACAAGTACCAAAAAATAATATGAAAAAATGTTCTCCACTGGTGAGGTGGGTAGCCTCGTATGTACAAGTATATCTCCTGTAAAAACGGTTCTAAAATCTATTTTCAATTGATATTTATTCGATAATTGCCGAATTTTCCTACTTGGCCAAAAGTGACGAATTTTCCGTTTACGAATTTACCATTTACGAATTTTCTGTTTACGAATTTTCCTGTGACGAGTTTTCCTAAATTCCTCTGGCCTACAAAAAATGTCTGGGGGAGACCCGTCGGCATTCTCTGGTAGAGGCGCCTCATGCGATTAACAATAAACTAACCCCTTCTTAAAGGGTGAGAAGGCAAAGCCTGGGAGGGTGGACTTACTAGAACCGCACAGTACAATACCTCAGACCGGCGGAATCAAAGTACGAAGGCCAAGACCGGTATACAGAGTGTGGCATCCATCGGAACAGATACTACACTCTGATCTTAGCCAAAAGGCCTAGTTATTTACCTCTCCAGCAGGAGGTTAGACACAAGGCCAACGAGGGGTATTTTATTCAATTAATTATAGTTTTATAACAATTTTATTATTAAATAACCAAATGATAATGGAATAAGTAAATTTAGCTAAAAAAAACTGTTTAAAACAATACAAACTATAAAACTGACCTTATGTCTAAATTTAAACTGGCTTTGTTTTACAAAAAACGAAAATAAGTATCACAGAAAAATCGACTATTTATCCATTTCGCGTACGCAAACTGACTTAATAGGTGAAGTAGTTGGGTATTTTTGACGCGAAAACTCTTACGTCAATATAACTTCAAGTTTCTTGTATTAAATGTGCGTATGTATCCTATATTACCCGTCTTATAACGAAATGGTTTAGTCAGACGAGTCGATTTAAAGTTGGTTTAGGGATGTATAGGTCAGTCGATGAAACAGATGCTTGTTGTCTGCAAGTGATTTTTTTTTTAACTCAGTCACAATGTAAACAAAAAAAAACACGGGGAAAAATACCGGAGATGCTGGAACCACCATTAAAATTGTGCTTTGTTAGTCTAGATTATAAAGCTACCCTGCCACAGACGGGTACATGGGTTCGTAAACACCTTTTATTTTGTTGTTTAATTACTCAACTTGTTGAGAGGAAAAAAAATTAATTCGTTTTTTGTTTTATTATTATTCATTTTTTTTTTCATTTTTTTTTTTTTAATGTAAATTAAACTTATAGACTGAGGTTTTTCTGTTTCGGTATTAGATTTAAATAATATATGTGAGGATTGGGTACTGGTAAGGAATGGGTATCCAGAGATTTCAGTACTTACGGAGAATCCAGAATTCGCCCCGGAAATGGCCGAAGCCGTTTATGGTTTGAAAACTGCGAAAAAAAAAGCAGAAGACACTTAGCATACAAGGGTTAGGTTAGGGGTAAACAAAATTTTGGCATTTATAACGACAGCTAACAAAACGAAAAAGGGGTTAAAAACAAATTAATGTTATGAAAGGCAAGATAAGTTACTATTCTACTAATCTGGATTAGTTTATTCGTGTTTTAACTTATTTTAAAGAGGGTTTTTTTTTGTTCAAAACAAACCTGGTATCCACCTGTTTAGTTAGAACGAGAAAAAAATGGCTGAAATTACAAAGGTTCGATAATCGCTCAAAAAACGAAAATTAAGCAAAATACTTATAGAACATTACATTTTTCACACGATTGGTGACATTTATTGGATGTGTTTCTAACACTATTTGTTTATTTTTCGATTTTTCACCAATTATCAAGGATCCCCGTGCTGGGATCATGAACAGCCATTTTTTTTTTCGTTCTAACTGAACAGGTGGACACTAGGTTTGTTTAGAACAAAAAAAAACTCTTTAAAATAAGTTAAAACACAAATAAACTTATTCAGGTTAGTAGAATAGTAACTTATCTTGCCTTTCGTAACATTTATTTGTTGCCTATTTGTTTTTTACTCCTTTTTCGTTCTGTTAGCTGTCGTTATGAATGCCCCCAAATTTTAGCCCCTCAAAAAAAAAAAAAATTCTTCAAAAAAGAAAAGGTGGCTTTCAAATCGCCATTTCCGGGACGAACCCCGTTAAGTACTGAAATCCTCTAAATATCCAATCCAAGGATTGATTATCAAGACTATTCTCGTTATATTCATAACGTTTCGACCGATGTAATCTCCGACTTTCTTAGGGTGCATATTTTTAAACTTCTGTACCTTCTAGTCGAACTCAAGAATTTAGAACTGTGGCCCTATGGACCCATGGCCTAACTATTAAAAGCCTTGGTTAATAGTTCGAAGTGAGTCTTCCAGAGGTTGAATGTGCAATCTTTACTACAGGTGATAAAACTAACACTTCTACCAGGAATGAGGACAACAATCTACCTCCGTTTATTTAATAAAGGGTTAATTTCGAAATTTCGTCCAGGTTCCCGAGTTCAAAAAGATGTATTTGAAGAAGGCCGGATGTTATATCGGCTGAAAAAGTGTTTACTAAAATAGATTAGTTTGGGAAATGAAATACCTTCAACTCCGAAGGAATTCGTGTTTGATTATTTTTGTTAAAAAAAATAATGGTACTTTTGTAGAATTGGAACCGAACAGTTGTTTTTTTAACCCTAAACTAACCGTACCGTAATTTTTAGGTTTAGTTCGGCAAAAGTCGGCTTGGTTCGGTTCAAATTCTGTAGAAGCACAAAAATAATAAAAGACGGGCAAAAAAACATTTTTTTCTTAGATATCTTTTGACAAATTTGGTTCTTTGATACGACATGGGCGTATTCGAAATTTCAAGTTTTCCTTTGTTTTTTAACAGCACGAATGAACGACGGTACTTGACCATAGTTTTACTTTACTTTAGGCTTTGAGTAAAATGTATCTTTTCATATACTACACTTCATCTTTTCTATCCTCGGTTAGAGAAGGATAAATCTTTCTAGACTGGGGTAATTTAAATTTTTTGTCCCAATCCATAGTGCTCCTTTTTCGGGAGGTGGATTTTTCCATACATTAAAAACCTACCTTGTGTCTAACTCTGCCCTCGTAGGGCGACGAGTATTGATTTACTCCTCTCCAGGAGTTAGGCACAAGGCCAGTTTTTATCTTACTCCCACAAGTAAGATGAGACCCAAGGTCAGCTCGGGAAAGTGGGGTTTAAAAATTGCCTGAGCAGCCCCGTCGGCATTCCCGGTAGGGACGCCTCAGGCAGTAAGCAATAAACTTACTCCTCCCCAAAGAGGGGAGGCAAAGCCTGGGGATGTGGACCTCCCAGAACTGCACAGGACAGACCCATTGACGGGCGTAAAGGCCAAGACAACACCAGTATGGGGTGCAGTATTCATCGGAACAGATACTACACTTTGATCTTAGCCAAAAGGCCGAGTAAATAGCGACTATAGTTTTACTTTGTAATTGTTGAGACCGTTTGGCGTTTAGTTTTTAAAGTGACAAGTCTCACGAAATTACATAATAATAATAATAGGAAGAGGCTATATTGCCGGTCCCGGCAAAATAACGATTCCTGCGTTATTTTGCCGGTTCATGTATATTTAACTAAATTGTTAAACATACAGTGACGCCCGGCACAATAATTATTTACTAATGTAAAGGGATCGTTATTATGCCGGTTCATTATTTTTTAAAACCTAATTGTTATGGCCTTGCGAAAGAAAAGGTAATTAAATAAGGGCAAATATTTAAAAACAATTTGTTTTCATCATCAGTTGTGTCGGTTAAAGAAATAAAAAAAAATCGACCTGCGCTATTGTGTCGGTTAAAGAAATATCTGCTTACTTTTCATAATAGAATTAATGTTGATGAATTTTTCCAACATTACTAAGTCTGCTCTCGATTTAAGTAATTGAAATTTTCCTTAAGTTATATATAAGTTATATATAAAGAAAAAAATAAGCAACAAATAAATGTTACCAAAGGCAACATAAATTATTATTCTACCTACCTGTATAAGTTTATTTGTTTATTTTATTATTTATTTTGATAAATGATTTTTTTTTATAAAAATAAACAATCAAATAAACTTATACAGGTAGAATAATAATTTATGTTGCCTTTGGTAACATTTACTCGTTAAAAATGTGCTTTACTTTACTTTATGAAGAAAAACTTCGATAATGTTAAAATATACAGAAAATCACTGGATTTAAACAGTTTCTATTTTAAAATGTTCTTTCAATGAAATCATAAAATAAGTCGTAATTTTGAAGAGTTCACTCCTAATCGAATCAACCGGAAGTAAAAATTAATTTTATCGTTATTTTAAAATATATTGTCGCTTAATAAAGTTTTAAATTATACAAAAAATCAATCAGGCAAAGATTAATTAAAAACAAACAAAAAAAATCAATCAGGCAAAGTTTTAAATTAAAAAAAAATTTGGCACTGTTCAAGTACGACTAACTGTAAGCGACGTTGTTTCCAACCGGAAACGAACAATCAGGCAAAGTTTTAAATTATAAATAAAATTTCGTTTGATAAAGTTTTAAATAATACAAAAAAAATATTTTAATTATAAAAAAAAAAGTAATTTATAGTTAAATAAACACGAGCTGGCAAAATAACGTAAGACTCATTATTGTGCCGGGCGTCACTGTATGTTTAACAATTTAGTTAAATATACATGAACCGGCAAAATAACGCAGGAATCGTTATATTGCCGGTCACGGCAAAATAACGCAGGAATCGTTATTTTGCCGGGACCGGCAATATAGCCTATTCGATAATAATAAAACAGTCGGACATTTTTATGCCACAATAATTAAAATGGCCGGCACGATAGTCTCTTTATTATTTACTTGCTTTCCACGAGAGCAAAATGTTGCACAATACCCAAAGGTGTGGAAAACTAAAAATAGCTGAGAACGGACCCGTCGACAGTCCCCGATAGGGGCACCGGGAGCCTGATAGCAGAACGGTACCAAATTGAAAAATTGAATTTGGGACGCTAAAACCCACACAATCGAAAAATAGTCTCAAATCCACGGTCTACCTTTTGGTGCTTGTGTAATAAAACCCGGTTGTGAAATATGGCAGCTAAAAATAAAATGATGAAAACTTTATGAAATAATTACTTGTTATGTTACTAGAAAAATATTAGCGTACACTGAAAATTACGGAAAATGAGCGACCAGAATTTTAATAATAAAAAAATAAAAATAATTTAGCGATTTTACGCTGTTATGGCGCAAAGGGGAGACGGTCTTGAGTCATTAACTAAGACAAAAATCTTTGATAATGGCTAAAAAATGTCAGAGGCTCGAGACTACAATTCATAGTTGAATTTCATAAATAAAAATACTCGATTATTTTTCGTAATTTTCGGTGTACTAAAGTTAGTATTTCATAAAGTTTTCTGGTCATTTTATTTTCAACTGCCATATTTCACAACCGGGGTTTCATACACAAGAACCCTACCATTTTTTTCTGTATACACATTAAGGCACAGGTTCGTCTTTAACCACTGTCCGTTTTTCACAAATTTTTACTGACCATTTTTCTTTTCTTTTTTCGGTGTACATTTATCTATCAGGCTGCTAGAGAATTCCGGCGTTTTTGGAATTTTTTTTCAAATATTTTACATTTTAGGAGGGGGGATCAGTTTCCAATGTTAATTCAACGTAGACTGATCCCCCTCTTTTTGACCATCTCAATTTTTAAAAAAATCTTTTTCGGTGTACGATTACCTGTCATGTCAATAGAGAATTCCGGGGGTTTTGGAAAGAAATTTTTAAAAATTGTGATTTTAAGACGGGGGATCAGTTTTCAATGTAAATTCAACGTGGACTGATCCCCCTCTTTTTAACCATCTCAAATTTTAAAAATTATTCTTCTGCTTACAATTACCTATCATGTCACGAGAGAATTCCGGCGTTTTTGGAAAGAAATTTCAAAAAAATGAGATTTTAAGACGGGGGATCAGTCTTGTTCGTCTTTTACCATAGTTCGTTTTTCACAACTTTTTACGTCTTAAAATCTCATTTTTTTTTTTAATTTCTTTCTAAAAACGCCGGAATTCTCTCGCGACATGATAGGTAATTGTAAGCAGAAGAATAATTTTTAAAATTTGAGATGGTTAAAAAGAGGGGGATCAGTCCACGTTGAATTTACATTGAAAACTGATCCCCCGTCTTAAAATCGCAATTTTTTAAAATTTCTTTCCAAAACCCCCGGAATTCTCTATTGACATGACAGGTAATCGTACACCGAAAAAGATTTTTTTTTAAATTGAGATGGTCAAAAAGAGGGGGATCAGTCTACGTTGAGTTAACATTGGAAACTGATCCCCCCTCCTAAAATGTAAAATATTTGAAAAAAAATTCCAAAAATGCCGGAATTCTCTAGCAGCCTGATAGATAAGTGTACACCGAAAAAAGAAAAGAAAAATGGTCAGTAAAAAGTTGTGAAAAATGGACAGTGGTTAAAGACGAACATGTGCCCACATTAATTATAATTTTTAAGAACACAAGTTTTCTTTTTAATTTACATTTATTTAAAATCAACGAGAGTGGAATTTTTTTTTTTTTAGCTATTTTCATTACTACAATGCACCGATCTTTAAAAAAAAAAAAAAAGGAAAGATAAGATTAATCTAGTCTAATTTAAATGTCATCTTAATTAATTTAATGGTCTCAAATCCACGGTCAACCTTTTTTTTCATTGTAATAATATAATCACCTTTAACTTCAGTCTCATGTTAAGGGGTTAAACAATAATTTTAAAAAAGAAGTGTTTTCCAATTTCTTTGATTTTAAATAATAGAAAATTAAAAATAAAAATTGTCTTCTCTTCTTGAAAATCAATTAAGAAAGAAAAGGTAGAACGTGAATTTGAGACCATTTTAGCGTCCCAAATTCAGCTTTTAATTTGGTACCGTTCTGCTATCAGAGCTCCCGGTGGCCTCCTAGGACCGAGCCGTACCACACTTAATTCCGGCAAAGATGGGTCTGTCAAATGGTAAGGCAGTATAGTTTATACGTAGCCAGAATGGTGCCATGGCGAACATTGACTGGTGTTACGGGTTGGGGGCCAAAGTCATTCATTTATGGCTTGAATTTTAGTTTAAAGGCAAAAGTAATTATTAGTTTTTGTGCTTCTAAAAAAGGAAAACAATATAAGTGTTGAATGCGCACCTGTGGTATAAAAGGGTTGGGTTTTTTTATGTTATGTCATCGAGAAATTTAAACCTCATCTAATAATAATCAACTGTCGAACTAGTAAATGCGTTTTTTTAATTGTCAATTAATGACGCAAAAGAATTTATTTATTGTAAACCCCACGCACGCACAAAGATGAACGACAACATTTAATTGAAATTCTCTGTAAGAAAAGATGAAATATTGAAAACAATCATTTTTTTCTTGTCTTTTAAGTGGAAGATTTAAAAAAAAACGGTACTTATACAATTTACGGACCGGGCTGAAACAATAACATTATAATCTAGAAACCCATTCTTAACATGAGGAGTAAGGGGGGGGGGGGGGGTAATTAATCATTCTGTACTTTCACCTAACAATTTAATAAACAAAAAGATACCGTAAAAATTGAATTTAACTTGAAAATCCTATCTAGAAAATATCCCGGTTCGTAAACTGCATAAGCACCAAAAAAAAACTATTTTATTGCCCGGGAGTCTTTTTACTTTGATTTTTTTTTTTTTTTGATTGCTCAGAATAGGCAACGAATTGAATCAATGCAATTACTCGTGAATTTTTTTTAAAATCAATATCTCGGGTGTGTCTTTTTAGTTAACCAGCTGACACGTCAGACAATGAAAGACTTCTTGATCCTTGTCTTCGGGCTCAGATCAAAGTGTGCACCATCCACCCTCAAAATTCGATCCCTATTTCTTTTTTTCTCCCACTTAGATCCCACTCCTATTTAGAGATTGATCTGCTTATTTTCGGTTCTGAACAAACCGGAAAACAGTGGGCGGTCTATTCTTTAGAAGAGGTTGGGAGGGTCTCGCTAACCGGCTTTTTGTTTTTTGTTCTCCCACTCCCCTATACCGATGAATTTGTACATTTATTAAAAAAAATAAAATAAATTTGATTTTTTTAGGTAGGATGATTCCTAGAGTAAATGTGGTATTGTGGTGATTGAGATGATTATAGTTAAGAGTAGGATAGACAATTTTATTACTTTTGAACGAGGATGACCAACGACTCCCATTTTCCCCATACCTGTGATGGCCTTGTGCCTAATTTGTTCCAAATGTGAAATTTTATATTTTGTGTAAATAAATAATTCTAAGTGTAGAATCTGTTCTGTTATCGGTTAGAGGAGAAATCCTTATGAGACTGAGGCAATTATTTGTCCCAATCCAGACTGCTCCTTTGGAGGGGGAGGGGGGGAATTCCCCTATTAAAAAGCAACCTTGTACATTGTACAAGGACTTGTATTCTGAGGAAAAAATACTTGGAAATTTAAATTCGATAAATTTAGTCAACAATAATAATATATTACACTTTTAATGGCTTTCTTCTAAGCTCAAGAGACAATGGATACCCCTGGATGCTTGCGCGGGGAGTCTATAATGAAGCAAGGGTTGCTCAATAACTACCGCACATCTCCTGAACCAACATTGCTTAAGCTCAGAAGTCCATGACGACTGGAAACAATGCCGCGATAAGCAGAAAAAGACTAGTGTAATTTCAAAGTTTTCCTTCTTCAATCAAAACTTGAGTCTTGTTTACCCTACTATTTGATCATGCTGGGGTGAGTTCATACCTTTCCCAAGGTTATTAGTTGAAGTAATACACTAGTCCCGACAGAACTCGACATGCCAAGCTTACTGTTCGCGCCTGTAACCATTACACCAAGCCACTCCTGTAGGAAGTTTGGCTCAATTGTAGTATAGTGCCCGTTGGAATATCTCGCCTATTTCATACGAATTTTCGATAAAATTGACCTTAAATTTTATTTATCGTCCTAAAAAAAATTTTTTTACTTTTTAAAATTTATAAATTTCGACTTTTACTCAAATGTCTCGATGATGGCCATAATTAAAATATAAATTTTGACAATTAAATTATCAACTTTTAACCTCTTCAAAGACGTTTTTGTGCGTTATTTGGCGCTTTTTCGATAATTATCCACCATTTATTTTGTCATTTTTCACGGATCATTTTTTTTTTCTGTATACACTGACCTATTATCTCGCTAGAGAAGTCGGTTTGATTTTGATTTTTTTTTTTACTTAATATTTTAGATTTTAGAATGGGGGATCACTTTCCAATATAAATGTAAAGTAAAATGATCACCCGTTTCTTGACCATCACTAATTTCCGGAAACTTATTGTAGAAAAAAAAGTGTAACCAAATATTTTTGTGTGTTATTTTTATTTTGTCTTTTATTTTACAGCAGTAACAATTCCTTATTCGGGGGCCGACAGATTTTTATTTTTTTTTGGGGGGGGGGGCGGATTTCTTTTCTCTTTTTTTTTTTTTCTTTTTTGGCATTACGTGTTTTTCTTTCTTTTGCATTACGTGTTTTTCTTTTTTGTGATTTGAAAACACTTGTCCTCTAAATGTATGCGCTCTGGCCATGCCTTTGTCATAGTTCGAGAACCACCAAAGTGATAATCAGTGGTTTTACTGTTGAAAATCATTCAGCAAACGGAAAGTTCCCCTGCTCAGTTTGTGGAAAGGGAGTCCGGTTGCAACTCAATTTTTGTGGTACCTGTCAGCATTAGGTACACAAGAAGTGCAGTGGAATTATAGATAGGTTGAGAGATAACCAGTTTGTGTGCAAAGAAGTGTAAGATAATGGAGACTGATAAGAACTAAGAAGTGAAGAAAGTATAATTTGATGGCGAAGCTATTGAGGCTATTGAAGTTTTGTTACCTTGGTGATATCATTGGAGTGATTGCAAAAGTTAGGAGTGGATGGAGTAAGTTCAGGGCATTTCTGCCATTATTAACCAACAAAACATTACCATTGTCGACCAAGGGGGGTGTCTATCAGACATGTGTACGAAGTATGATAATGTATGGAAGTGAAACCTGGCCAATGAGGGTTGAGGATATGCGTTGCATTGAGAGAAATATGAGAATGATACGATGGATGTGTAATATAAGTCTTAAAGACATGCTTAGATTTGATAACCTCAGAGGAAGATTAAATCTAGACAATATAGTGCAGAACAGGAAACTTCGTTAGTATGGTCACATTGAAAGAATGGATGAGAGTTTTGGGGTTGGTAGATGTAGAACAGTTGAGGTAGTAGGGTTAGTAGGGAAAGGCCAAGAAAAACATGGGAGGAAATGACAAGGATGGATTTGAGAGAAAGAGAGATACATAAAGACCAGTTCAAGGATATGTTAGGTTCATTTGGAAGTCAATTTTTAAAAGCTATCCTACACATGCCAGCATGTAAAACGGATGTTAAATCGAATATAATGATGATGATAATGGTGAAATAGGATTAAACATAAATTAGCTTCCATCCTCCAACTTAAAGACTTCAAAATTACTTTTGAAATATCAACTACCGCGGTAACTATCGTGTCGGGGGTTCATTATTTGAAACAAAAATGGGCATTGATTTCTTTGAAAAGTGATTTTGAAGCCTTCAAATGGCTGACTAGACGGTCATTTCTGGTTAAAATTAAATTTCTATGGCAATCAAGTATTATGGTTTAGTTGTACTGGGGGGATATTTTTGACTATTGCTACCTGGACTTGGGGTTGTGGTCATTATTATTTATTTATTTATTTATTTATTTTTACCGCCCTGGGCGGAGTTGTAGTGTTAAAGGAGGGCATATCATTTTTGTAACACTAAGTTTTTGTATTCCTATATCAACTTTTCAATTCGTGATTTCTTAGAAATGTCCCTTTTGCATTTCTTAGAAAGTTACATGTCCTTAAAACGCTATCCAGTTAGAAACTGCTAGTCCAGAAATCGGTGATCATTTTACATTATATATGCGAAACTGATCCCCCACTCTAAATTCTTTACTTTTTTTTTCTTCTTTTTTTTACCACCAAGTTTTTCGAGATGTTTACATGTAATCGCCTAAAAAAGTAGAATTTCCTTTTTATTTCTGGGTGAATTAGCATACAGTGTAAACTTTTAAAATCCTAATTCATTTTTATTTCTGTCATTCTTGTTTGGTTTAAAACTGCTGAATAATAGCTATGTCTCGTGTATTGTTTGCATTGCTGCATAATTAGTCATTTTGTTCCAAAAATAAAACTAGGTTTCTCTTGTGTCGTGCGCGTCTTCATGCCGGATGTGCAGTTGGCCAACAGTCAAGTGATTTTATAATTATACTAGCTATATGGTCCAGATCGGTGCTAGAAAGTGCACCCTCCTAGGAATTACCTCCTCTTTTTTACTCATACCAACCGCGGTCTGTCTTTGGCATCATTCTGGCAACCTAGTGACTGACTTGAATCACCAGATCCTTCTTTGTTGGAATGAGGTACATTCCTGCTAGATCCCAGGAGGTGCACGCTCCTAGGAATTACCTCTTCCTTCGGGAGTGGGTGTTAGTTTATTGCCGATCGCCTGAATGGGCCAGAATGCCAACGGGTCCGTTCTTGATTATTTTTGTACCCGACCAGAGTTACCCCTCGAATGAGCTGGTTCTCCCCACCTTCCGGCCTTGTGCCACATCTTTCTGCAGTAAGAAGCAAGTAAATAACCAGCTGTAGCTACTCGACGTTGCTCTGGATTTTTTTTTTTAACTTTCAATTTTGTTCCATTTATTTACGCCCCCCCCCCCCCTTGTAAGAAAATATATTTTTGGCTTGATGATCTAATGAAAGAATATTATGTTATTAAATAATCAGTTTTGCAATAAAATCTATAGAACGTCTTATGCGTTTTTGAAATTAAAATCCCATAAATAGTTTCGATGTTTCTTTTGTTTTTTATGGTACGAAATATCTGTATTAATAAAATTGTGCGACCACTTCTCGTTTCTTGCTGTATGTGTATGTTTCCCGCCTCTACGTTACGTACACATTTTTATTTACAAATAATGCGGTTTTATTGTTTGTGCCTATTTGGTACAATTAGGTCCGTTGACACGACAGCTACTGCTGATGCTGATTCTCTATTGCCGTCGGCATTCGGGCAATCTCTGTCCGTCGCCCCAAAGTATCTGAACTAAGGCAATGTTCAAGTACGACTAACTGTAAGAGCAGTTTCTGCGGCGCTGCTACGGTGTCACGCCGCCATCCGTACCCGATAATAAACTTCCGGTATTCTTTAGTTTAATTTTCTCTAGTTTCTGGTAGTCAATTTTCTGGTTTTATTTCTTTTGTATTTTATGATAATGAATTATATCGTACAAGACGTACTAACCGCAGCACATTTCAATAGCTACCTGCAGGAGTTTCTCTGGCGTCGACAAGTAAAAGTAAATTACTTCGGCCATATTATATGGCCCATATAATATATGCGATCCGACAGTACTATGATTTCTGAAACAACCTATTTCATTATTTTCAGTAACTGTGATTATTTATTTTTGTCAAATAAATGGGTATATGTTACGACGCTCAGCAGAGGCACGAACGGGGTCCAAAAAAAGAACGAGAAATAGTTTAAACACATAAATTTGCACCAAGTAAAGTTGACTTATGTCTAGAATAGACATTTTTCTACTTACCTATGTAATTTGTTTGTATTTTTACGTAGTATAAATGGCTTTTGGGAATCTTTTACGAGACTCAGCAGAGTAAAAACGCAAAAAAAAACAAATTACAACAAATAAAAGTAACTGTAAGCTGTAAAAGTTAGTTTCAAACTTGCATGTGCTATTTGTTTGTATTTTAAACCCGTTTGAAGTGCTATTTATTAGAAATCAATAGTTTTGACACCGTAATTTCCAAAAAAAACATGGCCGATTTGGGGGGGATTACTAACGAAATCACTAGGAGCGACCATATTGTTTTTGTGAAAACGTTGGAAAAAAAAAACAAGACATTTTTTTTTTTACATCTAATGAAAACCCATTTATAATACGTAAAAATAAAAACAAATTACATAGGTAAGTAGAAAAATATCTATTCTCGTCGTAGGTCAACTTCACTTGTTGCAAATTTATGTTTTTAAACCCTTTCTCGTTCTTTTTTTGGACCCCGTTCGCGCCTCTGCTGAGTCTCGTAACATATACCCGTCCCTTTATATTATTACGTAAATCGGCCATTTTGATATCTTCGCTGACCGTGTGTCGAACTTAAATTTCTAATAAATAGCACTTCAAACGGGTTTAAAATACAAACAAATAGCACATGCAAGTTTGAAACTAACTTTTACAGCTTACAGTTACTTTTATTTGTTTTTTTAGCGTTTTTACTCTGCTGAGCGTCGTAAAAGATCCCCAAATAAATTACTTAAAATAAAATTTTAACAGTTATTATTTATTTTTGTCTAATAAATTATTTTAAATAAAATTCAGTACAAAACTAACCAAAACAGGAAGTTTTTATTATCGGAACCAATTTCGAACGGACACCGTTTCCGGTTGGAAACAACTTTGCTTAGAGTTAGTCGTACTTGAACAGTGCCCCCTGGTAAAATTGGCGGAAGAAGAAAAATCACAATTATTTTTACTTTAAAGAGGGCGATTAGTTTCGTATATAAATTAAACGTAAAATGATCCTCTATTTCCGGAACATTCTACCATTATAAGACTATTAACTAAATTTGTTACCACCAATTTTAAGTCGGACTGGCAAGGTCGTAAAACGACACGTAAATCACCTAAAAAGGTACCCCCCCCCCCCCCCCGAAAAAGAAAACGTGCAGAATTTATCTCCGATAGCAAAAAAAAAAAAAAATGGTCAACAACTTAAAAGCTTCTAAATTCTTTTCAAATTATATACAAAGCTGATATCCTACTTAAAATTAAAAAATAATTGTTGTCTTTGATTGTTTTTTTTTTGTTTTTTTTGTTTTTTTTTCTTTTTGCGAAGTTTTTCAGAGTGTTCACATGTAATCGCCTAAAAATCAGAATTTCTTTTGGAGAGATAGCTGAGGGTGTTAATTTATAAACAACATTTTTAGACTTAAGAGAGGATATTTAAAAAAAAAATTACTGGTCAAACTTAAGATAAAATAAAATGTCTGCTTAAGTTTGAAGAAAAAAGTTTGACTTTTTGGTAATGCCAGTTCAACTTTTTAAATAGTAACATCACAAAATGACAATGAAAAGTAAATATATCAACGAATTATTGAATTTCTTCCCCCCCCCCCCCCCAAAAAAAAAATCCAAAATTTATTTTGCCAAATAATTTTTTAGATCCATATTCAGATTTCATTTAATCTTCACGACTGAAAGTTGTAATTAAATCCGTTTTATATTTTCTTTCAAATAATACGGCAGGCCGCCGGGCAGCGATTGCCCAAATAAATGTCGACGGTAATAGAAAATAAGCAACAGCAGCAACGAGCCTGGTCGTGCTGTCGGGCATAAACAGTAAAATCACTAATAATCGATTATTTATTGAAAAATATCTATTTTCAATCTATATTTATTCCATAATTGCCGAATTTTCCTACTTTGCAAAAATTGACAAAATTTCCGTTGCCGAATTTTCCTAAATTCAGGTTCCCGAGTTCGACAGAAAAATTCATAAGTTTGAAAATATGCACTTGTTTTTTTTTGTGTTTTTTTTTTTTTTATGGAAGACGCTCTAGACAAGGCATGAAGCCACTTGGTGCAAGGAGCTAAAAAAAAAAACAACACTAAGTGTAAGATGGATATATTCCGACCCAGAAAACAGCAATTCTTCCCCATTTGTCAGAAACATCGCTCATGGAATTTGAGGACTAAAAGATAAAATAAGGGAAGCGAGAGTTACGAGGCTGCCGAAAGTAAACCCAAGGTGCACTTTCTAAGAGAAAGCCGGAGGTTACATCGGTTGAAACGTTGTAGAAATAAAAAAAACAATTAGTGAATAGTAATCTGAATAATACAAATTATTAATTCTCATAAAAAAAGAAACTTTGAAACATTTTTTTTTATTGTTCAAACATTTGTTTAACTAACAAATTATGGTTAAATCATATTTTGTCATGTAAATTAGTTAAAGTGAAATTGGTTTTGGCATTAATCTCAAACAAGTGCGCAGGGGATGGTGTCAAAAAGATTTCTTTCTTTCTGCAAGGCCTTTATTCAATATACGGTTAAACTTAGTGATCTTTCGTCAACTAATAATAATGATGCAATGGTTAAATATATAAGCAAAAGCTAAATTTAACATAAAGTTCCCAATTTTCGCCTTGATTTTCTCATAAAGTGGAGATTTTTAACAGGATACAACCCTGAATTCTACATTCAAGAATATGGTAGACAGTATATAAGCACAACACACGCAGAGTCCAAAGGAAACACTGCATTCCACCAGAATCTGAGACTCGTCGCTGCGATGAGTGACAGTTCTCTGTCGCCTTTTGTGCGGCTGTCTCTAACTTGCGCATGTGCACAACAGCAAACATCAAGTAGGTGTAACTGTTAATCTCACAGCTCCATGCTTGGCTTTTTTTTTTTAAATTACATGAATTTGGGGATGTTTCCCAACATTAAACTTAAGGGTTGTATAATGTACACGTAACAAGAAAGAATTAAAGAAAAACAGACGTATCATTTTTAATTTTATCGATAATATTGAGCAAAAATAACTTGGGGGTCCCACAATTCTATACACGAGCGGCCACTCTATAGTAACAGTAATTAATTAAAGTGTTTAACAATAAAAAAAAAAAAGATAAACCTGAATATGTTCCAACTTCTAAATAAGGCTGTACGTACATCATAAACACACGCACAACATAAGTACACCTCTCCCGCCTTACTACACAACACTCGACCAGCAAAACAAGTTTTAGAGACACTTATTTTTAGAAAGTTTTTTTTTTAATTTTCTGTCTTCTATTATACAAAGGGAAGTGTCTGTGTGTATGTCCAGCTAAAAGTCAAAGAAACACCCACAAAGTTTGTATGTTCTTGCTCGGAATGAATAGTATCTCAAATTCAGAAAGAAAAATAATTTATTCTTTGAGGGTAAACTGGTTACGATTTTGTTAGGGGGTAGGTTTTTCATCTTTTTCCCAATAACTAAAGGGAAATAACTCTGATTTTTTTCTAATGACTCCCTTACACCGACTCATTCCTCGAGTAATATATAAAAGTGTGTATGCATGTCCAGAGAGAGGAATGGGCTGGATGGAGACGAAAGAGCGGATGGGGAGGGAGAAAACGGAAGAGAGAGAGATAGAAGTTTTAATACAGATATGTTACACTTTTGTCCGGGCAATGTCGGGTAGCCCTGCTAGTGAATAATAAAGGTTAAAAGCACAAAGTAACCATTTCAAATTACTCAGTAATATATAATTGTTTTATTTGATCAATCAACATTTGCCTTTTGTTTATTCACTTCATTATATAACCAGCTTTAATGGTGAATTCATTTTCATTTTTATGCTTATACAAAATCAAATCCCTCGATGTTGAATATCGAAAAAACCTAATAAAATAACCTTTTTGTTGTTTTTTTTTTGTTTTTTTTCATAATTAATAAAATGTGACTATGTTCATACAAAGTAAATATCCTGAACATTGAAGCATATCAGATAACAGTATGACAATCATCTTTTTGTTGTTTTTCTCCCCAGTTACCAAAATGTGAAATGAAAATTCTTTCTTTGATTTTCTAAAGAAGGCTACAGCTTGATTAATTGCTACCCGGAGGGCGGGTAATTTTGGCTCGTAGTTAATAAAATATCCTTTTTCAAAAACCAATATGCAAATATCAGAAACCTTCATCAGATGGGTTGGCAGGTTGAGAGCAGGCTCAAGGTATTTCCACGAATAGTAATTAATAATGCTGTAATTAATAACGTAACAAATGTTTTGTTTTTTTAGCTGAAGTCATGCCAAATAAATGTGAAAATTTGGCATTGAAAATTAACGTTTTGCAGTCTAGGTATGGCCAAAATCTTGCGTTTTTTTGTTGTTGCTTCCTCCCAAAAAAAAAATTTCGGTGAAAGTGCAGAATAGTTAACAATCGAGCAATAGTAAAAAAAAAAGAACTTCTACCAAACGGAGTAGAATCTAATTATTTACCAACCTGTATACTTTTAATGTGCTGAAAGCGCATAAAAAAATGTTTACCCTAATCTGACTGGAAACCACCCCCGGACTTAAGGTTAGTGATACTGTAAGCCTATTTATCTTGTAAACCTAGAATTAGCGATCATCTAAAAAAAAAAAAAATGACAGCTATCGTTGATTGACGGAATCAGCTAAGTAAAAGTAACAAAACAAATTTTGAACTAACAAAACTTACAAACAGTTTAAAAACTTTGCAGGTTAATAGACATTTTTATTTTCTATCGTTTGGTAAAAGTTATTTGTTGTATATTTTGCTTATTTTCGATTTCTCGGCTGTTAACTATGCTTTTGTCAAGGAACTTGAGCAACATTTAAAAATCATACTAAAAAACAAATAATTACTCGATTTGATTAATTTATTCTATTTTAAATTTCATTGGCCTTTTTTTCTTTTTGAATAAAATACGTATTTGTGTACTGAAAATATGTTTATCTAAAATTGGAATTTCCATGAGCCGAGTTTCTTTCTAAGAACTTCCCATCTGTGGGACACACTACTAAGGGACTGCTTCCCTGCAGATTACAACATGGTCGACTTCATGTGTTTCGTTTTTTTTTACCAAACAGGCAGTCGTTATTTTGTATGTTGTCTGATGAGTACACATGGTGGGCGGAAGAAAGATAAAAAGAGGGTAATATTTAAGCAACAGTTGAATTTATATATATATATATATATATATATATATATATATATATATATTAGTAAGCTATGAAAATATATTTATGGCAATTAAGCTACACAGAGGCTCCCGCGTATTGTATACCAAGCCACAATATTTGCCAAGGAAAGACCGAATAACAAGAAGTACTACGTAGGTATGACCTCCCTAGATTTTAAAACCAGATATTATGACCACAAAAGCACATTTAAAAACAAAGAACGTTGAATTAAAACGGCACTAGCAAACCACTATTGGGAGCTCAAAGAAAATGGACGCTCATCAATAATTCAATGGAAAATAATACGACAGGCAGTACATGTAGAAATTTAGACGACCCGTGTAGATTGTCTGAATGAAAAATTTGAAATCCTAAACTTTAAAGACCCCCGAAATCTATTAAACTGTAGAAGTGAGATAGCAAACAGCTGCCTACACAGAAATAAATTTACCTAAGGCTAACGATACATAAATAAATAAACAAATAAGTAAAAAATCTAAACTAACAATTTAAAAATTAAAATCTGAAATAGAAATACAAGAAACCACGTGTTAAAATAAATTCACCCATTATATTGATACAACAAAGGAAACAGGATATAGGCCAATCTATAGAAAACAGAACAATATAGGAAGTAACACTAACCACACCTTTGTTTGTGGGAAGCCCAATGATTGGCTGAGAGAACAACAAAGAATCTGATTGGTTAACTAGCTAGCCGTGTATATAAAAACACCCGGCAAAAATAACTCCATGCATTTTACCTGAAGATTCCCCCGGGGATGAAACGCGGGAGCCTCTGTGTAGCTTAATTGCCATAAATATATTTTTATAGCTTACTACCTAGCTCTACTTACGTATCGAGCACTGTTGAAGTAAATACTGAAAATTGATACATAAAAAATTATATCTCCTTAAAAAATTTCATGTAGATACATGAAATAGTAATATATATATATATATATATATATATACACACACACATTTATTCTCGCAGAGACAGTTTTTCAAATACAAAAAATGTGTGGAGTATGAGAAGATGTTGGGATTGCCAATTTGTAGCCGGGTTAAGAGTTTGTTGTATAAAGGAAATGGTTGTTGAGCAGATATCTATCTCTCTGGCTTTGCTGAATATGAAGAAAACGGGTTACTATCGTTTGGTTATAAGAACAAACTTCCTCTCTACAATTTAAATCAATTTTATTAATACAGTTTCATGAACACAACAAACATGGCCGCCCGGAAAGAGTTATGAAAACAGGAATACAAAAATATGTTGAGTCAGTAGACATACATGTATTATACAAGTGAGATTGAATCCGAGGTTTTTATTTTGCCCAAGTCATGGCGAGAGGCGGGAAAAGAAATATAACGTCTTGACATTTAAAGACAGACTATAGATAAAGTGCGGGTGAAAAGTTTGGGCAAAAGTTGCCTACAGCACAATAGGTGTTCTTACTGAACCATGTATAAGTCACTTCACGAATGAGACCATGCTAGCACAAAAGAAAATAGATCATAATTATGTAACTGCTACAAACGTAAAAAATGAAAAGGGTGAAAATCGCAGATGTAATTACTAAAGGCAAGACTACGTTAATGCCCCAACACAATCGATAAAGAACATGTATTGCTGGGTTAAACAAATATATAGAGAGGAAGATTACATCTGGACAGTATCGGACGATGCGTGCATCGCAGGAAACTTTGATAGTATGGCCACATTGAAAGAACTGATGAAAGTTCTTAGGTTAGTAGATGTATGGCCCCACTACAAATTTCGGAGGATACCAATATAGCGGCATGCTACCAAACGTTCAGGGGTACCAATTATGGTCACCATGTAGCTTGTTTACCGGTGCTCAAAAAGGATTTTGTGTATAAAAAAAAGATACGGCAACATAATCCTTGTGTGTATCTTCCAAAGTCTGTTTGGTTGAAAAGAGAAAGAGACGAGCACTCCTCGTTCCTTTTATAGGGGTCCGAAGTTTCACGTTGGTCCACTGACGTGTCATCTTTTGATTGGCCGGACTACACTGCTAAAATGTTTCCAAAAGATTTCGGACCAAGACAACAATAGGGACCCCAGATCATTAACACAAGACGCGGGACATATTTTGGAATCACCGGTTGACCTCACAATACACGTGGTCTCTATTTACAAAACACTTGTAAATAAATCTTTTATTATTTTAATAAATGCAGTATATTTCGGAATTTTTTTTCTTTTAACATGTTAATATTTATTTTAAGGCAGAGAGTCCATAAATAAAACAAATAAAATATTAACATGTTTTCTTTTAAAACATGTTTTTGTGTCACTATTTACTTGCCTCCCCACGAGGGCAGAAATGGGGGGGGGGGTATGAAATATTTATCACCGTACTTAAGTAATCTTTCGTTTTGTAGGGAAAAATCAAGCTTCCCAAAAAGGGGCACTCTGGATCTTACCTCAGTTTAGAAGGATTTTTCCATACTACACATTGCTCCTAGCCTGAGGAGGCAAAACGGATAATTACGCAAGTTATTTTAATAAATAAACGAAATATATACGCTTTTTAAAAAATCGGCTGACTTGTAATCTTTCGTTTTGCCTCCCGACGAGGGCGGAGTTAGACTTCAAAAATCAGTTTCTAAACGGAAGCAATTTAAAGTTTATGAAGTTTTTGTCCTTTTTTCCTGTAAGCAACAAATGAAATAAGATTTAACAAATACATAATTTTATTTACAAATCTTTTTATAACTTATTTGTTATTAAAAAACAAAACTTCGCTATTTACTTCAAAAATCAGTTTCTAAGGACAAAAACTTCATAAACTTTAAATTGCTTCTGTTTAGAAACTGATTTTTGAAGTCTAACTCCGCCCTCGTCGGGAGGCAAAACGAAAGATTACAAGTCAGCCGATTTTTTAAAAAGCGTATATATTTCGTTTATTTATTAAAATAACTTGCGTAATCATCCGTTTTGCCTCCTCAGGCTAGGAGCAATGTGTAGTATGGAAAAATCCTTCTAAACTGAGGTAAGATCCAGAGTGCCCCTTTTTGGGAAGCTTGATTTTTCCCTACAAAACGAAAGATTACTTAAGTACGGTGATAAATATTTCATACCCCCCCCCCATTTCTGCCCTCGTGGGGAGGCAAGTAAATAGTGACACAAAAACATGTTTTAAAAGAAAACATGTTAATATTTTATTTGTTTTATTTATGGACTCTCTGCCTTAAAATAAATATTAACGTTAAAAGAAAAAAAAATTCCGAAATATACTGCATTTATTAAAATAATAAAAGATTTATTTACAAGTGTTTTGTAAATAGAGGCCACGTGTATTGCGAGGTCAACCGGTGATTCCAAAATATGTCCCGCGTCTTGTGTTAATGTTCTGGGGTCCCTATTGTTGTCTTGATCCAAGATTTCTTTGTTTCTCGAAAGTGATAAAGTGTATCGAAACAACACCGAGAAAGAAAAGGGGGTAGAAATTAACGTCATTTGTCTTCCAGCGCCTGTTCGGATAGCATTTTTGGTTCGCCACAGATGCAGAACAGTCAAGGTAGCAAGTTTAGTTTA
Source organism: Sepiola atlantica (assembly GCA_963556195.1). Lineage (NCBI taxonomy): Eukaryota > Metazoa > Mollusca > Cephalopoda > Sepiida > Sepiolidae > Sepiola > Sepiola atlantica. The sequence goes on along the minus strand of OY744520.1, from coordinate 108,845,341 downwards.
CAGAGGCAGGCCAAGAAAAAGATAGGAAGTGATAAGGATTGACTTTAGAGAGAAAGGAATAGATTAAGATCTGTCCAGAGATAGGTTGGTTTGGAAGTCAATTTCTTAAAGCCATCCAACACCTGCCAGCATGTAAAACTGACGTTAAATCGAATATGATGAAATAGATGTATAAGTACGATACAAGTAAATACGACAGTGTTGACCATGTTATGGGAGGCTCACCTAAAGTGAGAGTCTCGAATGCTGGGTTAGTGAAAGGTCTGCCAATCGAACAGCATCCGATTGTTTGAGCATCCCAAGCCAGAAAAAGAGAGAGCCAGTCAGACTATGTCTGACTGGCCTTGAAATCCATCCAGTTAAGAGAAAGAACATCCAGTTCTAAATTTGCACGTGGGTCGGATTTAGATGTATTTTTGGTTTCCAGAAGTAAAAGATTGCATTGTCTTGTTGGCTGGTAATGATTCAAGGGAGACAACTTGTATCCAGCCCAAGAGATAATTCCCTGATAATTCTGAGCCAACACCCGTATTGTTTCCAGTCGTCCTGGATTTCTTGTCACTGGACTCAAACAGATTCTTGTGGAATGCAGGACTACTTCCCTGCTGGTTACAACTTAGTCGTCTTCATATCCAATGTCAACAAATTCTTGCCCTAAACCTCCCCATAAGTAATCAAACGCAGTTCATATCATCGATCAATGTTAGTACTCCCACAGTGTTCCTCATCTTACAGCTGGCAATCATTTGCATCTCATTAACCCTTATCCTTGAGTTGCTCTTGACCTTGATAAGTGGTGACCCCCCCCCCTCCCCATGCTATTTCCGAAAATGTGCGGTTAGAGATTGTGTAATCCTTGCTTCACTGTAGACTCCGCACACAGACACCTTTTTACAGGGGTTATCCATTGACTGAAAAACGGCCTATATTTATAGATCTTAGTAGATTTTAGCTTTGGTCATTAAGTCAGCCTGGTGTATTTGTACTTATTGGTTTGTTTCATTTATTCGTCTGGTTTGATAGTCGCATATTATCTATTATGACCATGAGTCACTCTCCACTTTTATGGGCAAGAGTTTTTCGGTCAGAAAAAAATTAGTCCAGAATTAATTATCACATCGAAAGAAAAAAAAGAAACCGCCTTTATTCATTGACCAACTTGTTTGGGTAAATATAACACTCTCAGCTAATTTACACGCCGCCCCCCCTCCTGAACTCCCAAATGAGATTTTACTTTTTTTAGGCGATTAAGTGTTAACACCCTGAAAAACTTGGTAGAAAGATGAAAAAAAAAATATTTTAGAATTTAAAATGACGGTATCAGTTTCATATATGAATTTAACGTAAACTTATCCACAATTCTGGGCCGTTTTTTTAGGGCATTAACTAAAAAAATTACCATTAACTCTAAGTCCGAGTGGTAATCGTTAAAAAAGTAGACCCCCTCCCCCCAGAAAAAGGAAAAAAACACAATCCTAAAACGCTAGAATGGCCTGGAAATCGATCCTTTTACGTTATATTTATATGTGTGACTTATCCCCCACTCTAAATTCTAAAAAATGTTTTTTGTTATTTTTCTTTCCAAGTTTTTCAGTGTTTACATGTAATCGCCTAAAAAAGTAGGATTATTTTTAGGGGGGTGATTTAGCTGAGGGTGTTAATCTACAATAATACTCTTGTTTGTGTACCCCCACCCCAGTTCTTTATGTACTTATTGAAGGTTAATTCCTATTCTAGTCACTTAAATTATTCAGAGTGAAATGGGTTTCGGCATTCCTTCCAAACCATGTTTTAGTAAAAAAAAATGATAAATTTTTACTATCACACCCATCATATTTTAGCCAAAAATAAAAATGCGATTCTACTTTTTAGGCGATTACATGTAAGCAGCCTGAAAAAATATCCACAAAAAAGGAATTAAAAAATATATATATATATTTTAGAATCTAGAATGGGGAATCACTTTCCTATATGAATTTAACGTAAAATGAGCAACCCACTTCCAGTTAGCGGTCAATAGGGATGTGTAATCAATTTTAAAAAAAAAATTTCAATTTTTTAGAGGGAAAGCAAATTTTATGAAGTGGAGGGAGGTGTGAGTTAACTCAGTTTATATGAATCAAGGGAGGTGCGAGAGCGCTCTATCCCTTAATAGACCTCACGAATGGCCTATGCTGGAAATCTCATTTCTTTGATCAATCATAACTCAAAAACCAATAAACCAAATTAGTTAAAACTTTGCACAAAATTTTTATTTGATAGGTTCTATAAGTGTGTAGAATTTCAGCATCATTAGTCAAGGCAAACCAGAGATCCAGAAAGTTCAATCATGAAATCATGTTATCTGTGTGTACGTACGTATGTGCCACCCTGTATCTCATCAACTATTTGATGGATTCAGCTGATTTTTGGCAGAGATAGAGATTCTAGTGTCTAGTTGAGGGCATTTTAATTTCAGTTTACCATATACCTTGATTAACTACCAACTATATCAGTTATGAGAAGGCATTGTATTGAGGCATAGCCTTTACAAAAGTAGTGACATTCCATGATAAATGCCAGTATACTGAAATCATGTGCCTTTAATAGGGTTAAGATGAAAATTCATATACACTAAATGTACAAAAGCAAGGAAATTCCCAAATCTTTACACTTTTATTGTCATTAAGGGTATGTGAGCACAACAGGGCTATGTATTTTACTGGTAGGAATTTTTCTTCAGCGCACCTCACACACTTCATCCACTCATGCATAGAGATTTATACTGTAGTGATGTGATAATGAAATGGTTTGGTTGGTATGTAGTCATACCCTTAATGACAATAAAAATGTAAAAATTTGGGAATTTCCTTGCTTTTGTACATTTAATGTATATGAATTTTCATCTTAACCCTATTAAGGGCATATGATTTCAGTATACTGGCATTTTTCATGGAATATATATATATTTCTGTCACTGGGGAGATATGCTTTCAGCAGGTGGTGGCTGCAACCTTGCAAACATGACGCATGTGAAGACTGCTTGGAAGAAATTCAGGGAGCTGCTACCAGTTCTCACATCACACCATCTGTCATACAGGACCTGTGGTTAACTGTATAGCACTTGTGTACGGAACGTTATGCTTCATGCCAGTGAAACCTGGGCACTGACAAGGCCAAACCTCCAACATCTGCAGTGCAATGATAGAGCAATGGTTGGACGGATTTGTAACATCGAGCCAAGACATGCTTCGACCGCGCGGACAAGTGAGCATCTTGAGGGAGAGAAGACTCCGCTGGTATGGCCACGTGGACAGATCCAGCAGTGCAATCAACTGTGCACTAAATCTATAAGTCTCTGGTAGGCACGGAGTTGGCCGGCCAAAGTTGTCTTGGAGGGAGCTGACAGAGAGATCGCAGAAACTGGAGGCTCTTAAACGCTGACCTTCAGTCTGGAGGCGCGTCTACTAGTGTGGACATTGCCCCCAATCCTGCACGATAATCAAAATACAATGTTTTGTTTGCTTTTCTTTTTAAAATTATTTAATGCAAAGTATGTTTTTTTGTTTTTTCTTTGCACAAAAAAGGGGAATGGTTTTTCTTTTCCTTTAAGGTTAATGACAGGATTTTTTTTGGGGGGGGGGGGCATGGCCCGTTAGAAACTATACAATTAGGTGGTGGCTTTAAAGCTTTGCTCATTCGCCAGTTTCATGGGTAAACGAGTGCACTTTGGATTTATTTGGCCATTCTTTCTGGAAGCGCTCGAAGAAGGGGGGGGTTAAAGCATGGCTAGAACGAAAGCATTCAGAAAGTTAAAAAAATAATTTATTTTTTGGTTTTCTGTTTTTTTTTGGAGGGGGGGTCCTTTCATAAAAGGTCTGCAAAAACGTATGCAATCTTCTACAGAAGGCAAAATAGTTGCATGTAAAAACGCAAGGTTCATCTTTAAATAGTAAAATTGATCATCTGCCGAAATGTAACTGGGCCTTTTTATTTTTATCGGTTTTCTTCAGACTCTGTAAAAGTCGGAACTGCTTTGGCTTTCTCCATTTGTAGTCGGAGCTGCTTACATCATGACTGCCAATCTATGGGTGCCTATTCGGAATTGGCAAAAAAAAAATTACCCCCCCCCCTCACACACACATTCTGTGGTGGGGCCAGGAAAAAAATGTACGCTAAAACATTAAATGTTGTTTTATTTTATTGTAACCCCCACCCCCCGAAAATACCTCCTTTATATTTAGTTCAAAACATAATTCTTGTATTTTCTGAATTCATGTGGAGAGAAAGAGTGGGAGCTAAAAGAGTTGCTGTGCTGCATTGCTGGTATTTATTGTTGATAAGAAACTTTATTTAAGACTTTAAAATGTTTTCATAATTTTTATGCTGAGAAAACACAAGGCGGGGGAGATAAATCAAACCCAAAATGTTGTTTTTTTTTGGGGGGGGGGATAAGAAATTGTGTTTTGAAGCCAAACAACACATTTCATCAGGAATAGTAACATTTTTTTCATTTTTTTTGTGACATGATATCACTAGAAAATCCGTGTGGTCTTGCGTGTTTTGTTTATTTATTAAAAAAAAAATTAACAGACAAATAGATGAAATAGCAAAAGAAAATAAGGGAAGAAGTAATCATTTTTAACAAATACTTATCTAAAGCAGTACTGTTTTTAACCCTAAACTAACCCTAATCTAAAATAAATAAATAAATAACACAAAACAAAACAAAACAAAACACTTTCAGTTTGATTTATCTTCCTCTGAAATACACAAAAATGGCGTCTTTTCCACTGAACACATGATTACTCTTGACATTTGAATTTTTTAAATAATTTTAAAAAACTACTGCATTGTTTTCCGTGAATTTGGGGGGAATGCTAATATTTTACAATCACAAGTATTTCCTGTAATTTTGTTTTTAACTAAAATATTTACATCAGATGTCTTTCTTGACAAGTGCCCAAGGTTTGTTTATTTTTTTTTTAAATTTATATTTTAAGATTTTCAAATTTTAATTTTGAGGGAAAAGCTTTCATAAATAGCTACCATTTTTGAAGGAGAAATTTAAGTCGTTGTTTGCAATGGAACATAACTTGTTCCGACAAAATCACAGTCAAGTCTTCAAAATGGCGCTCTGCCAGTTTAGTGTTCACCAGCTACGAAAATGTGAAACTCATAAAACTTTACATATTACTTTTCTACACAATAAACAAACCGAATCTTGATATGTCAGAATGAAATTCAAGACAAGCGTTGAAAATGTCATAACTGCTGTAGTATCTCTTCCACTGGGTCACATTTATCTTAGTGACATTTTCTTTTAAACTCTCATCTCCTTTCTTTAATGGAGAGTTGTCATGTCTGGGACAGCTGCTGCCTTCACCTGAGGGGTGGTTTGGTGGAAAGACCTCAAGGTGTATTATGTATGTCTACTGTATATTGTAAAAGAAAGAGAAAAAAAATTATTGTGTGCTGTCATCTATATATATATATATATATATAATTTGGGGGAATGATTTTAGAATTTAAAAAAGAAAATACGATTTAATGAAACATAGTAAAATAGATGTAACCCCGAGGCGCCTTTCGACCAACTACATTTCAAGGGAAAACGTTGGTATTTGTTTAAAAAAAAACGACAAATTTAAAACCAATAAATGGTATAATTTCTTATCCAAAGAAATATATAGTATGATTCGTCCTGTTGGTTCCCAGCGCCCTAGGATGTATGGGTTACCCAAAATTCATAAATCAAATGTGCCCCTCAGACCGATTTTGTCCATGGTTGGCTCTGCTCAACATGGATTAGCTAGATGGTTAGTTGATGTTCTTAACCCAGTCTTGCAATTTTATTCAATCTACTGTATTCCGGACTCCTTTAAGTTTCTGTCTTTTATACGCAATCTTTGCCCCTCCAACGATACAGTTTTTCGCCTCCTTTGACATCTCTAGTCTGTACACAAATGTCCCTCTAGATGAAACTATTGGTATTTGTGCGGATTTCTTGTATCGTGGTCCTACAGTGGCCCCTGCATTTCCCAAGAATGTATTTATCGAACTAATGGAGATGGCTACTAAGTCCGTCTCCTTTAGTTTTAACAATATCATGTATAGTCAGATCGATGGTGTTTCAATGGGCTGCCCTCTCGGTCCGACGATTGCTAATATTTTCGTAGGTTTCCATGAGCGACTATTATTCGATAGGGTTTCTAAACCCTGCTGTTACGTATGTTATGTTGACGATACATTCGCTTCGTTTCAGTCACGTGATGCAGCTTTATCCTTTTTCCATCATTTAAATGCTCTCCATCCTGCATTATATTTTACTATGGAGGAGGAAAATGATAATAAGTTGCCATTCCTTGACGTTCTCGTTGAGCGTACTCCTTCTTCTTTCATTACCAGTATTTATAGGAAACCTACATTCACGGGATTATACTTGAGTTGGGATTCTTTTGCCCCCAAATCTAGAAAAAAGAGGAACCTCATTAAAACACTGACGCATCGCGCGCTGATGATTTGTTCTGACTGCAAAGTTAAGTCTGAACTTATAAGAATTAAAGAGATGTTCGTTAATAACGGATATCCTGAACATGTCGTTGCACATATTATCCGACGTACGGTCGATAACTTCAATAAACCTAAATTCTTTGCCCCTCCCCCCCCCCCAAGTGTCCGATTTATCTTAAGCTTCCGTGGCTGGGTTCTAGTAGCCAACCACTTGCTGATAGGATTTCATCTTCTGTGACACATTGCTATAATGCTGCGAATATGCGCATTATTTTTTCTCTTCATTTCGTAAGGATGTCTTGCCGACCACTGATTTAAGTTTAATAATTTATCGCTTTCAATGTCAGTGTGATGCTACCCAGTGATTGTCGGTTAGAATCGCCCAACATATACCAGAGTATGTTCACCGAAATGAACCCATCCCACCATCCGCGCATCTACAAGCACACGAGTCAGCTATAGGTGAACATTTGCTTAGTAAAAAGAGTTGCCGTGATTTCTATTCAGACGACAACTTCTCCGTTCTATATAGAGGACGTCACAAATTTCATCTGGATATTCTCGAGGCCATTTTCATCAATACTCAACGGCCATCTCTATGCCGACAGAGAGACTTAAAACACAGACTGTTGATCTTCGGCGACTCCTTTGCTTCTGATGGGTGATCATTTTATCTGTGTTTGGTTATGTATATATATGTTTATACATATATATGCATGCACTAATATACCCCCCCCCCCTTTTTTTATATAAAATCTTTTTCTCCCTCCCGCCACCTACTGAACTTCTTCATTATATCATTTATTGGTTTTAAATTTGTCGTTTTTTTAAACAAATACCGACGTTTTCCCTTGAAAAGTAGTCGGTCGAAAGGTGCCTCGAGGTTACATCTATTTTACTATGTTTCATTAAATCGTATTTTCTTTTTTAAATTCTAAAATCATTCCCCTCCTCGAACAAATCGAATTTATATTGTTTGGCACCAACATAACTCTTTATATATATATATATATATATATATATATATATAACTCAATGTCTGTGTGTGTGATGTTTGTATGTTCCCAATACAAAGAAAGGTTAGAGAATCTACATAACATCGAAAAGTGTATTCTTATGTAAAATTTACCAGGAAAATCAATGGAAGTGTTTGCGAATTTCTAAGTGCCCCCATCAAACTTCAAATATATCCTATTTTTATGAAATTTATATAATATGTATAAAATTCTCCAAGGAAGACAATGGAAGTGTGATCCCGAATCTCTACGTTACCCTCTAAGTGACCCATGAGGACAGAACTCCCTTAAAACTTCAAATACGTATATTCGATTTTAATGAAATTAAAACCATATGTATAAGATACTAATTCAGAGAGTTTTCACACATTTCAGCTTCTTCTGACTATATTAGGGGGCAAAACGGGAGGAGTTAACCAGTAAAAACAAAGAAAGTAATATGGTGTTATGAGCATAGTGAAAAGTAGTAATCCTCATTCAATCCCGGACAACGTCGGGTCTTCCTGCTAGTTATTAATAACTTTTACAACCACTGTTATTAAAAAAAGACACCGACTGTTGACAACAAAGGAAAAGAAAGAAGAGGAAGACAGAGAAACATCTGCTGCTGTATCTCCACTACGACCACCCTCGCAACTCGACGTTATTACCGATTGAGCTGACTACTTACAACGTGTCAACGAAACTACGACTACCAGCTGTTTACAATGGAGTTAAAGAATTGGCCCACTGGCACGCTACACCCCTCTCTAACTATGGGTGAATTAGTAGGGTAGACTAGACTCTCAAGCCTTAGTAGACTAGAAAGAAATACTCCGAACTAATACCAGCTTGTAAGCAAACCCGCATCAGACCAGTGACGGTAATTCTGACAAAACCTCTGCATCACAATAGATGCTCTTGTTGAATCTGACTTCTGTACATAATTCACAAAAGTCATGCATCACAATTGGCTGTTCTGCATGAAGTCCTCCTTGTAAACCGTAGCGATCCGTTATACTTGCAAGATTACAGGTTTTTACCCTCCATTCCCGCCCCGACACTCAGGCAGCAAGGTCTAGCATTTGCATACAAAGCTGGGGAAAACTTGTCCGAAAACACCGTCTCTACCATGGTGAAGAAGGGTTGGGTTTTAGAAATGTGTAATCGATACAGAGAGGGTAGGAGGTGGTGGCCCTCCTGAAGTGGCTGAAATCATTCCCAAAGCTGAACGTTGGTCAGTGATTCAGCTTCCCGATTTTAGCAAAGTTATAAAATGAATTCTCCCACTCCTTGGCCTTTTTGGCTAGGAGCAAAGTGTAGTATCTGTTCTGTTTTCGGTCAGTGAAAGATAAATCGTTCTAGACTGTGACAATTTTTATTTTTGTCCCAGTCCAGAGTGCCCCTTTTGGGGAGCTGGATTTTACCCACATTAAAAAACGACCTTGTGTCTGTCTCGTTGGAGGGGGGGGGGGGGAATAGTACATAGGGACAATTTTTCGGGTGCCGATTTATTGGCCTAGACTCTTGCACAGCCTGAGTAGGTTTTGTTGATACCAAGTCGAGGATACGTCCTCGACAATCAGGCTGGGTCATCTTTGAGTGGGTTGCATCTGGTGGGCTGGGGTATGGTTCTGTGCAGTTCTAGGAGGTCCATGCTCCCGTGCTTTAGCTTCTCTCTTTCATAAACGGTTAGTTTATTGCTAATCGCCTGAGGCGTCCCTACCGGGGAATGCCGGCGTAACTGCTCGGGCATTTTTTGACGGCCAGAGTGCACACACCCCTTGAGCACTGGCTTCTCGATCCCCACCTTCTGATCTTGTGTTACATCTTCTCGCGGTGGAGGGAGGTAAATTCCTACACTAAAACAAATGACTCTGCAAGTCTGTTTTCATTGGAGGGCGGGGGGGGGATCTTCTTTTTTTCTACACGTGGGTGTGTACTTAAAGAGTTCTGACATCTGTACGTACCTCTTGACTATCCTGTTTTGTAAACTTTCAATATAATGGACAGATGCTACTTCAAAGATGAAACACAAGAAACTAGGCCGAACACCCCCCCCCCCTGTCCCCTCTCACGAATTGGCAGAAATGTTCGGCTGATATTATTTAAATTTAAAAAGTGTTGGTTCCATCATACAATAGAGGGTGTGAAAATTATTTGTTTTCTTTGGTTTCTTTTTGCTTTTAAACTTAAAGTCAGAAATGACTTTTTATGTACTAACGAATCACCACTTATCAAGGCCCATAGGCCACTCGAGGATAAGGGTTAATGAGTTTGTCAAGTGGACAGTGAAACAACGTGAGGATTAGTAACAATGCGTGGAACTGGCCAGAAATTAGATTATTTAAGAGGACGGCTCAACAAGAACCTGTTCAAATTGAACTTGAAAACGACCATGCTATAGCAGCCCCGTTGGATTTGTGTTGCACAGACAGATAGTTCATGGAAAGAAACTTTGTTCATGGAAGTTCCGTTTAGTTTTAGGTACACAGAGGGAGAAAGGAAAATTATTTACAGTTGTTGTAGCTAGACGAGTTCTTGTTGTAAATGTTTTACAGGGAGGAACCATAGATTGGAGTTCAGTTGAGCACCTACCATGAAAATAACGATAGAGTAGAGAAAGACTAGCAACATCTCTTCTGTGAGAAAGCGGCTGTAGGGAAGAGAAGAGGACATCTCCCACTAGGTTTCGAAGACGGTTTTGTACTCTGTCAAGGCAGGACAGAGTGCTGTGAGCAGCACCTCCCCAGATGTGGAAACAGTACTCCATCTCAGGACATATTTGACTCTTATACAAGTAGAGAATTGCGTCAGGAGTGAGATACTTTCTGGAGCGGTAGAAAGAAAACAACCATTTTACTTAATATATTTACTCTTCTTAATATGATGTTGCATATGATGTTGCATATGATGTTGCATATGATGTTGCATATGATGCTGCATATGATGCTGCATATGATGTTGCATATGATGTTGCATATGATGTTGCATATGATGCTGCATATGATGTTGCATATGATGTTGCATATGATGTTGCATATGATGCTGCATATGATGTTGCATATGATGTTGCATATGATGTTGCATGTGATGTTGCATATGATGTTGCATATGATGTTGCATATGATGTTGCATATGATGCTGCATATGATGTTGCATATGATGCTATCCTCTACTCTAACTCGGGCAACGCCGGGTAACCCTGCTAGTTTATTATTATAAAATGCAAAAATAAAGAAGAAAACTGGTAATATGGTGTTATGGCTCGGCACAAAAGGGTTTCTCATTCAAGCCTGAGCAACGCCGGGTATTCCTGCTAGTTATCAATATTTCCTACTTTGAGTTTAATAATTTCCATGCAAATCTGGAATATGTAAAACAATCGAGATTGTCCTGACTCAATCGACACGTATAGTGGTCGTATGTAAATGCTTATTGTATCTACATCAATTAACTTTTTTTTATGGATTAATAAATCCGGCATATTTTAGTTAATGGAACTTTCTGAAAATAAATACATTGTATTTAAGACTGATTTTTACGATTATATTTTGTTTGGTTCGAGTCTTGTCCCTTAGTTAAGACGGCACTAACTCTGCCATACGCATGCACCAAATCAAAGGAAGATAATTCATCCAAACTCGACGCATTAGTAGCATTTTATTTATATATGTAAACAAGAAACAGACGATAACTTTTACTATAAAATGAAAGTATCATCTAAAAGTCTTACATTTTATAGTAGTTGAACATTTCAAAAAATTAAATTTCAATGAAGAAAACAACCTACAGAGTCTTGCTAGTGAATAAGTAAATTTACCACTCTATAATAAAGAACCATATATATATATATATGGTAAAATGAAAAAGGAAAACCAAAAACTGGATGTTTTTTATGTGTACATCAACGTTTCGTCTTTATTTATAAGACTTCATCAGGATGATGATATAGGGAAAAAGATATCATGCAAGCACAGATACATGTAGGGTAGACATGTTGGGAAGAAAAATAAAATAAAATGAAAAATAATGGCAGCGTCTTGCTGGACGTCCGTACTTGTTAGAGAATGAAAATGAGTGGGAGAAAAAAGGGGAAGGGTGGAGGGAGCAAGGACTACTGTGGCTGGCGATGAGAGAAAGAGGTGGGGGATGAGCAGGGGTAAAATGGATGGCAGAGAGAGATTGGAGGAAGAGGGGGAGGGGGTGTTTGACCAAATGGCTGTGGTCGAGATTGAAGGGGAAGAGTGAGTTGGAATGTTTGTACTACTACAGTCCAAATAAACTTTCTCATGTTCCAAATATTTCAAATATTCCTCACCCACCCTTTCAATCACCCCCCTCCCACTCCAATCCCTCACTCATTGCTATCATTTTCCAAATATTTCAAATATTTCACACCCTATCACGACAAATCCTCCCTCTTCCCCCTCTCATCTATTTTCTCCCATACCTCTTCTTAAATTCCCTCATTTTTTCCAAACGCTCTCTAAGACCATAACTTTCGCCCATCCACCAAAATCACAGCCACCCCTCCCTCTCTACCCATCCCCATTTTCCCTGCATACACCCCCCACACACAAACATTCCAACTCACTCTTCCCCTTCAATCTCGACCACAGCCATCTGGTCAAACACCCCCTCCCCCTCTTCCTCCAATCTCTCTCTGCCATCCATTTTACCCCTGCTCATCCCCCACCTCTTTCTCTCATCGCCAGCCACAGTAGTCCTTGCTCCCTCCACCCTTCCCCTTTTTTCTCCCACTCATTTTCATTCTCTAACAAGTACGGACGTCCAGCAAGACGCTGCCATTATTTTTCATTTTATTTTATTTTTCTTCCCAACATGTCTACCCTACATGTATCTGTGCTTGCATGATATCTTTTTCCCTATATCATCATCCTGATGAAGTCTTATAAATAAAGACGAAACGTTGATGTACACATAAAAAACATCCAGTTTTTGGTTTTCCTTTTTCATTTTACCATCACGTCGGATTACCTTCATCCTTCTCTTCCCATATATATATATATATATATATATATATATATATATATATATATATATATATATAATTATAATTATTATATCATTTTATAATAATTTATACTCAAACCGAGTCATCTGGTCTACAATTGTTTCAAAAGAATCTGTAAACAAAAGTTCAGGTAGTTTACTATAAAAAACAAGTTCTTTTCTTCAGAACCTCAAACTCCGGGCCAAGATGTAAACATAGAATCGTCAAACGGAGAAACAAGCAGTTAAAAGTCTATTAATCCATCACTCTATAAAGAAGATTTAACGATGGTTGTGAAAATCCATAAAGTCAATAAATAAGCAGGGTCCAAAAATACAAACTTAATATAAAATGCCAAAATCGGTTACGAATAGCTTCCATTCTGAAATCCTTTCCTAGTATATATATATATATATATATATATATATATATATATATATATATATATATATATATATATATATATATATTTCCATCCAGTCACATAAAAGTTAGTGAGTAAAACATATGCCTTTTTCTAGCCCCGGACGAAACTATTTCAAGTGGTGAGGGGGAAACGAGAAAGCAAATAGTAAATCAGACAATCTTCTCAGACTTACCCTGACACGTTCCGAAAGAAATTCTCCACTCAATAGTGAGTGTTTGTTTTTTTTATTTTTTAGGTAATCAGAAATAATAAAAATAATAATAATAAAAATAATAATAATGATGATTTATATATTAAAATTAAATTACTGACGTAATTCTATGATTTTATATGAATATTTTAATAATATATCTAGATAAATAGCGAGTGCGGACATTTGCGAAGCATTTTTTTTTTTCCTTTCATTTTTCACGGAAGGTGTACACTAATGAATAAAAATGTAAAAATCGGACTCCCCGTTAAATGCAATATGTCTATTTGCGGAAAAGTTTAACCTCCGTATTAATAAAACCGTCAGACAAGATCGCTGTGTGTTTTTGTGTTTCTTGTTTATATGCATAAATTATTTTTTATTACTTACTATTAATCGAATATTTATGCAAATGAAAAATAAAATAGGGAAAAATTAAAGCAAATTTTAAAAAATCCTATTTTTAAGCAAAAATCGTAAACAGGACTTTATTTTGAGTTATTTCTTTCTAAGCTCTCCACATGACAATGTCAACATCCAAGCAGTAAATTAATTTATGTATACTAGTGTACATCCTCCATTGATGGCGTTCCCTGCACCTTTGAAGAATTGAAGGCTGCGGTTTTAGTCCATCATAAATAAAACCTGGACTTCTTCACCCTTGGGCATTTTAGCCCTGACCTATGGTGGTTGTTGGGTCTCTTAGTGTCAAAGGTTTTGCAAGTTCAAACATTAAACTCTCTTAAATTTAGTTTCTGTGAAATTTCCTTCTGAGAGCAGTGTATTCTGTTTATCGAACAGCAATCTCCTATAAGAGAAACGTTTTACTGAGCAGGTACAATGAAGTAACTGTTAAAAAAAAAATAAAGTAGAGACAGACTATGATGTACTTTAAAAAGCAGTTGATCTATATACAAAAATCTAAAAATATCTAAATTCAACTTGATTCGGCATTAAATGACCTAAAAAAGTTGATATGCCATAAAATAAAACAAACAAAAGTACATCCTCTGTCAAAAACGACGGGAAAAATTATACTTTGCCAGTATTTGCACTAATATTCATATAAAATAACGTCTCAATCAGTGAAGTTAAAAGAAAAAATAAGAAAACTTCTCAAATGTGAAAGTTTACAAAAAAAATTTACGGAGGGTGTATTACATATATATATTTTCAGTATTTACTGAGCTCAATGCATGAGTAGATTTTAGTAGAACAATTAGCCTGACGATTTCCCTGGGAATAAAACATAAACGTTTCTGTGTAGTTTACTTGCCTTAAGTATATATATATATATATATATATATATATATATATATATATATATATATATATATATATATATATATAATGAGAGCGAAGAATTTGAATTAGTGGCTAGACATTTAAACAAATAACGCCGGATGTTAAAAAACGTCAGACGTTTGCCGAAGATAATAAAGATATAAAAAGAGGAAAGAAAAAAGTATAAATCGATATAGAAAACGGAAAGGAAAAAAGAAAACATCTTATGGAAATGGAGTGGGGGGGGGGGGGGCTGACTTCCCTTCCGTTATTTATTGGTCATTTTTTACTGGCTAACTTTAGTGTGACGAAACAGATATATATATATATATATATATATATATATATATATATATATATATATTTATTTTGGTACAGAAAAATTAGTACAACATTCGTACCGTCGGTTTCAAGCACAGAAGGACTTAGCCATCTGGCTCTCTTCCGAAACAGATGACAACAGAAGCTGAAGAGAGCCGGATGGCTAAGTCCTTCTGTGCTTGAAACCGACGGTACGAATGTTGTACTAATTTTTCTGTACCAAAATAAATAAATATTACGCTTTTAATTTTTAACTTTAATTCTCAATTAATCGAGCACTCTGCTGGGATTTTTCCTGCTATATTACAAAGAAATTATATATATATAATACAAATAAATACACATTTCTCTTTATTATAGAGTGGAGGATCTAATATGCATGGCGATATCCTATATCAATAATGAATAATAAAATACATTTAGCTTTAACACTTTACTGCAGTTTCACGGTATCATCGGTCATCAGAAATGTTTGTAACTGTCATCAAGTATAAAACTGCAGTAAAGTGTCAAAGGCTAAGTGCATTTTATGTTTTGGAATTTTTTTAGATGAGGATTGATAATTTGAAATATAGTTATCATCTTGGATGTTATTCTCACAACATTTCAACCGATGTAGCCTCCAACCTTTGAAGAAATTTGGAGGTTACATCAGCCAAAACGTTGTGAGAATAACATCCAAGATGAGAACAGTCGTCCGAATAATCCAAATAATTCAAACTAAGTTCATTTTATTATCACAAGAATTATGATCCTTATGAACCCAAATTCTAGTATATATTAAATATAAATTTTTTTAATGCCAATACGTAGTTAAAGCAAAATAAATTGTTTTGGGAATATTAAAATAATTTCCAACGCTATTGACAATGTTTACCCATTTATTTTTTTATTATCCTTATGTTTGAATTCATGTTTTGAAACATGACGCAAATCATAGATCTATGACGTCATGCCAAAGCTATGATTATTTTGTTAAAGTACTTTTCTAAGTTCTATTAATAAGAAAGTCCTAATAGCTCAGTTCGTAGAAACTCAGACTGAAGGTTTCGATTGCGACTCCAGGTCATGACATCCACTTGATTTGTTGGGAATTTGTTATTTACTATTGATGCAATATTTTCCATTTCTAAAAGTAGTTAAAATCTCTGATATCTCGAAATGAGACAAATTCTGCAATGTATTTATTACGTTTAAAAAAGATTGTGACTGACGAACGGATGGACAAAATCTCTCTTTATATAAGATTTATTGATGGCCCACTTAAAAGTAGCCCGAATACTAGTCAACTGGATGAATGTAAGTGAAAATGAGGAGTGGAAGTACGTCTTTCATTGTTTACTCGCATGTTTTTCACTTACATGTTATAAGAGATGCATGAAAGTTCTTCCCGTTGATATCTCTGAACTTCTGTGCACATTGCATGTTGGCTGATACAGACTGCAGCTCTTCTATGGTGATGCTTCCGATAGCATTGGTAATGTTTTCCAGAGTATGGGGATCATTTACATACACTTTTTGTATTAAATTATCCTTAAAATAAAAATTACATGGTAACAAGTCCGGGGAACATGGTGGCCATAATCCTTTGCTCACTGTTTGCTCTTTCATAAACATTTCATGAACCCGTGTCAGTGATATGTGGTGCCATCTTGTTGGAAAAAAGAATTCCATTCTTTCTGGTGGTGTCAGTTCGTTGTTAAATTGTTCCAAGATATCAAAATAAAACCAGAGCTCGGAGACGGAAGGTATAAGGTCCTCCTCCTAGAATTCCAAAATATCCGACTGTGACTGCGACTCCTCATTTTTAAGTCTTCCAATATTCAAACTGTCTGTTTCTTCGGAGATTAAAAAAATCTGACTCCAACTCCTTCCAAAACCTCTGACTTCCGACTTTGTATAAAACGTCAGTATTCACTGTTGATGAAAACAAAACTGGGCCTGCTATCCTTGCTTCTGAAACTGTGCATCTAGCACAGATTTTCTGGTCATGTAGTCGTGTTTGATGTAAGGATTTTTACAAAACCAATGGTGCATATCCTTGGAATTTACATAATCTGATAAGTGAAACCTTGCTTTATCCGACATAAAGTACAGCAGTCGGTCCAAAAGTTCTTCTTTAATTATAGTTAGCAGCCACCTGCAGTAATGAATGCGTTTAACCGTGTTAGGCGGCTTCAACTCCTGAACACGTCATTTCATATGCTCTCATATTCAGAGATTTCAGTATATGTTGACATGTTGTCCATGATCCAACTTGCTGGAATAGTCTCTGAGTTGAAATCTGAAGGCTTTTTGTAGTCTGCCACTGAATATTACGGACTAATTTGGGCATCCGAACTAGTTTAGGCCTTTGCTTCTTCACGTTTTCGACAGAGCCTGTTTCGCGCCATTTTATAACCAGGCTCTGAAAACAATGTTTAGCTGGTTCTTTTGTTTCTGGGTACTTGTCTATGAAAGCCTCTAGCAATTCCGTAATTGATCCATTTCGCACATAGCCTTCCACAATCACTATTCTCTGCTGCCGGAAAAAACACCATCTTCTTTGAGTAAAGTTTTCAAAGACTAATTTCACCGAGGCTGTTTGGAGAAGCTACACTGTAATCTGCCTCCCAAAAATCAGATACGACAAACAACAAACAGAAAAACTTGGATCAGAAAGCAACATATTCAACATATGACACACAAAATGTCCTGCCTGAGAGAGATTGAACTACTTTTAAGTTGGCCATTCACCCTCTCTCTCTCTCTCTATCTATCTATCTATCATATATGTCCGTAGGGTTAGAGTGCTAGCTTGCGGAGTGTAGGCTGATTCTGTACTAGGTTTGTGCCCTCAGACCGTCTGAAATTGTCACTTCCTACACTGATGATAGCAAAAGCTTGAAACCCTGGCGTCTGTAGATTAAAATAATTTCATATTTATTTAATAAAATATTATATGTATATCCACAGACTGTTTCGCTGTATCACAGCTCTTTAGACTAGCACCTTTCCCTAGCCAGAGATCGAATCTTTAACCATCTAGTTGATAGTCATCAGCTTTATCCATTAGGCCAACGGGAGAAGCGCTCGTAAATGATATTTACAATGTCTATTTATATAAACACTGACCGCTGCTTCACCATGCTCGATTTGTTTATTTACAAAGAGCTTTGTAATTATGCTAAGAAGCAGCAGGAGACATAACCTAACAACAGTGCCTAAGCCAAGAAGGGGGGCTTATATTAGTCATCCACGGACAGTTTCGCTGTATCACAGCTCTTCAGTGCGGCTAGACTATCACCTCTCCCAGCCAGGGATCGAACCATCAACCATCTAGTTGATGTATTTAGGCAGCAGTCTTTCATTTAAGCAAACATTATTAAACATAACAGAATTCTTTAGCTTGAGTATACCTTTTTTTCTTTTTTTTTCAATTTTTCTTATAATGTCGCCCCCCCCCCCCCCTCGAAACAATAAAAACAAATAATCATAGTTGTCTAATACTTCGGTTCAGTTAATAATTTAATAACCAAACGATACTGTACTAATTAAATTTAATTTAAAAAATTATATTTAAAAACAAAGTCTTAATATTTGGGGGTGAAAAAAAAAACGCTTTCTTTAAACAAAAAAGAAAAAAGAAAAGAAGAACACTACCGGGTAACGCCGGGTAGAAACAGCTAGTATATATTAAAACGGACAGAACGTTTATCATTACGTTTGATAACAAATACTCAGGCAGCACGTAACTTTAACGTTCTTCTACGATTACATTTAGGGTTTTATTTGTAAATCCTATTTATAGACTGTAAATTTATGATAAAAAAAAATAATTTGTTTTAAAGAATGAACCGGGTAGAGGGGTGTGTGTGTGGGGGGGGGGGGTTACAGACCAGATGAAGCAAAGTCTTCAATGGCTGCGGGAATTTCACTTGTGATAATGCGTCATAGTTCAAAAGATGCTCTAGCTGTTTCCGGGGGAGGGGGGGGGGGGGGTTCTTGATAAAGTTTTTCAGTTGATAGGAGCATAAAGTCCACACGCCATTTTCTTTCTTAGTGTGCGTTTTCTTTTTCTTTTTTTTAGCTCGGTTTGATCACGAATGTAAAAGTAACGAGAGGAGGAGGGGGGGGGGGGGTAAAAGAAAGATGTTACACATTTTAACTCCTCTATTTTGTTGTTTATACTGAAAAACATAATTCAATGTGTATTTAGTTACGTATAGACGAGAAACACTAACACGAGATATTGTCTGATAGTTTTATTAACATCTCTTCCCGGACTAGATGGAATAATAACAAAACAAAACAAAGCTGAGTTGCAAGAAAGAAAAAAAAAACAAAAAGAAACAATTAAGAATAAGGTCCTTTTGTTATTTTTTATAATAAAAAAAAACGACGGGGAAATTGGAAAATTTCAAATTTATTTCTTAGCATGTAGAAATTATAGAGCACATGTAAAAGTGGTACAAATGAATAAATAAATAAAATAAAAAATGGCACACGTAAAAGTGGTACAAGTGAATAAATAAATAAAATCAAAAATGGCACGTAAAAGTGGTACAAGTGAATAAATAAAATTAAAAATGGCACACGTAAAAGTGGTACAAGTGAATAAATAAAATTAAAAATGGCACGTAAAAGTGGTACAAGTGAATAAATAAATAAAATTAAAAATGGCACACGTAAAAGTGGTACAATTGAATAAATAAATAAAATTTAAAATGGCACACGTAAACGTGGTACAAGTAAATAAATTAAAAAATTAAAAATGGCACAAAGCAAGAACACAGCAGTGATTCCCAACCTTTTTCTCAGGTGACTCTCAATCAGGCACCTTAAAACATGACCACGACCTCACTAGTTTTAGTTGTATATGTGTTATATATTACTAGTTGTTGACTGAATAAGTAAGCGACAAGCATAATAAATAAACTCGGTGGCGAATTTAGACAAATTTATGGTTAGGGTTTAATTTTTTAATGTAGATATAATTTTCTTTTTAATTAGACAAACTTAAAAAAATTTTTTTTTTTTACATTTGTTCCCCTCAAATAAGGCATAATATGGATCAGAGTTATAGGGGACAACCTGGGTGGGGAGTTGAACAGCAATACGTTTGTTTACATTTAGATTCCTGTACGTTGGTACGGTTTGGGGAAGCAGGGAGGGGATTCCTAAGGCTAGCGATCCGAGCAAAGAAGTTATTAAAGTAGAAAATCTTCCGGCATCTAGGAACCTCTACAGTGAGGGGGGGGGGGTGCTAGTCGGTGGGTCGAGGATATTTACATTGAGGGGGTACAAATGGAAAAGGTTCATAGCACATTCAGTGGAAGTACTTGTAAAAAAGAACAGCACAAGGATGAAACACTGCGGCGATGTGACAGAAGCTGGAGCTTGGCAGACAGTTTTCCTTAATGTATTCTAGATCTTGCTAAACTCATTGTGAGATTTTCATTTATATTTTCCTATGTGTCATTTTCCCCCTGTGTCATTTTCCCCCTGTGCCATTTTTTGTTTACAAATGCATACTAGCACCAAAGAAGTTATTCTGGTATTGCTTCTTCCACACAAACTCAATTAAGATGGCTTTCAAAAAGGAGTCATTAAGTGCCAGACATGTTTCTAATTTTTACTTCTGCCATTTGGAGAAATAATTGAAATGTTAAATAAATATACGGCAAAATCACGTTGATTCTTTATGTACGGCATAATCACGTTGACATACTGGTTCGCTGTTAGATCACCGAAGTTAAGCGACGTTGAGTACGAAATGGGTGACTATTTGGGAATATCAGGTGCTGTATATGCTCTCCGCTTATCTCGGCATTGTTTCCTTGCCACTGGAATCAAACAGTGCCGACTCAAGAGTGGTGTGTGGTGATGTATGTGCACCCCTTGCTTCACAATTACACGCGCAGGCAGCCTTACAATGAGTATTGATTTACTCCTCTCCAGTTTTTATCTTACTCCCACAAGTAAGATTTGACCCAAGGTTGGGTCGGGAAAGTGGGGTTTAAAAATTGCCTGGGCAGCCCCGTCGGCATTCCCCGGTAGGGGCGCCTCAGGCAGTATTGTCTCTAAAATACCTTCTTGCGCTTTGAGAGGGGGTTAGTTTATTGCTTTGGTGGGAGAAGGGAGGTAGATACTAGCAATCGCTGAAAATGACAGTTTTTGACGTAACAGTGGATGCCGGTTATTTCTTGACGTCATCCGATGGCGAATCTTAGAGAACGTTCGACGTCACGGCTGGTGACGTCACATTTCATGATTATAATTTTGAAGAAGGGAAAAAAACATGGGAAAGTACATTTAGACTTAAAGTATTTGATTTTCTTTTTTGATATTAGTATTTGTTTTATTGGAATTGGATTTTAATCGGAATGTTTAACAAGTCCCGTTTCTCAAAAAGTGAGTATCTCTATATTTTTAGATGAGGACCTGTGGCATAACGGATAAAGTGCTAAGTAATAATCAGTTCTAAGTGTCTTCAGGTTCAATCCTCAGTGCGGGCGATACGCATTATTTAAGACTTCCGATGGAACAAGAGCAAGCTATCCCCGGATTCCGTACAGATTCCCGAGTTTTACAAGATTCACTTGAAAATGGTCAGAGATTACATCGGCCGCAACGTTGTGAGAATAACATCCAAGATCATCAAATAATTTATAGCAAACGCTGTAGAATTAAATTCTCTACCGACCCGTATACTTTTAATGTGTGGAAACTGTAAAAAAAAATTATTTCAACATTTCCAGCTGGCGTATCGGCACACGAAAAAAACAACAATGGCTGTGGAGATGTTGCTTGAATTCGCTAAACCTATGCGATTACGTGTGGTTTTACGAGGGTTCTTGTTGGGGTACTTGCCACTCGGACTTAGGATTAGTGGTAGGGTAAGTACTTTTTTACTACATTTTCAGCATAAAAGTACACCTCACAGCTAAGCGATATCTTAGTGACCATTTTTGTTTTCGTGTGTCGATAAGACAGCTTTCGTCGAAAATTTTGAAATAAAGAAAGATCTTACAGCTCCCACACATTAAAAGTATGTGAGTCGGTAAAGAATTTAATTTTACTGCGTTTGTTATAACTTATTTGTTTTTATTTTTTGTTTACGAATTCTCGACTGTTAACTATTCTGGGCTTTTACCAAAATTTTTATTTAATCTTCTTGGACACGGAATTTTCAAATTTAATTAGGGGGTTGGGGGGTTATGTTTTCTATGTAAATTTGATGTAAAATCCCCCCCCCCCCCGAGTTGATATTTTTATAAGGCAATCGGCAACACCTTCTTCCCAAAGGAGGAGGTAATTCCTGGAAAAGTGGACCTTCTAGTACCGAGCCAGATCATACCTCATTCCAACGAAGAAGAGGCTGATGGTTCAAGTTAGTCCCTAGGTTGCCAGAATGATGCCTTTAGCAAGTACTTCAGTATGACCTGCTAACCCCCACATGTGTTGAAACAACAGAACAATCCCCCTTACCCCGGGCGAAAGTTCTGTTCTCGATCATCTGGCGAAGCTCTCCGGAGAGCGTATGCAATTTCGTTTGTTAAATATACAAAAAAAAAAAAAAAAAAAAAAAACTGAATCCCACTGCAAAAGTTTAAGAAGCAATTTTTTCAAGATTGTGTTTATACTGTGAGCATTTGGTGCCGAATCGATAATCAGATAATCTTTGTTTCTTCTTTTTTTTTTTAAAACAAATGTTTTTAGAAACGATGTGTTGGGAAGAGTATATATGTCCGCCTTTTAGAATTGGGCTGTATTGCAATTCTAGTTTCGGTATCGACTTCGTTTCTATTGTTTTTTTGTGTTTTTGTGTGTTTTTATCACACATCAGTTTTCGGTTTGGTTTCGGTTTTTTATTTAGTTGTTTTTTCGGTGCTTATTTAGAATAGGCTCCCTGCAGAAAATTATTTTCATGTGAAATCATTATTTTGTACTTACTCAGTCATAGTTTCTCACTCACGGCACGAAAAAGAATTTAAAAATATCAAGCAGAACTTTAATTAGAACGATTTTTCCATTTCCATAAGGGCGATATAAAACGTCGATTCGCCGACATTGTGTGTGAGCGATCGATGGAATAGCAAAGGGCAATAACTCCGTTTTTATTGTTAGAATTTTAAAAAGAAAGAAACACATATGCAATAATAATAAAATATATATTTATTAAATAAAAAAATAGAAAATTAAATAATTATTTTTGGTTTCTTCACCGGGGTACTTTCCACGATATAATTTTCTTGTTTTTTTTTGTTGTTTTTTTCTTATTTACATGGTAACTGGGGACCTTAGTTAGCTATTCCATCAATCGACCACACCCAAAATGTCGGCGAATCGACGTTTTATATCGCCCTTATGGAAATGGAAAAATCGTTCTAATTAAAGTTCTGCTTGATATTTTTAAATTCTTTTTCGTGCCGTGAGTGAGAAACTATGATTGAGTAAGTACAAAATAATGATTTCACATGAAAATAATTTTCTGCAGGGAGCCTATTCTAAATAAGCACCGTTTTTTTCGGTTCTTGTTGCTTAAAAGTACGAAAAAAATTTTTTTTGTCTTTTCCTAAGAGAGAGAGTTAATTAAGGGGCAGTAACTGTGAATTGTAATTTTGACCCAGATTTTGTCTGTATTATCTAACAACTTTGATTTTGTATTAAATTGCGATCATGGATCTGAACTTGTTCCAGTTTGAAGACGTACTTTATTTTACTTCAGAAAAAGCTAAACAGATCGATTTCTTGCAAGCCCATGGGCTTATTTCTGGCGAAGAAACCTGCAGTTGTGGGCATAACATGCGACTTGTGCCATCAACAGTGAAAACTGATGGATTTCTTTGGCGTTGCACGAGTGGTTACTGTGCAAGTATAACGTCGATTAGACGTAACTCTATCTTTGAGAAATCCAAATTACCGATTCGAAATATAATGAAATTTACAAAATTCAAATTTAAACAAAATAAATTCTTAAATTTTCCATTACTGTATTCTTTTACATTTATTTATTAATATTTAATTTCCAGTTAATTGCTTTCGATGTAATAACAACAGTTGAATAGAATTACTGCCCCTTAATTAACTCTCTCTCTCTCAGGAAAAGACAAAAAACATTTTTTTCGTACTTTTAAGCAACAAGAACCGTTTTTTCTTTCTAAGGAAGCCATTCATTCTCTTGTGTGATGACTACTTATTATCCGCACGTCTCGTTGAATTATGTTAGTATTTCAATAAGAAGGTGGTCAACCTTGTGACCCATCATTCTCTTATTTAAGGAGTTAACTGTTGAAATCAAACTTCTGATTCATTTATTTCATTTTCGGCAATTAACTCCTTAAAACAGTGACCATCATGAAAGATTTTATGTAAGATATTTTAAGAATAAAACTTTGAATCTTCGTTCTCAAAAATAGAACAAAAAGAAAAACAACGAAAGAAAAAGGTTCCGACTTTGTGGCAATTTAATCGGTGTTTCTGCAGTATTGTGTATATATGAAATATTTTTGTCTTTAATTTAAAAGAGTGACTTGAAAGTGGGAAATAATTCATCGTTTTGGGCAAATGTGGTTATTTATCTACCTCCCACAAGGTAAGATGTGACACAAGGTCAGGAAAGTGGGATTAGATAAGCCAGCGCTCGAGAGGTGAGCACTCTGGCCATTTAAAAATTGCCTGGGCAGCCCCGTCGGCATTCCTCGGTAGGGACGCCTCAGACATTAAGCAATAAACTTACTCCTCCCCAAAGAGGGGAGGCAAAGCCTGGGAGGGTGCACCTTCTAGAACTGCACGTTTTGGGCAAATGTGATTTCTCAAAAAAATGGATGTAAATCCTATGAACCTAGAACTTCTGGGCATTCATAACGACAGCTAACAGAACGAAAAAGGGGTTAAAAAAACAAATAGGCAACAAATAAATGTTAACACAAAACTGGTGTCCACCTATTCAGTTAGAACGGAAAACAAAATGGCTGAAATTACAAAGTTTCAATAATCGCTCAAAAAACGAAAATAAAGAAAAATACTGGTAGAACATTACATTTTCCCCACGATTGGTGACATTTATTGGATGTGTTTCTAACGCTATTTTGTTTATTTTTCAAATTTTCACCGATTATCAAGGGGCCCTGTGCAGGGCTCATTAACAGCCATTTTGTGTTTCGTTCGAATTGAACAGGTGGACACCAGGTTTGTTTTGAACAAAAAAAACGCTTTAAAATAAGTTTAAACACAAATAAGCTTATCCAGGTAGGTAGAAGATTAACTTATTTTGCCTTTGATACCATTTATTTGTTGCCTATTTGTTTGTTTGTTTGTTTGTCTTTAACCCTTTTTCGTTCTGTTAGCTGTCGTTATAAATGCCCAAACTTTTTTTATTAGAGATTACAGCCAGTCGGTAAAGGATGAGAGGGAAGACGTAAGTGGCGCACGCCTCGGCTCTACCCTTTAAGGAAAGTTTCCTTCGAATCAAAATTGCGACCGACCTTTGACTGTACCTCCGACCAATTCTTATCCAGCTGGAGGCCCGGTCCAAACCAAATGCCAAGGATTCGAACCGGGCCATCCAACCAGCTGAAAAGCCTGGTAGTGCGGCTTTGCCGCTCCAGACATCCAACCGCGGGCCGGTGGACTTGCTGCAATTGATTACGGCCTTTGTAACTTCTTGGTACCGAGTGAGCGCCTTAACCACCTTTCTCATGTCTGTGCAACTCGACACAAAAACGGTAACATCATCGGCGAATGCGGAAACCCTGGCACGCCCTCTGCCAGGTATTACGATCCCGCGCAAGACCAGTCTCGCCGCCCCATCCCTTGATTTGCGAAGGAAGGGCTCCAACGCCAGGACATAAAGCAGGGGCGACAGCGGACATCCCTGACGCACTGACCGAGAGACCACAAACGACTCCGAAAGCTTACCGTTTACCTGCACTGCCACCGTCGGCAGACGATACAGGATGGAGATCCACTTGTGGAAGTTTGGATATAAACCGGTGGCCTATAGAACAGATTCCAAGAAACGATGGTTGACCCTATCGAATAAATCTCAAGGACTCGATGGTCTGCCCTACGAATTCTACTTGAGGCTGTCACCCATGTTCGTTGTTCTTCTGAAGGATGTGGTCAACCATTGGTTTGCTCAGGGCTACATCTCTGAACAGGTCACCAAGGGAGTGATCACATTGCTGAAGAAGAAGGATCGGCATGGTGGGGCGGACTTTGATGACTATCGGCCCATAACTCTGCTAAACACAGAGTTAAAGATTTTGGCAAGAGTTCTTGCAAACCGCTTGCAGACCGTTGTACTATTAATAAGAGAAAAGATTGAACAAAAATATCACATAAACATTTAAAGACAATGTTTTTATTAGAATAGTTAATAATAAATCTCCGAAATATATTTTATATTTTAACAATGAAATATTTTCAAATAAAAAAATAAATAAAAAAGAAAAGGGTAAAATATGAAATGACTTCACATGCCGTAGGAAATGTATTTGTTTCATTCAGTTTGAGTCATCTAGGCGGCCATGTAATATATTTTCAAGAAAAGAGGTAGATGAACAAATGTTAGAATTTTATTTCGAGCTTGCCACATTTTATGTCCTCCAGAAATGAAATAAACATCATTTATATGCATACATTTTATATATATATTTTTCATCTTCTCATAGTGTTGTTTATCATTCAATTGACAATCTCATCCTCGAGTGGCTTTTGTCCTTCGTCAATCGTATAAAAAAAAGTCTCTCTCTTAGTTATAATCTGTCATCTGCCACTTTCATTACTCGGGATAGATGGAGAGTTCCTTCAATTGAAAAACTCTTACACTCTCAACTTCCAAGTCTATAACGGTGATATATTTATTTCTTGTGATATATTTATTTCTTGTGATATATTTATTTCTTGTGATATATTCATTTCTTGTGATATATTCATTTCTTGTGATATATTTATTTCTTGTGATATATTTATTTCTTGTGATATATTTATTTCTTGTGATATATTTAGCATGTTGAATAACTAAAATTCCAATTGAGTTCCAACAAATTTTAGTCAGAAATCTTGAACAAGAAAACCCTCTTCACTCGTAAAACTGGTTGTGAAACCCAATTTTGTTTGCTTTAATTTGTGCTTTCTTTACATAAACTGGTCGACAACAACTTTTAGCAATTATCTCAGGTTGCTAAACCGGCTTTGCATTGGCAAAACTTGTAAGACTTAAAATCAATGGTATAAAAGTTTCTGCCAGTATTTGAATAGCTCAGAGCGTTACCACTGTCAACCAAGGGAAGAGTTTAAGGAATGAGTACGAGGTGTGATGTATGGAAGTGAAACCTGGCGAATGAGGGTTGAGGACATGCGTTGCATGGAGAGAAATGATATGAGAATGATATGATGGACATGTAATTTGCATCTTAAAGACAGGCTTAGATCTGATGAACTCAGGGAAAGATTAAATCTGGACAGTATAGGGATATGTTGCAGAACAGGAGACTTGTGGTATGGTCATGTTAAAAAAATGGATGAGAGTTCCTGGGTTAGTAGTTGTAGAACAGTTGAAGTAGCAAAATCAGTTGACAGGGAAAGGCCAAGGAAAACATGGGAGGAAATGATAAGAATGGATTTGAGAAAGAGGGATAAATAAAGACCCTGCCAGAGAAAGGTTAGTTTGGAAGTCAATTTCTAAAAGCTGCCTAACACATGCCAGCATGTAAAACGGATATTAAACTGAATATGATGATGATGATTACATCAATACAAAAACTCTGATAATCTTGCTTGCTTGTTTACAAATTGAATGTTTTATATGATGGGAGGGAGGAAAGATGAGAATAGAGAGATAGTGATAGTAACAACAAAGTAAAAGAATGTCATAAATCTAATACATAAGCTACCAATAAATAATATCAATCAATCGATCGAAAAAAATTTTTTTCGAATTCTCCTGACTTATTCCTTCCAAGAACTGTCATTTGAATCTTTCGATGGTGTGAGAGATGTGATGAACCTGAATCGAGAGGTAAAAATAGGCTTGCCTTATCTTATGCCACCATAAAGCCTGGTTTGCAGAACCAAGATTTGAGAAAGAACAAGTGCACGTTGGAACAAGAATATTTATGCATATCGACCACATGTACCTGGCGTGCTTTGTCATCCATAAAAGACGAAATACCACACATTAATATTAAAACTCTGATAATCTCGCTATTATTATTATTCATGCCAAACAAGGCATATGGGGCTACTGTCATAGAGGCACAGATTTACTGGGTGGAGGGGGGCAACCTTGGTAGGGAGTTTGCCAGCAAGATGCTTGATCACATTACATTTAAATTTCTGCATGTTTATATGGTTATGGAAATGGGGAGCAGGTAGGGAATTCCAAAGGCAAGCGGTTCGAGGAAAGAAGCTATCGGAGTAGAAAATCTTCCATCTCGGTACCTTTACAGTGAAGGGATAAGATTTTGCTGCTAGTCAGGTGGGTCGGGAGGTATTTTTGTTAAGGGAGTACCAGTGCAGTAAGTTTATTGGAGTACAGTCTGTGGAAGTACTTGCAAAACAAGCACAGCGATGTGACAGGGGCTGGAGATTAGCAAACAATGCGGGACCTATAAGTTCAAAATTCTTTTTTTGCACCCTGTTAAAGAAGGAGACGCTAGTGGTTGTTGCACCAGCCCAGATGTGGCAACAATACTACTTCATGCACAGGTGAATGGTGTCTTTATATAGATATAGGAAACTGGCACATGTGAGGAGTTTTCTAGCCCGGTAGAGGGAGCCCACCTTCTTTGCAGCAGACTTGGCAGCATCTTCTTTATTACTTATTCCATTTCATGTTGCTTGAGAATGTCAGGTAGAGGAGTTTAAACGTTGCTTGGTTGGTTATTTGCGAATTTAATGTTTTAGACGATGGAAGAAAGACGATAAATGGTAGAAGGAGGGAAGTAAAGAGGGGAGTAGTGGTAGTAGCAGCAACGTAAGAGAAGAAGAGTAAAAGAATGTCATAAATTTATTACATAAGATTGGACAAATTGGGATTGACTACTTTGCTGGAGAGAAGAATGATAGGTGATATGATTGAGACTTTCAAGATAATAAATGGCCTTTCTAACTACGGTAGGGTTTTTTCTTTTAGTATTTCTCCTAGATCTGAAAGGTTATTGTCAAGGCAGTTTTCAAAAACTAGATCTGTTAACCAGTTAAGTTTTTTTGCTCACAGAGTAATATGTTTTGGGAATAAGTTGCCAGATCAGATTAAGAACAGCAATAGCGTGGATCAGTTTAAGATGAGGTAGGAGGGAGAAATTGAGGGGGCACTTTTGGGAGTTATCAAATTAAATATTTAACAGAATTTGATCTGGATATCGATACTGTACTAAGAGTTTAATTTTTTTTTTTTTTAACAGTTGAATTGAGAAGATAGTTAAAGGGAAGATGCCCAAGGAGGCATAACAAACAAACAAATAAATAAATAAATAAATAAGTGTTGTGACCTTGCAGGGCCGGTGATAATCAAAACAAATACAGTGGTATAATTAACAAAAGTGTATTAGAAGTATGTTACAGAAGTATGCGTCTCATTCTGGGGTCATAACTGCCACAACGTTTATAAATCCATTTATTCATAAAATAGGTAGATCAGCTTACACTATAACAATTAGCTACCAACACATAATATCAATAAGGTTGAGAATTCTTCTCGGATTCTCCTGACTCGTTCCTTCCAGGGACTGTCAGTTGAATCTTTCTATGTGGTCCACTACTATAGACGTATTACAGTTCTCTGCTAACTGGAACAATGCACCTTCCGGGTGTCATGCAGGATGATCTTCCTCGGTGCTGCCACGTTCTCTCTGCCTGTTTGTCGATGATCTCCACAGCAACTACAACTACATGTAAAGGCTAGAGATTATTTTATTGAGGTTAGACTAATCTAGATCTGCCGTATTCTGTCTATGCTCATCTATATTAACAAGGTTGCCTTCGTGATGGGTGTGATTCTTCGCCACGCACAGACTATCATTCGCTAGCTGAACCAAAGTGCTTTGAGACACATTACATAATGCTAAGGGCACGGGGACCAGTCGAGTACGCCACGGAAGATTATCTCTGAAACGTACTACCTCTCTGCGTGAATCCCTTAGCCATAAATAATATACAATGTACCAATGTTGACCCAACGAGTCAAGGGTCATATAGTATAACATAAGTTCTGCTTTAACTCCCTTTTCATTACATTCTCCCCTCCCACTAAAAAAAAACCCTAATTCTTATATTCGTTTCCTTTAGAATAACATTTAGTGATTCTTGACATAATCTTACATTACCTCCCTTCTCAGGGGAGCTCTAATGCCTCACAAGTCATAATCAATTAAAATGCAATAACGTTCATAACATACTTTGCTGGTCATATGCTTCGGCACACGTCCTTTAATATAATCTTGCCTGACCGAGGAAACGCTACCTGCAAACAAGTTATTCATACCCCGAAAATAAGGACCAAGACGAGACAAACAGTTGAAGACAAAAAGTGGTTTATTCGCCTTGTTGTTGTCCCAAACCACTGACCAGTAGGGTAGGAGGGAGACAGAAAGAGGTCGATTATTACTGCTTTATTAAATATCCGGACATCTCTAAAACCATAAGTTCACACGTGTGTATGCTTCCAATGTTAACTGCCGACTTCTCTCCATCACTCTCTCTCTTTCGGCCACGTGATGTCACATCTGCTTCTAGCACACAGGAGGTCAAGCTAACATACACCAAGATGACCCTGACTGAACCCTATTTCCTGTTATTCTCAACTAACAAAATTATACTCGCCCAATATTTAAAAATAAAAAAATCCCTGCTAAAAAATTTAAATAAATTTCTTATTTTATGTTAGGCAAACTTGTGTTAATTATTATTCCAAGTTTGAGCTAAAACGAACCAGTAGTTTGTTTTTTATGTAATATTTTCAAATTTTAGCTTTCGGACATGAGTTCATGAAAGTAGCCATTTTGTTGACTGCCGTGTGATCTGTACATTGAGCAAAGCCTAATTTAGGGTGTCTACTCTGATCCCAGCATTTGTGATGACAATCCCATCACCGGACTTAGTGTTGAGGTTAATGAAGTGTTAGTCCCGGCAGTGATAACACTAAACTACCTTTGACACCTCTTAGACAAGATATTTGCCTCTACCACAATACACCACGCTGAAATCCACCCTTTCCAGACCTTTCTAACTTTTCTTTCTGTCTACCCTATTTCACAACACTTATCAACTACTCCAGCCCCCCCCCCCCTCCGCAACCGTTTTGGGTATGATACAAAACTGTATCCAGTGTTGAGACTCCGATTTGGGAGTTTTGGGGAGTGTGTAGTAACCCCTTCATTACCACTACTCCCAGGTCCACTCTGGTAATAGCTGCCAGGATTTCATCTATGGGTTAAATAGTAACTATCGTTTACAGACTATTCATTTACAAAATATACGTCTGCAAAATAAATTAATCTCCAAATCAAACGTATGTAAAACATATCTATGGTTTTGGCATAAAACCCACCAACCAATCAACATTCAAGAGAATCGTCTAATGTGATAAGTCGTATCATGAGTTATCTTGTCTTATCAAATAATTGTCACAATGGCTACATCTACGAACCTGTGTCTTTCTCTATTCGTTATTTCCATAAAAAGAGCTTGACACATTACCACAGGACTACTTCAATGCAGACTTCAACATGGTCGTCTTCAAGTCAAATGTTAACAACTACTTGTTAAGCCGTCCTCTTAAGTAATCAGATTTTGTCCATTCAATTCGTTTTCAATCTTCTCATCATTCAACTGACATTCTAATTAACCCTTATCCTCAAGTGGCTTTTGGCCTTGGCAAGTGGTGACTCATTTAGTATTAAAAATCACTTATGAATCATTTTATTGCAAACTAGCAGGATCCGTATTCCAGCGTTATTATTGATCGGGGTAAAATTGAGGAACCCAAGAAACTCTTGCTGCCACCCCAGAATCCCATATAGTTAGTTTTAAGCAAATGTTTAACTTTCTATGCAAAATAATTTTTTTTTTTTTATTATTGTTAAATTCATAAATGATAACAAATATTTAAACGTTCGTATTATTTCATAGCTAATAATAAACATCATTGCAGCAATGTACGTTGAGGCAAGAATTTTACTTAATGCTTAATGACCCCCCCCCCCCCCAAAAAAAAAAAATATCCTCGCTTCTATGTACGTATAGTTTTTATCTGTTTCACTGACAAAGCAAATGTTTATATATAGCTTTTGGTTAGAAAGCTCTGCCCATCAACGGAACAGGAGAACATCTCTTTGTACTTCATATATAAGATGAAAAATAGCATTTTGGCAATTGAAGTGAGCTTGTTCTATATTGTGCTAAGTTATTAAGGCCATTTCCCCACAAATTACAAATCTGTCATGGATATTTAAATAATTGTTCAATTCCTACGGAAGTATCACCATTCAAGTAAACATAAGACTAGTGGATAACCTTTGACCTATGCTATAGATATTTGACCTAATCTGTGGGATTTTTTTTTTGTTGTTTATTCCTGTGTAAGCTTTCATTGTTTAGAAAGATACAAAGGTTTCTTTGTGCTTTCATCCAACAACAGATATGTATTTAAGAAGTCAGAAAATAGCAGGAAGTAAGTTTGTTTTTATACATGTGATGAAAAGAGAACTCTTCTATCCCCTTCTATGCTTCGGAAGTGAATTACTTCCCTTGATCACTCTTTCTTTTTAGTCAGCCATTGTTTCTCGTAGAGACTAGATCCCTGCATAGATCTTTGTCGAATAAAGCTTCTTCAAGCAAACTCGGTCTTCTTAAAGTCATTCTATTCTATCCTTTTGACTAACTCATTACAATACAGAATGAGTCACGACTTAATAAGGCCAAAAGCCGCTCAAGAGTAAGAATTAATGGGATTGTCAGTTAGATGGTGAACAATACTATGAGAGGATTGGAATGGGAAGAACTTGATT